>CM042544.1:12301755-12901755 GCA_023630585.1 Cranoglanis bouderius
GGTTTGTCTTATTACTCACTTTAAGAGAAAGAATAACAGAGAGGCTGGTTTGGAAATGACTGTTTCTACAGTGCCTATAGAAAATCATCATACCCTGTCAAAATCCTTACCTTTTGTCACATTGCACCCTGGAAATTAAAATAAATTAAATCTAACTTTTCCCAGCTGTATTTTAAACATTATAACCCTCAATATCTAAGTGGAAATAACATTTTAAAAAATTCTGAACAATTATTAAAATTGAATTAGTGAAATACCTGGTTTGGATAACTGATCAGCCCCTTAGAGAAACCATTATAAACTTGCTCAGGTACAACCAGTCACTTCCCAGATCACACACCATGCTAACTGCCCCCCACTTGATATCAACTGCAGTGGTTTTGATTACTTCATAAGAAAACTGGCTGTTCCATGATGATTCAGTTACTAGTAGTGCATGGCAACGCAAAGTATACACCATGGTTGGAAAGGAGCTTTCAAAAGGGCTCTGGGACAAAGTTGTGTAAAGGCACAAGTTAGGAGAAGGATACAAAAAGATTTCAAAGGCTTTAACTATCCCTCTGAGTACCATTCAGAGCATTATTAAAAAGTGGAAAGTGTATGGCACCACCAGCACCTTGCTTAGATTGGGCCGTCCCTCAAAACTGATGACCGAGCCAGGAGGATATTAATCAGGGAAGCTACCAAAAGGCCAATGGCAACTTTGAAGGACAAGTCCTTATGGCGGAGACTGGTCGGTCTGTGCATGTGACAACAATCTCACAAGCTTTACACAAAGTTGGCCTGTATGGCAGGGTGGCAAGAAAGAGCCTCTTCTGAAAAAGCTTTGCAAAAAACCACTTGGAAGATTCTAATGCCATGTGGCAAACGGTTTTATGGTCAGATGAGAAAAAGATTGAATTTTTTTTGACTAAACTGCAAGCGTTATGTTTGGCAAAACCCAAACACAGCACACCACCCAAAACACACCATACCTACTGTGAAGCATGGTGGAGGCAACATTATGTTGTGGGGGTGTTTCTCTTCATCGGGGACTGGGCAATTGGTCAGGATTGAAGGGAAAATGGATGCTGCCAAGTACACCCAAATTCTTGAGGAAAACCTCTGGCCCTCTGCTAGACAGCTGAAGATGGGCAGGTGGTTCATATTCCAGCGCGACATCGACCCTAAACACACCGACAAAAAAACTACACAGTGGCTTAAGGATAGGAAGGTGAATGTCCTTGAGTTGCCAAGTCAGAGCCCTGACCTAAATCCAATAGAAAATCTGTGGATGGACTTGAAGACAGCAGTCAATCGCCACTCATCATGAAATGTGACTGAACTCGAGCAATTCTGCAAGGAAGAATGGGCAAATATTCCCCACTCTAGGTGCGCAGAGCTAATAGAGACATATACAAACAGACTGATGGCTGTAATTAAAGCAAAAGGTGGCTCTACGAAGTGTTAAATCATGGGACTGATCACTTTTCCAACTCTGTTATTCTACTTTTCTTTACATTTCCGAACTGTTGCCTTTTTACGTTACTGGAATGTTGTAAGACAGAATGTGTAAATAAAGCTGGAACAAAAAATTTTTGATTTCAGGCTGCAAGACAAAAAAGTGACTATTTCAAAGGGGTATGATGATTTTCTATAGACACTGTAGCTGTGATAATAGGAACTAACTTGTCTCTAGGACCTTTGACAGCATTAAATGCCGGCCGCATCACACCACCCTGTTGTTGATTATTTTCCTATAACTGCATGCCATGCCTTATTGTGTTTAATTCTTTACATAATGTGTCATCCAAAATAACACCCTAAACTAAATCAACAATGTGCACTCCTATCTTGCAGTTCCAAACTGATCATGATCCTCTGATATGACTGGGGTCTGTAACTAACTTAAGGGAACTCGAATTACCTCAAAATGTTGCACGTTTTGTTTTGGGGAAATGGATGGAAATGAATTGTAAAAAAAAAAATAAAAAATGACTGGATCACCAAGTTCATTCTATAGAAAAAGAACTAAATGTGAATATAAACAAATGAAAACCTGGAAAGGGGCAGAAACTGTTTATGATGTTGACTATATATAGTCAAATATTGTGGCATATACAGATATATGATAGATGGTGAAGAACAGCTATTGATCATTCCACACGGTGTGAAACGGTGTGTGCTTTTTCACCTGCTCAGTGACAGTGATGTGGGCATGCACACGGCTGATCGACTGGTCGTTGGACAGAAGGATGTCACAGTTCTTACGGCCTACTACATACTCCTTACCAGCAAGCAAAGAGATTGGGCCTAGAAAGTGTGAAAATATAAAATAAATAAATAAAAATAAATTTAGCAGTTATATCATACCATATTATCCTATAATAATTTTACTTTTACTAAACCCAGGTAACTTGCTGTCCCAGTCCTTGACTTCTGTTAACACCACGCATTAAAGCTGAAACTGATACTGACATTTTATCTTCTTATTCTGATGACACAGCGACTCATGCTCCTTTATCACCTGATCCACGCAGTTTTATATTACATATGGCTACATGTCCAACTTAACTATACACAATGACTGCACATATAGTTTATAAGTCTTAAACTGAGATATATTACACTTTTCTAGCTCTCTACAGCTATGTGAAGGATGGCTAAGCTCGCTACCTGTCCCCGATTCTGCAGAGTGTAGTCTCCACATTGCGCCTTCTCTCAGAGACTGAAATTTGATTTATGCCATTTGAGTGTCCGTCATGACAATCTACATACACGATCACATAATCTCCAAATTCACACGCCTAAATCTTTACAGAAAAGGTGCTGCTGTTGTTGTTGTTTTTTTCCAGCTACAAAACACTCCTCTAGTAGCAGTACAGGCGCGCTAACTTTACAACATCCGGTGAGCGAAAAACAGATCGGTTTCAAAATAAAAGTCTGCATTTTTTCTTGCTGTCATTCATTACCCCTATCCTGATTAGAGCGCCAGTCCAAGTTGTACGGAAGCAGCTCCATAGCACGATACTTCCACCACCATGCTTCACCCTGGGTATGGTGGTTTATGGATGACTTGTTGTGCTGTCTTGTTTTTGCAACAAAAATTTCTTTTGGAATTTTGTCCAAAAAGTTTTACCTTGGTTTCATCAGTCCATAACATATTTTACCATATTGTTTAGATTGGGCTTGAATGTTTTATATATATATATATATATATATATATATATACACACACACACACACACACACACACACACACACACAGTGGGTATAGAAAAGAATCACCCTCTTTAAAATAATCACATTTTCTTGCTTTTCAGCCTGAAATGAAGACGGACACAGTTTTTGTTTTATCCAGCTGTATTTACTCAGTGCTGTTTGTGGACTGCAGTCTTCAAGTCATTCCACAGATTTTCAATGGGGTTTAAGTCTGGGCTCTGACTAGGCCATGCAAGGACATTCACCTTTTTCTCCTTCAACCACTGTGTGGTCAGTTTTGCTGTGTGCTTTGGGTCATTGTCATGTTGGAAGGTAAACCTTCTTCCCATTGACAACTTTCTGGCAGAAGGCAGCAGATTTTCCTGAAGAATTTGACGGTATTTTGCCCCATCCATTTTCCTTCTATCCTAGCAAGTGCTCCAGTCCCTGCTGCAGAGAAACACCCCCATAACAGGATATTACCACCTCCATGCTTTACTGTGGGAATGGTGTTATTTGGATGGTGGGCTGTATTGGATTTCCGCCAGACATATAGTTTGGTGTTGAGGCCAAATAATTCAATTTTAGTTTCATCTGACCATAACACCTTTTTCCATGTGGCTTCAGAATCTTCAAGGTGCGTTTTGGCAAAGCTCAGTCGTGGGTGGCTTTTTTCTTGCAACCCTCCCATACAAGCCACATTTGTGGAGAATTTGTGATATTGTTGTCACATGTACACAATGACCACTCTTTGTCATAAATTCCTGCAACTGCTTCAGAGTTGCTGTAGGCCTCTTGGTAGCCTCTCTGACCAGTTTCCTCCTGGCTCTTTTATCCAGTTTGGAGTGACATCCTGATCCAGGGAGGGTCTTTGCTGTACCAAATACCTTCCACTTCTTAATAATAGACTTCACTGTGCTTCTAGGCATTGATAAAGCCTTTGAAATGTTTTTGTATCCATCTACTGACTTGTGCCTGTCCACAGCTTTATTCCGGAGATCTTTTGACAGTGCCTTGCCACCCATAGTTGATTGTTTGCTTCAGTTGCATTACAACATGTTCCAGGAAAGCTATTTTCATGCTGAGCTAATCAAAATGACCACAGCTGATCACAGTTGAAAGTCAAATGGCTTTGTGTGCCATTGAGAAGGTGATTAGCTACACCTTATTGAGTTTACATCATTTTTAGGAGGGGGTGATCCTTTTTCCAACTGTTTTTTTATTTATTTATTTTTTTCTGACATGTTGGTGTTATATCTTTCACTTGGATGTTATAAGTTGCACTGAGTAAATACAGCTGGATAAAACAAAAACTGTATCTGTCTTCATTTTAGGCTGAAAGGCAACAACGTGATTATTTTAAAGGGGGGTGATTCTTTTCTATACCCACTGTACATATTTATACATACATATTGTGATGCATTGTGTAATTTTCTGGGTTTATATTGGATTATAAATCATTACACTATTCAGATGTAAAAGACAAAAGTCAAACTGTACTCAATGTCTTGAAATGATGTTCAGTATGAGCAAATTGTGAATAAATGTCCTGGGATGAGCTCAGGACTCTCTTTATGATTACAGGAGCAGTTCTAAGCTACAAATCTACAGTATCCAGGTGAGATTATCAACTGAAACAAGAATGAGAGTTGGATATATACTCTTTCTGGGAAGATCTTTAGGGCATCCATCAGGGACCATCCACAGCAGCAAAAGGAGAGTCACAAGTGCAGAAGATCAGGATGAATCAGGTAGGTCTGGAGGGGGAGAGAAGCCACAGCAGTAGAAGTGCGTCAGGATCAGGCACTAGCCTCACATCAGGCAGCAGGAGTGCATGTACAGTTGACAGAGAGAGAGATAGGCTCTGAGCTTTTGTCGGGCTTAGAATTTTGTCTAATAATAACTACATCAGGTGAGTATATTCTAATTTGCAGAACACACCATTTAAAATTAAAACTGTAAGGATGCAACACATAGGAATGATTTTTGTTTGCCTAAATACAAAAATATTTTCTTTGATAAAGTAGATCCCAACATTACCAATCCTTAGTGCAACCATTTTGTAGTGCAAAAGTCCAGACCTATAATGGTTGTATTAAAGTGAAATGGGAAAAGAAACCCTTTTCCTGAATACTCAGGATGGAAACACTTTAAGATTGGAAAGCAATACTTCTCACAAGCATGGTTCTGTTGACTATGCATTTATTCAGTATGTTTTAATACATAACTTGCATCAAAAGTTTATTAAGTTTACTTGCTTCAATCGCTTAAGTTGCCACATTCCCAGCTTAACATCCTCATACAGTCAGTGTAAAGGCTATATTACAAGAGCCATACATTTTAATTCTCCCATTACATTACAGCAGAGTGCAAAGCAGGAGGTAGAACTTTAAGTTCTTTTTTCAGTGTTGTTTTCAGTGCTTCAGAGAGAATGACAGTTCAGTGAATTCAAACTTTACATCAATGAACAAGGTGTTCACAGCACTCAGTCCTTGAACTAGTTCTCCAAATTTATCCCTAAATTACAAGACCCTACACTGGCATTTTGCATTTTATATTAACGTGAACTTAATTGACACTTACTGTATGATGGGCTATGCTAAGAAAAATGGGTTACATTCCAATACTGCTTTTATTATGCCTTTGTTGACTTTCCCTTACTATGTCCATTCAGAACAATCCCCATCCCTATCGTATGGGACATATACTATGTTGAGCAAAATTTGGTAGACCCCATGGAGGTCTGAAAGATGGAGTCAGCATCAACATTGACTTCAGGAATAGAAGGCACTGCGATCTAACTGCTTTTCATGATCAAAACAGTGGCAAAATGACAATTTCTATCCTATGAAGCATAATATTAAAAAAAAAAAAATCACTTTGCCACAGTCCAATTTTAGTTTAATATGTAGCCAACAATCTAGCTGACATAACTTCATTTTGATTATTATGTTAAGTAGTTGATCAGCACAATAGCTTAGTGGCAAGCTTACAGTATATGACCATACAGTATATGGCCATTTACATAGTTAAAAGGAAATTCCTTCAGGTTCATTGTGCTTACAAGTGGATACTCATGTAACGTAACCGATATGTACAAACAAAGTCAAGAGGAAGTCAAAAAGACGTGATGAAAACAGTATTGGGATAGAAGAATCCCTGGATAGAAGAAGTGTATTTAGTTCTTTAATCTCATCATAAGCCCAATTTCAACATTTAAAAGACATATTATTTTACAATAAGTGCCCCTTATTCCTCATTATAGTTTGCGGTGCATTGAGTGTTTATTCATTTATTGTCAGAGCTTCATCATATATTAACTTCAGCAGCATTCCTCAATCATGCTGACACATAGTTCACAAATTTTTTTGTGTGTCAACAAAAAACAAGGAAAAATCTCCCATGCAAAAAAAAAAAAAAAAAAAAAAAAACTTTTAGCAAATGTTACACAGTATCAAGAGTCCAATTCAAACAAAGAAAAATATGCCAATAACCTATACTACTATTACACCGTGTTACTTAGTTAAAAAAAAAAAAAAAAAAAAAAGCATGCACTTACACAAGTAAAGTCAGTGCATTTTATTTGACTTTTGCTCATAAATGGAATGATATATAGATTAGGAGTGATGAGGGGGGTGTGTGTGTGTGTGTGTGTGTGTGTGTGTGTGTGTGTGTGTGTGTGTGTGTGTGTGTGGTTGGAGATAATTTTGCTTTATACTGCACTGTTCAGTGTTATCTAAGGACTGACTGACAGTAGTAATTGTCAATGCTCTACATTATGACATTGTCTAGATCAATGGTTAAAAAGAGATTAACTAAATACCAAACCAAAAATGTCTCATATAAGTAAGACATTGCTTCATACACTTTGACTGGCCCTTAGAGATTCATAATCTTTCGGCTAGATCCACACAGGTCCAGAACAGGCTATAAAACCCACAGAAAGAGTTCAGTGTATTTACCAAAACCAAGCCAAGATATGCATATAAACAGAGTGGAATTTTTTCTGATGGAAGCTTTGTGTGTAGTGACTGGAAGCACTGTGGGAGATATGTCACTTCCTCACACTCTCCTTTGACAGTTCTATAGAGTCACAGTGAGGGAGAATCGTGAGTTTGACAGGATGGACAGACAGAGAGGAAGAGGAGGAGGCTGAGAAAGGCAGAACACCATCGTGTTGTTGAGGCACTGACAGCCATGGGTCTGGAGTCCATTTTATATAAAGGAATCTGTAAGTATTTCTCAAAGGGTTTTCTCAAAAGATTTCTCTAATGATTCCTCAAAGGATTTCTCTGATGTTTTCTCAGGATATCTCAGTATTTGTCAGAGGATATCACAGATTTCTTAAGTTTTCTAACATGATTCATCAGAATTAACAAAAGTCACGAATGTCCTTTACATCTTATCTCCACCTGTATAATACCAAATGATACATTTCCCCCATTCTTTCTGGGGAAGGCTTTCTGTTGACTGTTCAATAGTCAAAAGTGAGACGAGTTTTTTCTCAGTTACCATCTCGATTACATATCTCCCTCAGCCTCCAACAAACTCTCCTCTCCACTGTATTTCTGCTTTAAGCAAGCCCTGCCTTCACTCAGAGGGATGAGTCGAATTGCAGCGCTCTGGATGATATATGCACATGTGGGTGGAGCCGGTGAAATGATACGACTGACATAGAGCTCAGGTCGCCGCAGCTGGGCAGGTGGATGCCCTCTGTCCTCGCAGGGTCAGGATCACTCTGACGGATGACAGGGTGCCCCTCGCTGTGAGAATGATGGTGCCCACGGCGATGGTGGTGGGAACGCTGCTGGTATTGCTGCCCTCTGCTGGCACCCCAAGAGGCACGCAAGACCTACACACATTTTAATACATTCATTTGATTTGGCACAAGCATCAAAGTGTCGCAAATCAAATTATCATAACAAGGTCTCAGTAATGAACAGAAAAACAAGACATATTACAATTACAGACACATTTACATAAACAAGAACACAGAAAAGCTACAACACATAGGTAGATGTATATAATCTTTTTTTCTGGCAAAGATATATGGTACAGTAAAGCTTTTAAACTGGCAGATTGTACACCATTTGCATTAATGATCAAATGTGCATATACAGTCAACTGTCATCTTGATTATGGAAAGTTTTACAATTTTGATGTATCTATGTGAAACTGTAGTACATCACATGATTATTATTATTATTATTGTTATTATTATTATTATTATTATTATTATTATTATTATTATTATTATTATTATTATTATTATCACAATTAAGCCATGTTATGATTTTTTGATTAAATTATACTCCAACATGTAGCCAACATCAGCGAAACAAAGTTGCATGCAGCTCGCTAGTTATTTGGTTAGACATACAATATTGTTTTAGCTCACTGTTAATGTAATGTAATGTAATCTTAATATTCCACTTGTCATATCTTTAGACAAGTTGGAATATTTATTCAGTTGCTGACTATATATATGTATAGTCTGTATATGGTGACTATATGTGTTACTGGCTAACCTGAGTTGAATCTGATTATCTCATAGCAAGAGCATGGAGAATTAACAAATCATCACTAGGAGAAATAGCTGCCTTTAAACACTGATGGATAAAAGTAGCAGATTATAGTTACAGATTACAGTGGCTGAAAGTAGGAAAAGAATATACATATATACAGTACTGTGCAAATGTTTTAGGCACATGCAAAGAAATGCTGTAGAGCAAAGATAATGAAATTAAATGTTTCTACATTAAAAAAAATACTGTAAAGAGCAGTAAACAGTAGTAAATGAAACAAAGTCAATATTTGGTGTGACAAAAAAATAAAAAATAAAAATAAAAAATATAAGTAGTAGCCTCCGGTACAATTTGTGCAGTTTTATAAGGAAATGAGCTGGTAAGTTTTATTGAGCATCTTGCAGAACCAGACACAGTTCTTCTGGAGACTTTGACTTTCACACTTGCTTCTTATTTTTGCAGCAAAACCCAGCAGCCTTCATTGTGTTTTTTGTCTGAAAAGTGTCTCTTACGTAATATGCTGCTTTCTTTAATGACATTTTTCTGTAACATTTAATTTTGTGCTAGAAAACTAATGTTTGGGAATCTAAAATGTTTTTGTACTGACTTGATAATGTAGACGTCATAAAATAAAAAATCTATAACAAAGTTTGTACTAAAAAAAATAGGGTGCCTAAAACTTTTGCACAGTACTGTATATACAGTCCCCTCCACTAATATTGGCACCCTTGGTAAATATGAGCAAAGAAGTGAAAAATTGTCTTTTTTGTTTAACCTTTTGATCTCTTCTCTCATGGATATCAAATAATTGCAAACAAAATATCTTTTTTAAATATCTTTGTTAAATATAGGTGTGCAACAATTATTGGTGCCCCTATGAATTCATATGAGAAAAATATATTTGAAGTATATTCCCATTGATATTTTTTTTCCTTTTTTTTTAGTACACCTGGGTGACTAGGAACAGGAAATTGTTCAACCATGACTTCCTGTTTCACAGGGGGATAAACATGAGGTAACACATAGGACAAATTCCCTTAGTCATTCATAACAATGGGTTAGACCAAGGAATATAGCTGTGATGTGCGACAAAAGGTTGTTGAGCTTCACAAAATGGGAAGTGGATATAAGAAAATAGCAGAAGCATTGAAAATGCCCATTTAAACCATCAGGGCAATAATTAAGAAGTTCCAGTCAACTGGAAATGTTATTAATCAACCTGGAATTGGACGTGTGTCTATATTGTCTCAACACACTGTGAAGAGGATGGTTCGAGTGGCCAAAAAATCTCCAAGGATCACAACTGGAGAATTGCAGAAGTTAGTTGTGTTATCTTGGCAAAGGAAGGTTGCACAAAGTATTGACTAAAAGGGTGCCAATAATTGTTGCACACCTATATTTAACAAAGATTTTTTTTTATATAAACCTGTGTTTTGTTTGCAATTGTTTGATATTCATGACAGCAGAGTATTTTTGTTACAAGCAAAATAGACAAACAGTATAAATAGCTTTCTAACAAACTGACAAATTATTATTTCAAGAAAACTTAGGTATATAAACCAATGCTCTACATTAATCACTATATTTGAGCCTGGCGCAACATACAAGCGCACTAAATAAATGTTGCAGTTAATGTAGCCAATGAATCTCAATGAATGTTCTCACCTGATCGAATGGGAGGCTTCCCTCCCCTCCCACTCTCTTTTTGGGTCTCTGACCACAGTTCCCAGCATGCTCAGAGGCAGGGGCTAGATTTCGTTTGGACCTCTGTAGTAAGCGCTGCACCAGCACTCTTGTCACCTGCAGAGGAAGAAGATGTATTTCAGTAATCTGAGATATGAGACATGTTTCTATGCTTTTCTGCTTACTTGGATTTATCAGCAGATGTTCACGGGGAAAGATTTTAGGTTCAAAATCCTCTTTATGCAGATGCAAAAAATAGTTACAATTTTTAGGCTATTTTTCCTACTGCGAGGCAGACAGTAAAGAAAGTAGGTTAAATGTACTTTATTATACTGAAAATATTTCCAAATATAGAATTGGCTGAGTTTCTGGAGAAAAAAGATTCAGCCAATTCTACTACGCATTGTGTAACACTTATTTATTTTACTTATTTACTTACTGTTTTGCTTTAAATCTAAATAAAAAATCCCTCATTATTCACTATGGCATAGTGAATTCCATGACTAGCACTCTGCAAAAGAACGTGCCACGGGCTACATATCACTATCCATTGACCTACAAGGAGGGCTCTGTTGATGGGCATGAGCTTCCATGCTGCGCAATCTCCAGAATCAACTCTTTCAGCTTAACCACCAGGCCTTCAATGTTGAGTGCATTTTGAGAATTGGTATGTCATTAAATATTGTAATAGGATACACAGATTTATTATTTTGCACATTTATAATTTATAATTTACTCCAGCTGGAAATATAATTTCCATGTAATGTGTATGGTTGTTAATTGAAGTGTGGCTTGATAGATTCTTTGCTGTTGTTTATCACCATTTAATTAAATAACCTAAATTTTGTGATGTCCTGTATCAGCTTTTTGCTTTAACTATGGACAAGATGACTAGTTGACTACTTTGAATTACTGGTCGACTAGTAAAAATGAATAGTCATGCAATGCCTACTATCAATATCAAAAAAGTGCACCACTGGTCTAAAGTCTACAAAACAAAAAAAAAGGAAATAAAATTTAGATAATACTAAACAGCCAAATAATAAAAATGGATGAACCAACACAATGTGGTTTGAGTACTGTGAAAAACTGACCTTGAGGTCTCCCAAAGATCGAGTGCAGCCTTTGTGGACACGCAGAGAGCTGGTCAGCGGCTGTTTGGAGGGTAGCTGCTCTGTGGTAGCCTTCAGGCTTCCCTTCCTTGGCAGCGTACCAGTGGAAACCAGAGGAGATCGTCGTTGCAGCAGACAAGCTGACGAGCGGCCTGTATCAAAACAGGCATGCCGAAAAAGAATGGAACTTTTTTTGTGCCAGGTTAAATAATAAACACTCTATTTTCTGCATTATAAATCACATATTTTAGTCCTCTATTGCTGCTTCCACACAAGCATACAGTATATGGTACAATTTTGCATTAGCCTAATAATATTTGCATTAGTTATTGTTCTTATGTTACAGCTGTGTTTACCTTATGTTCTTGTGTTCTGTGGCCATTTGGTAGTTTGGTAGTTTTATTCGCAGTACATTAAGTGAAATTGTGCACGCCAATAATGATCACATAAGGAATAATTGATGCAGGTCAAGTTGAACACATTAATAAAAAATAAGTCTTTCATATTAATCTTAAGCTAGAACTACTTTACATATCACACCAGTGTGGAGAGTTACACTTTCCTCAGCCTAGCAATAACATAACATATTAAGATTTAGCATTATCATCACCAGAGTGACTTTTCCTCAAAGCAAAAATTTAAAAAGGCTTTTCTATTTATTGATTTGCAGACATTTCATTGTAAACGGTAAATGGTCCGCACTTATATAGTGCCTTTTAACCTTAGCGGTTCTACAAAGTTCTTTACACTGTTTCTCATTCACCCATACACCCACACACCATGCAAGGCGCTAGCCTGCCATCGTGAGTAACTTGGGGTTCAATGTCTTGCCCAAGGACAATTGGGCATGTGAAGGGGCCAGGGATTGCACCGCCAACCCTGTGATTAGTGAACAACCCTCTCTATCACCTGAGCCACAGCCGCCCGTTACATTGTAACATCTGTCATCATGATCTCTTACCTGTGTCTGATGAGGTATGAGAGCCAACCTCACCCACTCCTTTGCTGCCTATTGAGCCAGTAAAATCACCTGTGAAAGGCACACCACTGAGAATATGAATATAGAATAAATCAAAGATCTTTTATCACATCTAGACACCTGACCATCACACCCATATGTGCTTTTTGAACATCTCATTCCAGATTTAGTCCCCCATTTGCTGTTATAATAGCCTCCACTCCACTAGGCTTTCCACTAGGTTTTGGAGCGTGGCTGTGGCAATTTGTGTCCATTCAGTCACAAGAGCATTAGTGAGGTAAGGCACTGATGTCTGATGTCCAGTGAGGAGGCCTGGTGTGCAGTTGGCATTCCAATTCATCCCGGATGTATCCAGTAGGGTTGAGGTCAGGACTCTGTGCAGTCAACTTGAGTTCTTCCACTCCAACCTTTGCAAACCATGTCTTCATAGATTTCACTTTGTGCACAGGGGCATTGTCATGCTGGAACATGTTTGGGCCTCTTAGTTTCAATGGGAAATTGTAATGTTACAGCATACAAAGACGTTCGAGATAATTCTGTGCTTCCAAATTTGTGGCAACAGTTTGGGGAAGAACCACATATGGGTGTGATGGTCAGGTGTCCACTAACTTTTGGCCATATAGTGTAGCATGACTGTCACGTTTTCCACTCATAATATACAGCTGCAGCGGTATACTGTCATACTCTTTCCTAATTTATGATTAAGTGTATTTAAGGTCTGTTTCTTATTTTCTTACTTTGGTTCTGTATATAACTAATATAAACTGATTTTGGTTTCTTAGACTTTTGATAAAGATTTGGTTTTTGTTAACCTTTTCCCAGCTGTGCTACACTTGGTCCTGAGTTGTTCCATGACACATATGCAGAGCTAAAATTAAATGGCCCCACATGCACACAAACTTTCACTATTAATTGTTGTCTGTTAAGACACGCCGGATAAATGAAGTAACACTCACACACCTGTCTCAGTGGAGGAGCTCAGTCCCGGTTCACTGTGTGACCGCACCAAAGGGAGGAGGGATTCACTGTCCCTACTGTCCCGGACACATCGCCAATGGACACAAGGGACTGGGTGGAGCCCAGGGGCCACGCTGCACTGGTGATCTCGAGTAACACCTGAGGAGGGCAAAGCTCGCGGATTGGTTGCATCAGAGGAAGAGCCTCGTCGAGATGAAGTACATGGACACACCAGGATTTCTGGGACTGAGGAGCGTGTAGAAGCAGCACCACCTAGCATCTCTAACTGAGAACAACTATAGGCAAGCAGGGCCTGGCGTCGCATTACTGGAGACCTAGAGATGGGATAGGAGAATTCTATTCCATTTTATCTGTACAGTGGTTCTAACCATAGATAGTATCACAAAGCAGCTTTACAGAAATCTGGATGATTCCTAATGAGCAAGCCAGAGGCAACAGTGGCAAAGGAAAAACTCACTGAGAAGAAAAAAGACAAACGAAGGATTCAAAGAATCCTTGCTAACATTTTCTTTTGATTAATTTTAAAAACATTGTATTTTTGATTAACAGTCATTTTAATGGTAGTAGATTTCCAGAAGTGATTGCTACCATTGTTAAATTTAGTTCATTAATATGTAATATGTTCAGTAGTGTTTGTTAAAAACTAACTTCATTAGTCAGTAGGCATGGGTAAAAGAATTTAGTCTTAGACAAATCATGATTTTATCTTAAAAGGTTTTGCAGCAATACACAAATCTTCACAGTGTGATCCAAAAATGTGACTAGACAAATGCACGGAATGCTAGAATTGATGGCATATGGTGATATTAAAGGTAGCAGTGCCTTACAGACATACAGTTTTAGTTTCACATAGCCCATGAGAAATGTGCAGACAATCATGCAGCCATTTTTTTTATGTATGGAGGCCTAGGGAAACCCTTCACCTGGTCACATATAGTAGAAGCTTTTGATAATTTATAGTTTAGAAAACTACATGCTTTTCTGAACTGAATTATGTTTCTCTTTTGCATGTATCTTAACCCGTAGTAAAGTTACAGAATTTTAACATAAAAAAGACGTTTATAATGGCGAATAAGTTATCACTTTGATTATCAGCATTATCCACATCAGGCTCTGTCTCATCACCTGAGGTAAAAATTACTCGTGGCATTTATACACAAGCCTCATCATCATCTCTTCAATCAATCAACTAATCTTTGTGTGCACTAACATACTGTCAGTTGGGAAATAATCACTGATTAACTCAGTCGGTTCTGTCCTGTTGGCTAAGGTTCTTGTTATTAATATATTTATTTAAGGTCAATATTTTAAACTTGCTGCATTTATTACTCTGGCTCCTTACCCAACATGGTTTTTACAGGCAGATGCCAAGATGAGGTTAGCAAGTAGCCTAATAAAGACATTTCCAAATATATGTACATTTTCTTAAAGTAGAGATGTCAAAATATGTTATTTGCAGAAAACATCAATTTTGGCCAAAACCTAATTTTTCATTTTTGGTCACTTCACTAATCCATTACTGTGATAAGATCAATAGAAGAATGATAAAATAGCATCACCAGTACATCCTTACCTAAAGGTAGAGGTGTTGTAGGTGCTGGGAGAGGAGCAGGAGTTGGACCTTTCCCCTCTGAAGCAGCAGCGAGCCCCGGGTGGTTGTGGGATGTTGTAGTCAATGCCCTCCCCTCCCTCACTGACCCCTCTTCCCCGTGCCCGCACTGCAAACGCCACCTCCAGCACACACGAGTCCTCTGATGGAGAACTGTCATCTGGAATATCTACAATCTCAGACATCAGCAGAGAGCCACTGTCACCTGACACTGAAGGAGAGACAGACAGAGAGACAGACAGACAGAAAGACAGAGAGAGAGAAAGAGAGTGAGTGAGATAGAGAGAATGAAGAAGGGAATGTACAAACTATACAATACATAGTGGCATAGCATAGATAGAATGAACATAAAATTGAGTACCTTCCCCACTGAAAGCCACAGAGGTTCCTCTCTCAGCAGAAGGCTCGCCAGCGTGAGTTGGCTACAGGCAGACAGTGTCATAGGCTTAATCTCATGCAACTATATAGAAAGTAAATGGATCACACCATCACATACAAACAAAACTGAGCTAGATTTTCCTTTGCATGCACTTACCTGGCTGGGGTCCCTTTGCCCCATCACTGCTTCATACGGAGGAGGACAGTCTGTAGGGTAGAGAGGCACTGGACTCTCCATTGAGCCATTATATGTGATACTGCAGACACACAGAAACATGCACATATTTGTGAAACAGGAAGCAGGTGTTGAGGCTTTGACCAACATGGAGCTGGAGCTTAAACCAGACCAATTCAATTCAATTTTATTTGTACAGTGCTTTTAACAATGCATTGTCACAAAGCAGCTTTGCAGAAATCCGGATATAAAATTTTCATTTACAAGTTACCCCCATGAGCAAACCAAAGCCAACAGTGGCAAGGAAAAAATCCCATGAGTAAGAAACCTTGAGAGGAACCAGACTCAAAAGGGAACCCATCCTCATCTGGGTGACACCGTATAGTGTCATTATAAATCATTCCACATCTATAACTGTATATTATAAAGTCAAGCAGTGCCAAGCATGTTAAAAGGAACCTGAGTATGAACATTATAGCTTCAGTATGCAAATGTGTAAAATAGTAGAAGCATGCTTTGTTTGTTTTTTATTCTAAATTTATACTTAGTATATATTTGTTGTTTATGAAACAATTGCTGCTAGCCTTGTAGATGTAATGGCATAGTCGGTAGCATTACTGATTAACAGCACCAGGGTCTCTGATTGAATCCTGAGCTTGGGTTACTGTCTGTGTGGAGTTCTACATGTTTTCTGTGTGTTCACGTGAGTTTCCTCCCACCGTCTAAAAATAGTCATTACAGTATATAGTATAAATAGCCATTCCCTCATCAATCTGTTGAAGTTGCAGCATGTCAAAAGAAAGCATGTCATGTCGCTGAGAAAACGACTCTCTCATGGTGGAAAACAAACTGACTGTAACAAAGCACTGAAACCTGAGACAACTTCTTAAGATTCTCCTTAAGATGGCTGTGGAAGTTTTTTCAGCAATGCTAAGAACATTTTACACTCAAGTCTCCATCAGAACTCCACACAGTAACACCAGCTCAGGATTCAATCAGAGACCCTGGTGCTGTTAAGCAGAAATGCTACCGACTATGCCATTACATCTACAAGGCTAGCAGCAATTGTTTCATAAACAACAAATATATTCTAAATATAAATTTAGAATAAAAAACAATCAAAGCATGCTTCTACTATTTTACACATTGCATACTGAAGCTATAATGTTCATACTCAGGTTCCTTTTAACATGCTTGGCACTGCTTGACTTTATAATATACAGTTATAGATGTGGAATGATTTATAATGACACTATACGGTGTCACCCAGATGAGGATGGGTTCCCTTTTGAGTCTGGTTCATCTCAAGGTTTCTTACTCATGGGATTTTTTCCTTGCCACTGTTGGCTTTGGTTTGCTCATGGGATTGTTTTTTTTTTTTTAGAATAAAAAACAATCAAAGCATGCTTCTACTATTTTACACATTTTACACATATTGAAGCATTTTGTGGGTTTAAATGCAATGGTCAGCAATATCACACCGCAATTTCTTCTCAGTACCTCTCTGCTTATTAACAATGGCTGTGTGTGTGTGTGTTTTCTCACCTCTGAGCATCAGTCTCAGAGCTGCAGGTGTATTCAGGGGGGTAGTAAGGAGGCGGAGGGATGGGTGGGACAAACTCTTCAAAGTCCATCATATTAGTAAGAAAGGCATCCTGAGGAGTGGTGCATTCCGGGTTAACTGAGCGTGTTCGGTGAGGAGCCAGCTACAGAGACACAGAAGAGGTGAGGACACAGCAAAGTTTTCTTCTTCAACCAAAGTGCACTGTCACAGGGAAGTCAGTCTGAGTGTTGTGTGTGTAGAAGCAGGTATGTGCATTAAAGTGCAAAAAGACATTTTGGCATTCATCATAATATGCACTGATGTATTCTTGTTTTTTTGTGGCAAAATGTCTATGTAAATGCTGCCTCATACTCACCAGATGAAGCAAGTCCAGAGAAAAAATATGGATGCTACAGGTGACTGTTGACAAAGTGCAAATGATGGTAGAGAGTATGCTAAGCCCACAGGCGCTAAACAGCAGGTCCTACACACACACACACACACACACACACACACACACACACACACACACACAGACACACACACACACACACACACGTACACAGACACAGACACAGACACACACACACACACACACACACATCCAAGAAAGAGGGTGGACTCAAAATACGTAATAACCAATACACAGGTGATTGATAAAGATCATTATTAAAATGCATAGTGGTGGCTCTTCTATAGGGGCAGGTGGAACAGAGCTATTCAACAAATGTTAATCTGTTAACAAATATTAAAATGTTCAAAATTCAAAGTCATCATTCACAACTCCATACATTTTGAATTCTGTTGAAATACTAATGACCTCTTTTGAGTGTCTAATGATTTAATTACAGTTATAAGCTGATGTTCCATTGATTTGGTCTACATATTGTGCAGTCGTTGGGTGTCAGGCTCACTGCCCTATTTAGATCCATAGGGCAATTACTGCTTCCAGTGGTCAAAATGGGAACTGCAACAAGCGCTAATAGATGCCTAATGGGGCAGAAATTATGGTGCCCCATGCTTGGGGAGGAGCAGCGAACAGATCAGTTAATAACAGGGTTGCCAGGGTTACAGTATTTATTCCAAGTTGAGATCAATTAAAAATACTCTGCCTTCTCAAGAACTTGTTTTATAGCAAATAATCCGAAATAAATCTAATACATTTATGCAAACAAAGGCAAAGTGTATGTGCAGACAGTGTGTCTATTTCTACTGTAAGATGCTGCAAAGATTGGGGAGTGATTATGTCCATACATTAGAAATGCTTGTTTTGAGGCGAGAAAAGGAAGAAAAATGTGCCTCCCTTTTTCAATGTCCAATTTTTTGGGGGAGAGTTTCAGGTTTTTTTGTGTGGGTTTCGTGTAGTTGAACTAATAATTTTGCTGACCTGGCAACCCTGGTTAATGATATTAACCCATCATTGTGTGCCTTGCTGGTGATGGAAAACACAGGAAAGCCACTCAAAACTTTTGATTATTATTGTTATTATATATACAGTATCTCATAAAAGTGAATACACCCCTCACATTTTTGTAAATATTTTATTATATCTTTTCATGGGACAACACTGACGAAATGACACTTTGCTACAATGTAAAGTAGTGAGTGTACAGATTGTATAACAGTGTAAATTTGTTGTCCCCTCAAAATAACTCAACACAGCCATTAATGTCTAAACCGCTGGCAACAAAAGTGAGTACACCCCTAAGTGAAAATGTCCAAATTGGGCCCAATTAGCCATTTTCCCTCCCCGGTGTCATGTGACTTGTTAGTGTTACAAGGTCTCAGGTATGAATGGGGAGCAGGTGTGTTAAGTTTGGTTTTATCGCTCTCACACTCTCTCATACTGGTCACTGGAAGTTCAACATGGCACCTCATGGCAAAGAACTCTCTGAAGATCTGAAAAAAAGGATTGTTGCTCTACATAAAGATGGCCTAGGCTATAAGAAGATTGCCAACACCCTGAAACTGAGCTGCAGCACGGTGGCCAAGACCATACAGCGGTTTAACAGGACAGGTTCCACTCAGAACAGGCCTCGCCATGGTCGACCAAAGAAGTTGAGTGCACATGCTCAGCATCATATCCAGAGGTTGGCTTTGAAGAATAGATGTATGAGTGCTGCCAGCATTGCTGCAGAGGTTGAAGGGGTGGGGGGTTAGCCTGTTAGTGCTCAGACCATATGCCGCACACTGCATCAAATTGGTCTGCATGGCTGTCATCCCAGAAGGAAGCCTCTTCTAAAGATGATGCAAAAGAAAGCCCGCAAACAGTTTTCTGAAGACAAGCAGACTAAGGACATGGATTACTGGAACCATGTCCTGTGGTCTGATGAAACCAAGATAAACTTATTTGGTTCAGATGGTGTCAAGCGTGTGTGGCGGCAACCAGGTGAGGAGTACAAAGACAAGTGTGTCTTTCCTACAGTCAAGCATGGTGGTGGGAGTGTCATGGTCTGGGGCTGCATGAGTGCTGCCGGCACTGGGGAGCTACAGTTCATTGAGGGAACCATGAATGCCAACATGTACTATGACATACTGAAGCAGTTCCCTTCGGAAACTGGGCCGCAGGGCAGTATTCCAACATGATAACTACCCCAAACACACCTCCAAGGCAACCACTGCCTTGCTAAAGAAGCTGAGGGTAAAGATGATGGACTGGCCAAACATGTCTCCAGACCTAAACCCTATTGAGCATCTGTGATGCTCAATTTTAGCTTACTGTATGTTTTCATTTACAAACTGCCACCAGCTCTGTGATCGTCATGGAGGAGTGGAAGAGGACTCCAGTGGCAACCTGTGAAGCTCTGGTGAACTCCATGCCCAACAGGGTTAAGGCAGTGCTAGAAAATAATCATGGCCACACAAAATATTGACACTTTGGGCCCAAATTGGACATTTTCACTTAGGGGTGTACTCACTTTTGTTGCCAGCGGTTTAGACATTAATGGCTGTGTGTTGAGTTATTTTGAGGGGACAGCAAATTTACACTGTTATACAAGCTGTACACTCACTACTTTACATTGTAGCAAAGTGTCATTTCGTCAGTGTTGTCCCATGAAAAGATATAATAAAATATTTACAAAAATGTGAGGGGTGTACTCACTTTTGTGAGATACTGTAACTTACTGCAATGATAAAATTACTTACTGCAAAATTACTTACTAAATTATTAAAATTACTTACTTACTTACTACAATGATAAAATTACTTATTTATTTATCTCTTATCATTCTTTTTTCAGTCTCATGTATTATTATAATTCTAAATGTAACATCTGGAACTAAATGTGCAGCATGTGCTTTTTTTCAGCCATCTCCTCAGGACCTGTTGTGTCCTGTGTTGCAGGCTCTGAGCCCTCCCCTGCTCATAGAAAGTGACCAATCAACAACCAATCAACATCTGCTGTGTTGTGTTTGGTACACCCTCTGGGCCTGCTAGCTGGCCTTGGGTGATTTAATGCTGTAAAATCAACCAATAAATTTTAAGTATTTCTAGGCCCTGAGTGCATAATGGTAGATAATTACTGTGTGACTGAAATCTACTGAGAAACATAAACTAACCCCGCCCACTCATTCTAACCATAACTGCTTCTAACTTTTCACACAAGTTGACTTGTACCAATCTAACAAATGTACAAAGTAAATGAAAATACCTTGAGCTGATGCCGTACTGAATGGCAGTCGGCATGCAGGTAGAGTACTAAAGTCTCATCCTCCATCAAAGAGCATGTCTGTTTCGGGTCACAACATACACACAGACCATGCTCCACCTGTAATGCAATGTAACAGTGAGAGAAGTAAGTTGAGAGAAGAAGAAGAGGGAAAAAAGGAAGAAAGCTTACCTGGCAGGTGAGGTACGATTTGACCATCTGTGCATTCTGACAGGACAGCATGGAGCCAGCCAGGCTGAGAATCACACACACGGCAGACAGCAGCATAAACAGTGATACCTGCACGAAACACATTCGTTTCTCATTCCCTCTTAATACATGCCAACAAGCACAAGAGTTTTCCTGATACATGATAGTCAAACATACCACCAGTGTGAAGGGTCTCCTCCAAGATATCACTCCTACTATTCCAGAAGCCACAACCTACAGGGCAATGTGGAGATAATTGTGACTTCATGTCATTTACAAGGTGTGTTTCAGGGGCATTCTATCAAGAGAAACTGGATATGGTTTTACTTCCTCACTGTCAAATGCACTACCTTGAAAAAATATTTGTCCCCTACTGATTTCCTCAATTTTTGCATATTTGTAACACTAAATGGTTTCAGATCCTCATACAAGGAGATCACAGGGAAACAGAAAACATAGCCTTTAAATGATCCTTACATTTATTGAAGGAAAAAGCTTATGCAACACCTATAGTATATCATCCATGTGAAAAAGTTACTGCCCTCCGAAACTTAACAACTGGTTGTGCCCCCTTTAGCAGCAACAACTGCAACCAAATGCGCCCAATAACTGGTCATCAGTCTTTCACATCACTGTGGAAGAATTTTAGTCCACTCTTCTTTGCAGAATTGCTTTCATTCAGCCACACTAGAGGGCTTTCAAGCATAAACTGCTTGTTTAAGGTCCTGCCAAGGCATCTCAATGGGGTTCAAGTCAGCACTTTGACTGGGCCACTCCAAAACGCTAATTTTGTTTCTTCTGAGCTTTTCAAAAGTGGATGTGTTTTGGATCATTGTCTTGCTGTATAACCCAATTGCGCTTGAGCTTCAGATCATGGACTGATGACCTGACATTCTCCTTCAGGATTTTCTGGTAGTGAGCAGAATTCATGGTTCAAGCAGCAAAGCATCCCCACACCATCACACTATCACCACCATGTTTGACTGTTGGTATGATGTACTTATTGTGGAATGGTGTCTTAGCTTTACGCCAATTGTAACAGGACCCATGTCTTCCAAATGTTCTACTTTCGACTCACCAGTCCACAGAACATTATCCCAAAAGCCTTGAGTTTTTATTATGGCAAACATGAGGCAAGTCTTCATGTTCCTCTTGGTTAGCAATGGTTTTCACCTTGTAGCTCTCCCATGAATTCCATTTTTGCCCAGTCTCTTTCTAATGGTGGAATCCTGAATGCTGAACTTATCTGAGGTGAACGAGGTCTGCAGTTCTTTAGATGTTCATCTGGGTTCTTTTGTTACTTACTGGATGATTCATCAGTGAACTCTCAGAGGAATTTTAAGTAGGTCAGCTACTTCTAGGAAGATTAACCACTCTTTCCAAGTTTCTCCATTTGGAGATAAAATCTCTTGCTGTGGTTTGCGGAAGTCCCAGAGCCTTAGAAATGTCTTTGTAACCCTTTCTAGACTGATATATTTAAATAACTTTCGTTCTCATATCTTCCGGAAGTTCTTTTGATTGTGCCACAGCCTGCTGCTTATTGATACCTGTTAGTCGACTTCACTTTGCTGGAATGCTTCTATTTAAGTAATGTTTAGTGTCAACAGGGCAGGGTTTGCGGATGACATTGTAATCTGTAGTGAGAGCAGGGAGCAGGTGGAGGAAACTCTAGAGAGGTGGAGGTTTGCTCTGGAGAGAAGAGGAATGAAGGTTAGTCGCAACAAGACAGAATACATGTGTGTGAATGAGAGGGATCCAAGTGGAACAGTGAGGTTACAGGGAGAAGAGGTAAAGAAGGTGCAGGATTTTAAGTACTTAGGGTCAACAGTCCAGAGCAATGGGGAGTGTGGAAAAGAGGTGAAGAAGTGTGTGCAGGCAGGTTGGAATGGGTGGAGAAAAGTGTCAGGTCTGTTGTGTGATAAAAGAGTACCAGCAAGAATGAAAGGAAAGGTGTACAGGACAGTAGTGAGACCAGCGATGTTGTATGGTTTGGAGACAGTTGCACTGAGGAAAAGATAGGAGGAAGAATTAGAGGTAGCAGAGCTGAAGATGTTGAGGTTCTCTTTGGGAGTGACGAGGATGGATAGGATCAGGAATGAGTACATCAGGGGGACAGCACATGTGAGATGTTTTGGAGACAAAGTTAGAGAGGCCAGGTTGAGATGGTTTGGACATGTTCAGAGGAGGGAGAGTGAATATATCAGTAAAAGTATGCTGAGGTTAGAGCTGCCAGGCAGGAGGCCAAGAGGAAGACCAATGAGGAGGTTTATGGATGTAGTGAAGGAGGACATGAAGGTAGTCGGTCTGAGAGAAGAGGATGCAGGGGATAGGGCTAGATGGAGGCAGATGATTCGCTGTGGCGACCCCTGAAGGGAACAGCCGAAAGGAAAAGAAGAAAGTAGTGTCAACAGGGCAGGAAGTAATCAAGCTTGGGAATGTTTAGTCTAATTGAACCCAATTATCAAATAAATCTGGTTAATTGTTTGATTCAATAACTAATAACTTTTTCACACAGAATCAGTTGGTGTTGGATAACTTTCCCTTCAATAAATGAAATGATCAGCATGTCATTGTGGTTACGCAGGTCAAATTTTGCTTGAAGATCTGAAACCATTACGTGTGACAAATATGCAATAATAGAAGAAATCAGGAAGAGTCTATCCCAGGGGACTCGGGGCACAAGGTGGGTGCCAACCCATCACAGAGCACAATCGCACACACACTTACAGTGGGTATAGAAAAGAATCACCTCCCTTTAAAATAATCACATTTTGCTGCTTTTCAGCCTGAAATGAAGACGGACACAGTTTTTGTTTTATCCAGCTGTATTTACTCAGTGCAACTTATAACATCCAAGTGAAAGATATAACACCAACATCTCAGAATTTTTTATTTTTTATTTTTAAATAAAAAACCAGAATCACTGAGTTGGAAAAAGGCTGACATGTAAACTCAATAAGGTGTAGCTAATCACCTTCTCAATGGCACACAAAGCCATTTGACTTTCAACTGTAATCAGCTGTGGTCATTTTGATTAGCTCAGCATGAAAAGAGCTTTCCTGGAGCATTTTTAAGTCCTTGGTAGTGCAACTGAAGCAAACAATCCTCTATGGGTGGCAAGGCACTGTCAAAAGATCTCCGGGATAAAGTTGTGGACAGGCACAAGTCAGGAGATGGATACAAAAAAAATTCAAAGGCTTTATCAATACCTAGAAGCACAGTGAAGTCACAGTGAAGTGGAAGGTATTTGGCAAAACACAGACCCTCCCTGGATTAGGATGTCACTCCAAACTGGATGAAAGAGCCAGGAGGAAACTGGTCAGAGAGGCTACCAAGAGGCCTACAGCAACTCTGAAGCAGTTGCAGGAGTTTATGACAAAGAGTGGTCATTGTGTGCATGTGACAACAATATCACAAATTCTCCACAAATGTGGCTTGTATGGGAGGGTTGCAAGAAAAAAAGCCATCCATGACTGAGTTTTGCCAAAACGCACCTTGAAGATTCTGAGACCACATGGAAAAAGGTGTTATGGTCAGATTAATTATTTGGCCTCAACACCAAACGATATGTCTGGCAGAAATCCAATACAGCTCACCATCCAAATAACACCATTCCTACAGTAAAGCATGGAGGTGGTAATATCGTATTATGGGGGTGTTTCTCTGCAGCAGGGACTGGAGGACTTGTCAGGATAGAAGGAAAATGGATGAGGTAAAATACCGTCAAATTCTTGAGGAAAATCTGCTGCCCTCTGCCAGAAAGTTGTCAATGGGAAGAAGGCTTACCTTCCAACCTGACAATGACCCAAAGCACACAGCAAAACTGACCACACAGTGGTTGAAGGTGAATGTCCTTGCATGGCCTAGTCAGAGCCCAGACTTAAACCCCATTGAAAATCTGTGGAATGACTTGAAGACTGCAGTCCACAAAGAGTCACCATCAAATTTAACTGAACTTGAGCAGTTCTGCAAAGAAGAGTAGGCAAATATTGCAAAGTCTAGATGTCCAAAGTTAGTAGAGACATATCCCAACAGACTAAAGGCTGTAATTAAAAATTTAAGGCAAATTAAAGCAAGGGGGTGATCCTTTTTCCAACTCAGTGATTCTGTTTTTTTTATTTATTATTTTTTTTCTGACATGTTGGTGTTATATCTTTCATTTGCATGTTGTAAGTTGCACTGAGTAAATACAGCTGGATAAAACAAAAACTGTATCTGTCTTCATTTCAGGCTGAAAAGCAACAAAATTTGATTATTTTAAAGGGGGCTGATTCTTTTCTATACCCAATATATTTGCACACTTTACACACAATTTAGAGATGCCAATCAGCCTGCAGCGCATGTCTTTGGACTGGGGGAGGAAACCGGAGTACACGGAGGAAACCCCAGAAGCACAGGGAGAACATGCAAACTCCACACACACAGGGAGGAGGCAGGAATCAAACCCCCAACCCCAGAGGTGCGAGGCAAACGTGCTCCCTTCAGTTACTGAAGATGGATTATACTGTAAATGTTTCTGTGGCATATTAGTATTTTCATAAAACGTCGTGATAGGTTATTTGAATGTGTGTGTGTGTGTGTGTGTGTGTGTGTGTGTGTGTGTGTGTGTGTGTGATAGGAATAATAATAATAATAATAATAATAATAATAATAATAGTCATTTACATTTTTCCATTTCAATATCTTCTACAGTATTACAAAACTGACTAATCTCGGTTTATTTATTATTAATTAATATTAACTTTAACAAGCTTTAGCATCAGAGAGAGAGAGAGAGAGAGAGAGAGACTTACGAAGAAACCAGCCCAGAAAGGACAGGACTGTCGCACCCGGGCAGAGGCGCTGAAAGCCAGGCTCGTGAAGCTGAACGCGAGCACCATGGCACCGAGCGCGAGGTGACACAGGCCCAGATAGAGCAGCACGCGCGCGCTCGCTCTCGCCCTGCCGGAAGTGCCTCTGCGGCTCCCCGAAAAGGCGCGCGAGCCCGAAAGCGACGCCGCACTGCTCGTATCGGACGGTGACGGCATTTTATTTCACAGAACTTTCACAGAAAATGGGAGAATGTCCAAATGACCGGAAGTTACTTTGGCGATTCTTCGAGGCGCGTTCACGAATGTGAAACTAACCTATGTCGGGTCGCCTAAAATTGAGCTGTTAATAAAGACGATTTGTTTGATAATATTCGGTAATGCACTTATGTCTCACAAATGCGATAAAAACATTATATGCTACGCTAGCCTATATGTAGGGTTTTTATTTTTTTTCTTATCAAAGTTCTGTAAGTGTTTGCCGTAGCCCCATCACCGCAGGTCTCGAGCTGGCTCTCCTCATCTCGCGCCGTTCCTGCATCCCTCCGCATCCGTGTGCCATTGCGGTAGCGGAGGCTTCAGCAGGCCGCGGTGGAGGTGGAGGTGGAACTGATCGGCCCTTTCGGATGGTACGCTGTGGAGGATGCGGAGAGTGCTGACTTCTCTCCTCCCTGTCTGGAGAAGATTACCATACGTCCCAGTGATCCTACAAGACAGTCTCGCGCTCTTCTCGGAATTAAGACGCCTCATTAAGTAAAACCAAAAAAGATGTCACTGGATCGGAAATTGAGTTCCAACTATATATATATATATATGTGACTTGAGCTCGGTATAATCTAATATTTAATGTTTTTAAATGCATTACTCACGCTTAATGCTCGTTCGAACATCTGGTACGTCTTATAAGAATTTTTCTTTTGCCGTGTTTTTATTTTTTTTTTTCGTTCTGTGAGTTTTTTGTTTGTTGTTTTTTTAATTCCCGCAGTTACGCAGACTCCCGTGTCCCTGTCCGGATCCCGGACGTGGGCATCGGCTGCGCGCTACGTCATCGCCGCCATACAGACTCGTCCGTGTGCGCGCTCGATTAATATTCAAGAACCATTTCGTACCACTCAGTTCTTCCTCACATTAACATCGCCTATGTCTGCCCTGACGTTACACTGGCAAATTAAACTTTCTTTGGTCTCTGTTTAATGGACCCCCCCCCCCAAAAAAAAAAAAAAAAAAAAAACCCGGATGGGCGCGTCATCGCGCACGCGAGAACTCCTGCGATTTGCTCAATGCGGCACTCGCCTCACTTAGGTGCTGATTCTGCACGAGGGCGGTTGCTTAGCGACGCGCTTCTGGTCGATAGCCAATAGGGACATAGTAAATGCATCCGCTGGGCATGCACATCCGTGATGCATTGCGCGATCAATATGAGCCAAGTGGAGAGATAGGCCGGCCTGGCTGGTGCATTTAGTACCTCTGAAATCGTACAGCTGTGCGGCGCATGCACGCAGAGGATAGCATCATAGGCCAGATGTAATAGCTGATAATAATTACTTTTGTTTGATCGGTTAAGAAAAAGAATGACATTTTGTTGTATTGCATTTCACATATCACAAAATAAATCATGGAGATGTGGTTAAAACAAGCTGATGATATCTCTTTCTGTCTCAAGGTAACTACCTTGTCTCTTAACTGACTACAGTTTGGATACTTAAGTTTCACTATTCTCTACTTGTTCGTTTTTGCCTCAAACTAATATAAAACATTTTCTGGGGAAAAAATATCAAAGATAGATGAAAAATAAACCCAAGTATAGTCTATTCAGAATTTGAAAAATATATGTACACTATATTGCCAAAAGTATGTGGACACCTGACCATCACAGCCAATATAGACCTCAAAGACAAGCATAAGCTATGCTTGTCAGTGTATGTCAATCATAAACATAAGTACTGTAAAAAAAAAAATACTGTAAAATACTATTCAGCTTTATTATTTGTTACGCTTATATTACATCTGTTCATTTCTCAAAATGCATGAATAAAGTAAGCTTTTCCCCAGATTTCTACTAGCCCTAGCTCTGTAACCAGTGGAATCTCAAACTAAACATTTTTCACAGAATGCTACTATAGACTTATATAGGACTTATTTCTGTGAAAAATTCAGGTTCGTATCTGGTCCCCCACCAGAGATATTCAATCCGAAAGTGAAGAGAATTTTTAAAAATAAAAATTGCACTTTCTCACCCCCATCAAAAAGAGAAGTCTCAAACCTGAAATGTTCTGCATGCACACTATACTTGCCTAGGTATCCCCTGAAAAAAATAAGACTGAGACATGAACCCTTCCCATTATAAACTGACCCTAAAAGTGGAACTGTGAACAATCTTGAGCATTACATTAGGACTTAAGTTCTAAGTGTGAGAAACAAGAATGTGCAAAATGTTTATACATGTACATGTACCGTGTAACGTGCTTCAGAGATCAGTTTTTGTTCCAAGGAGCTAGGACCATCCTGAGCCAAGATATTGAGGTTTCCGTAAACAGCTGTATAACCAGAATTTGTTGTGTGCCATGACACAAAGATAGCTGTTGTAGTTAAACTAAGTAAAATAAAATAAAAAAATAAAACTGATGGTTTTGCAATGCCAGTACATACAGCCGTGGCCAAAAGTTTTGAGAATGACACAAATTTTAATTTCACAAAGTCTACTGCTTCAGTTTTTATGATGGCAATTTGCATATACTCCAGAATTACTTGCAAAGTCCCTCTTTGCCATGAACTTAATCCCAAAAAAACATGTCCACTGCATTTCAGCCCTTCCACAAAAGGACCAGCTGACATCATGTCAGTGATTCTCTCGTTAACACAGGTGAGAGTGTTATCGAGGACAAGGCTGGAGATCACTCTGTCATGCTGATTGAGTTAGAATAACAGACTGGAAGCTTTAAAAGGAGGGTGCTGCTTGAAATTATTGTTCTTCCTCTGTTAACTATGGTTACCTGCAAGGAAACACGTGCAGCCATCATTGCTTTGCACAAAAAGGGATTCACAGGCAAGGATATTGCTGCTAGTAAGATTGCACCTAAAACAACCATTTATTGGATCATCAAGACCTTCAAGGAGAGAGGTTCAACTGTTGTGAAGAAGGCTTCAGGGCACCCAAGAAAGTCCAGCAAGCGCCAGGACAGTCTCCTAAAGTTGATTCAGCTGCAGGATCGGGGCACCACCAGTGCAGAGCTTGCTCAGGAATGGCAGCAGGCAGGTGTGAGTGCGTCTGCACGCACAGTAAGGCGAAGACTTTTGAGGATGGCCTGGTGTGAAGAAGGGCAGCAAAGAAGCCACTTCTCTCCAGGAAAAACATCAGGGACAGACTGCTATTCTGCAAAAAGTACAGGGATTGGACTGCTGAGGACTGGGGTAATGTCATTTTCTCTGATGAATCCCCTTTCCGATTGTTTGGGGCATCTGGAAAAAAGCTTGTCCGGAGAAGAAAAGGTGAGCGCTACCATCAGTCCTGTGTCATGCCAACAGTAAAGCATCCTGAGACCACTCATGTGTGGGGTTGCTTCTCAGCCAAGGGAGTGGGCTCACTCACAATTTTGCCTAAGAACACAGCCATGAATAAAGAATGGTACAAAAACATCCTCAGAGAGCAACTTCTCCCAACCATCCAAGAACAGTTTGGTGACAAACAATGCCTTTTCCAGCATGATGGGGCACCTTGCCACAAGGCAAAAGTAATAACGAAGTGGCTTGGGGAGCAAAACATCGACATTTTGGGTCCATGGCCAGGAAACTCCCCAGACCTTAATCCCATTGAGAATTTCTGGTCAATCCTCAAGAGGCGGGTGGACAAACAAAAACCCACAAACTCTGACAAACTCCAAGCATTGATTATGCAAGAATGGGCTGCCATCAGTCAGGATGTGGCCCAGAAGTTGATTGACAGCGTGCCAGGGCCAATTGCAGAGGTCTTGAAAAAGAAGGGACAACACTGCAAATATTGACTCTTTGCATAAACTTCATGTAATTGTCAATAAAAGCCATTGACACGTATGAAATGCTTGTGATTATACTTCAGTAACAGTTAGTAACATCTGACAAAGAGATCTAAAATCACTGAAGCAGTAGACTTTGTGAAAATTAATATTTGTGTCATTCTCAAAACTTTTGGCCACGGCTGTAGAGGTAATCACATAAAAAAACAGAGCAACCCTAGATGGAATATGCCCCCTGTGCACAAAGTGAGCTCAATAAAGACATGGTTTGCCAAGGTTGGTGTGGAAGAACTCAAGTGGCCTGCACAGAGCCCTGACCTCAACCCCACTGAACACCTTTGGGATGAAATGGAACTTTTGGCCATATTGTGTACATATAGTGTCTTAGTAAGGTGTTGAACCACCAAAACACTTTCAGAGCATTTGTCATTGATTTTACAAGTCTGAGGAATTGTACTGGAGGAATGATTACCATTCTTCCAAAAGATATTCCCTCAATTGGTGTGATGATGATGGTGGAGAGCCCTGTCTAAAATATCACTCTAAAACCTCCCATAGGTATTCAGCTGTGTTAAGATCTAGTGACTGAGAAGGCCATGACATATGATTTACATCATTTTCACACTCATCAAACCATTCAATGATTACTCTTGTACTCTGTGAATGGGCACATCAGGATAGAAATATTTCATCATAGCATAAGTGTTCCCCCAAATCATGCCAGCAATTATTATTATTATTATTATTATTATTATTATTATTATTATTATTATTATCATTATTATTATTATTATTAGTAGTAGTAGTAGTATATAATGTGGTAATGGGCTCATATGCACCCTACTGAATGACCAAATATTCTTGTATGGTAGGCAGAAATGCAACTTTATTGTCAGCTTTTATACACAGTGATCCATACAGTCAAACAGAATACAAAGTGGACCAGTTTAACTCATGATATAATTTGGTGAGAGAGCCACATATGAAAGTGTGACACTTTGGGAATGTAGAAGGATGTCCTCAGACTCAGGAGTTGCAGACTTGACTTATTTTACAGTTTATTCAAAGTAGCTTAAAATATATCCAGTAAAGACCTGTTTTCTCTGAAAGGAATGAGTATAAAAAGAGTGGGGTTGGGGTGGGGTTGGGTGGGGGGTTTTACGCTATGAGTCTACACAGTGCTGCGCTTCTTTATATGCAAAAAACAAAAGTAAAACACTTTTCTGAAATCACTTTCTCTCACAAACACTTTGGTATAACCTCACTTGCTCATAACACTCTCTGTAGTTCATTAGGTCCTACTCTCTGTATTCATCATCTCAATACTGTTTTTCTAATGCTCCCTTGTCAACTTGCCCTTCATGTTTCCTCTTAATTCCTGTCAACAGTGATGTGATGCAATTTCATTTTCAACTTAGCAAAAAAAAATGGCAAATCAAGCTGTTTATAAACAGAAGCAATAACATACATATTTAAAATATGGAAAACAGGCTGTTCAAACTGCCAAGAAACCTTAACCATACTATTCTTGCTGACAAAGGCAAATGCTTTCCAGTCCAAAAATCCACTGTAGGTTGTATCCCCCCCGCCCCCTTGCGCTGCTGGAGGGAGATCAAGGAGTCTGGATTAATAATAAACTCTGGGCTAAGTGTACGCTCACAACACTATTCTTTCCTGACCACCTCCAAGTCAAATTCTTGGACTGGCCTAATTTAACATTTCTTTTCTTATCTAAAAACCAAATATGTTAACATTTTGTTAAATGGCTATACCTTTCAATTGGGGCACCTTTGAAAATCGAAAACACCAAAGCTGGGAGGATAGGCAGTATAATTGCCAACAGCATTTTAACTAAGCATTCTTACTTATAGCTCAACATGAAATATGAAAGTTAAGAATGTTTAAACATAAACATAGCATAAACTCAAACACAACTACAGAATGACCTGTTGTGATAATGTAATAAACTTGTTACACTAAATCTTTACAAAAACCTAAAAAAATATCTTATGTACGGTTTATCATTTGGCATTTTTGGTCATTTTATAAATTTTTGCTAAAAAATGTCCTATACTTAATAATCCCTCTGTGCATAATACTGCTGCATTGTAGGAGTGTGCTGGGTCTGGAGTGTCTGATGATGATGATGATGATGATGTGTTTACAACAGAAGACACTTGGATGCCTTTTTCTCCTGGGCAGTGCTTGTGAGTTTCACTTCACGGCCAGCTGAGCCCTGTAAAAAAAATAAATAAATCAAAACAAAAAAAAACAAAAAAAACTTCCATTAAACACTTTCCTGAATTGGCTTGGTGCTGTGTCGCTTTTGAAATACTGCAGGTTGTGTTCCAAATCTAAGAAAAAATTGTTAGGAATAAAGTGTGGCTTCAAATCCACATTATTGGTGAAATTATATGAATGATAACTGTACAACACAATATGGCAGATGGAAGAATCTCACAGTATTCAGGCCGTAAAGCATTTCCCGGAGTCCCCCCCCCCCCAACCCCTAAAATTTGTGATGCAACTTGCAGAGATTTTTGTGCTTTTTTGCAGAAAACTACTTGAATTCGTGGAACACATTTACACAAAATTGTTTTGCACGCTCTTTTGCAGTGATGTTTGTTGGTAAATGAGACCTTCTTGATGTCACACGACGCATCTTGGCCCAAATCTGTGGAAAATCTGTGATAATTTTGAAAAACTGCAAGCTCCTCCAAATATTGCTGAGTTTGTTTGATTTTGCATTAATTTTGTGATCCTGGAGGGACTGAGTATTAAATAATACAGCAAAATATTGACAAAGCAAATATTCATTAGTTCTTTTAGCCTATTACTATATTTTAAGATGGATTTGTATCCTGATGGGAGTGGTCTTTTCCAGGAAGACAACGTTCCCTATCTACAGGGCATGAGGGTTCTCACTGAATGGTTTGATGACGATGACGATTACGTAGATTATATGCTATGCCCTTCACAGTCAGCAGAACCCAGTCTAGTTAAACACCTAGAGTATGTGAGACTTTTGAGTGATGTGTTAGATAGCTCTCTCCTGACAGTACTGAACTGAATCATTATGTATGGTGTTTATTTTATTTTATTTTATTTTATAATTATGGGGGTGACTAAAACAGACCACTTGAATGAAAATGCTGGAGAGGCTTTGGGCATACATTTAAGAATACCAAAAGATATAAACATACTCAAATTAATTTTATATCCCAAGAAAGTACTAACTGTGTCAATCAATAAGATAAGGGGCTGGAGTTTTAGAATGATTTAAAAATACCAGGAATTCATCTACATATACATTTACTTTATTCAGAACATCACCAATAAGTGAGCCCTGAATAGATGGAAATGATCTACTGTAATTGCTTCAGCTAATGGCTAATCTAAGAGTTGTTAAAAGCATGCTGAAATACAACAGTTGGATAACATATTAACTGTTTTTAGAATAAAACAGCAAACTCACCGGCTTTGTGTTAGATTTCATCAAGATATCTCGAGCCAGAGCAATGAAAGACTGCAGAGAGAAGAAATGTGGATGAGAATGCATGATCTTGCACACTTAATCACAAGGACTATGATGAACAATACAGTTTTTACCCATGCTTTATTTACAGTTAAATAAGGCGACATCAAGTCATGAAATCACATACGTTAGTTTCGGGCTATTTATTGCTAAAACACTATTAATGACAACATTATTGTCTGACTAAATGTATAAATTCATCAGTTGTGTGTTAACTCGGTTTGTAAAAACAGTATGCGCTGTCTTACCTCCTCAACATTGATGCTTGACTTTGCACTTGTCTCAAAGAACCGAATCCCATGGTCCTTTGCGAGCTTTCATAAGAACAACAGTTAGCATGTGCATCTGAAGATAGACTAGAAACTACTCATCACTCACTCACTCAACTTACCTTCTCGCCTATCTCCTTAGACACCTTTCTCTTGGCTTCGATGTCACACTTGTTGCCCAGCAGCATTCGACTCACTCCTGCTGATGCATTCTGGGAAAAGCAGAATGTACAGCGGTGTGCTTAGTTCCCTAGCTTCTCAAAGCTTAAAAAAAAAATGAGCTACTGTGTATTTACATGAAAAGTGTGTGGCAGCAGAGTTTCTCTGCAATACTAATAAAAACTGAAACCACTCCCATAACAATAAAGCTTGAATTCCTGTTAGACTGGATTGGTAACCACACCACATATTACGGATATTACTACAGAATACAGTCTGATACTAATTTAATGTAAAAAGAAGTCAAAAGGCCAGTTTATAGCCAACCACCTCATGTGATGATAATATTTCCATAAAAAAAGACACGATTATGTGCACTATATTTATTAAAACACTATACTAGTACAAAAACACTATTTCACCCTTACCTCTTTGATACTCTTCATCCAGTTTTGAATGTTCTCAAAGGATTTCTCGTCAGTAATGTCATACACAAGGATGATACCCTGACATAGAAAATAATTTAATTACATGGAATAAGTTGTCAATATTACATTTTTCAGTTCATATTTTTTGTGTAACGCGTAATGATATGATATTAGATGAATAGGTCAGGATATTAGATAGGAGGGCTAAAAATTTATATTTATCCATAGCTTAACAATGAAACTATTAAGGCTGAACAATGCATTATATCATAAAGTCTCATCAATTACATGATTAGAATGCGGAGCAAAGTAGTACACACACAGTCATGCACACACACACTTAAATGCAGAGAGGGAGCTGCATTACTGAATTTTTTTTTTTTTTTTCAACTCTGTTGTTCAAGTCTGAACTGCCCTACTGGCTTCCTCTGAATACTAAACACAGCAAACAGAAAGGTTGTGGAAGGACTGGAGGTGTCCGCTGCACATTTCTTAACATTTTCTTAACATACAACACAATATGTGCTCAACCTCACAACAAACATTTTGCTCAGAACTAAATTCATAAATACAACAAACTGAAAAAAAGATTTCGTAGCTTGCCTATTTACTCAAATTACTGCACAGTGCAGCTGTGTAACTGTGCTGCCTTTTTACCACCTTGATCTACTCAATCTTTTGCTTATTTCTTTAAGAAATGACAACAAAGTCATGACCGATTCCCACCATGCTATCAAATGACAACTACCAACCAGTGACGGCGAAGGCTATCACATGCTTTCTCCAAGGCACATTAAGCCTGCCGAGTGGATCTTTTCGAACTGCTGCTTATGCAACATCAGGGGGCAGCATAGCACTCTCGGAGGAAAGTGCTATCCGCCCTCTTCTGCATACATGAGCTCACAGGCACCTGTAATCGTGAGCTACTGTCGCGGTGACTGATGGGGGGGAGGGAGAGGGACAGAGAGAGAGAGAGAGAGAGAGAGAGAGAGAGAGAGAGAGAGAGAGAGAGTATGCCGCCACCACTCCCTCCCTGAGAGCACATCCAATTTTGTTATTTTGGACTCCTGGCCACGGATGGGTGTGGCATCGTTTGAATTGTGATCTCCAGATGATAAGGCGAACGCTTGTCTGTTGACACTTCAGATCTGAGTGGTGGTGGATACTGTTCTGGCATAATTCGGCAAAAATTAACTAGTGTATATTGATTTTTCTTATCTTTGAAAGACAGGAGGCTTAGCCCTGCTAGTCCATTTATACCACCTACCCCGTCTTGAAATGTTTTCAAATAAGCATTAGCTGGACAGTTTCATCCTGATTAAACTAGATTTACAAGCTAAAACTAAAATATAAGTTAGATTAGGATGGCCATCTAAATGATTATTGCAACACTCCAACTATACTAAGGCAGTGGTGGCTCAGAAGTTAAAGCTCTGGACTACTGATTGAGTGTTTAAGCTGCCACTATTGGGCCTCTTTGCTTTTTTATCTTGCACTCTGACTCTAGCTCTTCTAAGTTAAGATGTGTGAAGAAAAGAATTTCACTGCACAGTACATGTGTATGTATATAATGCATGTGTGTTACCATAGCTCCTCTGTAATAAGCTGTAGTTATGGTCTTAAATCTCTCTTGCCCTGCTGTGTCCCTGGGAAATAAGACAATCATAAAGATCAACGCATGAAATACACAATCAGAGACTGCTAGCAGAGCATTACATCATATGGACACATGTAAAATCCTTCAGTGCTCAGGTATGACAGCTGGACTCTGTACTATCAGGTGAAGGAACAGCTGACTGTCAAAATATATCTGCCTTTGCACTTCAGCACACTGATCACATCTGAAATCACAGTATATGTGCAATATACTTCTCATCAGACACAATAATGTGCATGAGGAAATCTTAGCACCAATCACTACTATCCTTAGACACATTTTACCCAAAAAAAGTATTCAGTCATTTATCTTCAGTAATGACTGTATCATGGTTAGGGTCAGGATCAAATCAGGGACCCTGAAAATATCTACAGTGTTTCTTGAAAGTTTGTGAACCCTTTAAAATGTTCTATATTTCTGCATAAATATGACCTAAAACATCATCAGATTTTTACACAAGTCCTAAAGTAGATAAAGAGAACCCAGTTAAACAAATGAGACAAAAATTTTATACTTGGGTCGTTTATTTATTGAGGAAAATAATCCAGTGTTACATATCTGTGAGTGACAAAAGTATGTGAACCTTTGCTTTCAATATCTGGTGTGACCCCCTTTTGCAGCAATAACTGCAACTAAATATTTTTTTAACTGCCAATCAGTCCTGCACATCAGCTTGGAGGAATTTTAGCCCATTCCTCAGTACAGAACAGCTTCAACTCTGGGATGTTGATGGGATTCCTTACATGATATGCTTTCTTCACATCCTTCCACAACATTTATTCATCATCTATTGGATTAAGGTCAGGACTGTAACTTGGCCAAAACATTAACTTTATTCTTCTTTAACCATTCTTTGGTAGAATGACTTGTGTGCTTAGGGTCGTTGTCTTGCTGCATGACCCACTTTCTCTTAAGATTTATTTCACAGACAGGCATCCTGACATTTTCCTTTAGAATTTGCTGGTATAATTCAGAATTCATTGTTACATCAAGGATGGCAAGCCATCTTGCCCCAGATGCAGCAAAACAGGTCTAAATCATGATACTACCACCACCATGTTTCACAGACGGGATAAGGGTCTAATGCTGGATTTCTAATGCTAATTTCACCTTCAAATTAACTGCTAATCCTAGAGGTTCACATACTTTTACCACTCACAGATATGTAATGTTGGCTCATTTTCCTCAATAAATAAATAACCAAGTATAATATTCTGTTTCATTTGTTTAATTGGGTTCTCTTTGCCTACTTTTAGGATGTGATGGTTTCAAGCCCTATTTATGCAGGAATATACAAAATTCTAAAGGGTTTGCAAACTTTCAAGCACCACTGTACCCATCAAAATGCTTACCACATTATCTTTCAAATGGATAATTAATTCTGAGCAGATTAGTAAACCGAGTTCAATTATGAAGCCATATAAAAAAAAATAACAGTAGACAATTGTGTGCTTAAGTTTGATCAAGCCAGAGACAAAAATAAAGCTCAGTAGATCCTATTACCCGATTCTCCTGTAAAAGATCACAAAAGTATAGTACCGTGCAAACGTTTTAAGCACATGCAAAGAAATGCTGTAGAGCAAAGATGCCTTAAAAATAATGAAATTAAATGTTTCTACATAATTTTTTTTTTTTAAATAACCGTAAAGATCAGTAAACAATAGTAAATGAAAGATTTAATATTAGGTGTGACAAAAAATTTTTAAAAAATAAATAAAAATAGTAGTCTCTGGTACAATTTGTGCAGTTTTATAAGAAAATTAGCTGGTAAGTTTTATTGAGCATCTTGCAGAACCAGACACAGTTCTTCTGGAGACTTTCGCTTTCGCACTTTGCTTCTTATTTTTGCAGCAAAACCCAGCAGCCTTCATTGTGTTTTTTGTCTGAAAAGTGTCTCTTACGTAATATGCTGCTTTCTTTAATGACATACAAACATTTTTCTGTAACATTTAATTTTGTGCTAGAAAACTAATGTTTGGGAATCTAAAATATTTTTGTACTGACTTGATAATGTAGGAGTCATAAAATAAAAAATCTATAACAACGTTTGTACTAAAAAAAAAAAAATAGGGTGCCTAAAACTTTTGCACAGTACAAAAAAAAAATTACAATGCACAGTAAATGGCTGTACACTACCTAGCAGTTTGTTCAGCAGTGGTCGTATGTAGACTTATAGTTATATGCCAAAGAAAAAAAGGATAGCTCTTTACACATGTTGATGTGTAGAAAGACCTCATTTAAACTATTCCACAGCCTCAAACAACGATGATGGGAAGGCATGATTACTCTTATTTTAAAAACAGACTGTGAAACGGTTTAGGATGGACTGTTTAAAGGACTAAATCTTAAAGTAAATATTGTAATCAACATGAAACCAGTGATGAGAGGCCAGTATAGGTAGAAATGATCCCTGTTTAATGTCAGTCAGAAGTCTACCAGCTGCATACTGAACTAGCTGCAGGTGAACCAGGGATGAGTGACAGACACCAACATTCAAACAATTGCAATATTCAAGATGAAAAGTGATGAAAGCATGTAGAACTTTTTCCAGATCTCTAACTAAGAAAAAGATTGTAACTTGGCAATACTACTGAGCTGAAAAAGCTTTTTTTTTCTCACAACAGTTTATTTGTCTGTCAAAGTTTACGGTTGAATTGAAGCCAGGACTTCAAACCACCCTAACTCCAAATGCATGCTGCTTTCTAAAAAAAAATTCTCAGTGTTATTTTCAGATGGTACTTGTGACTTTCTAATGTTTTCTTCACTTAAAAACTGCTTAGAGATTTTGCTCTCAGTGTTGCTTTGAAGAATAAACCAATTTTGCGGTGTGCTGCTACTTAAAGACTAGGCCGCAAACAAGTTTACCACAGCATACGTTTAGCACTGAGATCAGTACACGGTGAGCATAGGAAGGTCCATCTTACCAGACTTGCAACTTGACCTTCTTCCCTTCGACCTCAATGGTCTTCACTTTAAAGTCAATACCTGTTAGGAGAGGGAGTAAACAAGTCAGAGAGAGATAAAAAAAGGGGGTTAACAGAAAGGAAGGATGTGCTGTGAATTAAATCCCAAACAGCAAAGATGGGCAGTCAAAAGGAAGTGAAGCTGAGCAGTAGATAAGGAAATATTTACCAAGAGAATTTTTGATGTTCTGATAACTACACTCTTGTAATTTGTTCATTTTTGTAATTTGTGTCATGGCAGTTTTCCAAGAAACCTCCTGTGGGGCAGGAGGCAAAAACTCAAAAGAGGAGAAGAAAAGCAAGGAAATGGAAGGAAAGGAAAAGTTCTTTTGATATTTCAATAAATATGGTGAGAAAACAGGCAGAATAAGAGACGCCCACAGAATCCTGACTGGACATTAAACGTTGGATTTTTTAGGTGAGCAAAAGTATAGGAACAAATAGTCTTAAAGAAAATTAACGTAAAGAACACTAAATATTTGATTGCATATCCCTTGCTTGGTATAACTGCATCAAGCCGGCAACCCACTGACATCAGCAAACTGTTGCATTCTTCTTTCCTAGGCTTGAATACTGCAGCTTCCTACAGTTGTTGGTTGTTTTGGGGGGGGGGGGGGGGTTCTCCCTTCAGTCTCCTCTTCAGGAAGAGAAACGCATGCTCAGCTGATTTAAGGTCAGGTGATTGACTTGGCCAGTCTAAAAAGTTGCACTTTTACCCCCCTGATGAAGTCCTTTGTTGTGTTGGCAGTGTATCCTGGGTCACTGTCTTGTATGAAGAAGTTCATCCCAATTAGATTGGATGCATTTCTCTGTAAACTGGCAGACAGAATGTTTCTATAGACTTCTGAATTCATTCTGCTGCTACCATCATGAGCTACATCATCAATAAAGATTAGTGAGTCTGTTCCAAAAGCAGTCATGCAAGCCCAAGCCATGACACTACCTCCATCATGCTTGAGTGATGAGCTCATATGTTTTGGTTCATGAGCAGATCCTTTCATTTTCTGCACTTTGGCCTTTCCATCACTTTGTTAGAAGTTAATCTTGGTTCCAGAACTTTTGTAACTCAGCTCTGTATTTCTTTGCAACTTTCAATCTAGCTTTCCAATTCTTACTGCTGATAATTGGTTTGCATCTTGTTGTATGGCCTCCATGTTTTTGCTCTCAAAGTATTCTTTGAACGATGGATACCTTCACCACTGCACTATGGATATTGCTGGTGATGTCATTGGGGTTTTCTTCACAGCCCTCACAATGTTTCTGTCATCAATTGCTGTTGTTTTCCTTGGCCGACCTGTTCCATGTCTGGTTTTTAGGACACCAGTGGTTTCTTTCTTTTTCAGGACATTCCAAATTGTTGTACTGGCTATGCCCAATGCTTGTGCAATGCCTCTGATCAATTTTCTCTCTTTTCTTTGCTTCAGAATGGCTTGCTTTTCACCCATAGACAGCTCTCTGGTCTTCATGTCGGTTTATGCTTTTTAACAACGAATGCAGTCTTCACAGGCAGAACCCAGGGCTCAAACCAAGAGTAGACATTCAAAGCTATAAACTGTTTAAATAATCAATCCAACAGGGTGCACAGGGGCAACGAGAATCTCCTCATCGTCTCTGTTGACTCGTATTCATCTTTTGATCTCAAAACAAAAAGAATTGGTCTTGCCATTCCAATACCATCAGAGAGGACTGTATAATGGAAGGATGCTCTTTTGTTTTCATTTCATGTCTTGTTCAGATACCTCTATTAAACTATGTTTTTACTATATATATATATATATATATATATATATATATATATATATATATATATATATATATATATATATATATATATATATATATATATATATATATATTTATTTCCTACTAGCTGAGGAAAGAGATGAAGTGAATAGGCTGTTGTGTTGTACTGACATGTCAGCTTTGACACCAAAAAGAAAATGGACACCAAAAATACTGGGTATGCTCAACTAAAAACTAAAAAAAAAAAAAAAAAATAGCACTTTGACAATCAAAAAAATAATGTCCTTGTCTGTGTGTGCACGTGAGAGAGAAATTACGAAGAGATCAATGAGCAGGAGTTAGTTTTGTAAAGGTGCGCTATGTTTTGTAAACAGAAAGTAAAGTGAAAGCAGCTGAAATAGAGATAAATGGGGAGATGTGTGATAACGCAGAGAAGAGGCCAAACAGAGCTCCGCCTCGCAGCTCTGATAATAAGGAATGATATAATGAGGTGACAGGGCTAGTGCTGACATGACTATTAAACCGGATAGTGAACAGCCCTAAAAGACTCGTTTTACCACACAATGTTCAATCTGACTAACAATAACCATCTTTAGCCTGATACGGTCAGGAGATTCTTCACTTTCTATACTCACCGATGGTTGATATGTATGTTGAATTGAAATTATCCTCTGCAAAACGGATGATCAGACATGTTTTTCCCACCCCGCTATCACCAATAAGCAGCAATTTAAAGAGGAAGTCGTATTTCTTTGCCATAGTTCTTTGTCCAGAGTATTTGTGGAGTTTAAAAACTTTTCTCGGCTCTTTTTTTTTCTCACTCAACACAGACGCGCTTAACCTGAGACCGACTTAACGTCCATTTAGTGGTATGTCCTTTTCTTTTGGATTAGAAAAAAAAAAAACAATGTCACCGGTAAATTCCGTTTCTCTTCGTTGCTCCTGTTCCTCCAGCTAAAACTTTGCATTAAAGGAAACAGAAAATCACGGATTCGCTGGCTGTTCCACTTTTAGTTTAGTTTTTGTCCGGATTCCTCGGCATTTCGCCAGTTTTTCGTCTTCAACAGAAGGCCATATCCATCCACACACGTACAACGGCAGCGTTTTTCTCCAGAAACTTTTCCTTTACCGAGTTCCCGGAGGCTTACGTAGAGAGGGGTAGGCACGAGCTCCATCAGAGGGAGTGAAAAAGCACAGAATCGACTGTGAAAGAATGTAACACCAGGGGCCGCCGTTTCCTCACATAGTAACCGTCCGTGTAACGCATGCGCAGTACAAAAGACGCGGCCTGCTGGCTGTAGATCTGGCAGTGAAAAGCTGTTTGTTTTAATATTATACGCTTAAAAACGAGCTGCCATTTTTAATGTTGAAATTTTTTAAAATGTTTTTAAATTTTTTAATCATTAAAGAGGACGAATATGTTGGTCACTAAACTAAACTGTAGCCGTTAAGGAGAACAAATGTATAAATCTGGTACTATGACTATATACAGTTGCAATCAAAATTATTCAACCCCATTGCTAATCAGGTTTATTGTCCAAATGTACAGGCTTTCAGCTGTTTGCAATGAACAAATCAAACAAAAGCAATTGAAATATTTCAACGAAACTATGAGCCCTTCGATAGCTCAGTTGGTAGAGCGGAGGACTGTAGCGGTTAACACTGAGATCCTTAGGTCGCTGGTTCGAATCCGGCTCGAAGGAGGCTGAATGTTTAATCTAGCCGCAGGAAGTCACAAGCCAGGGTGCTTTTCGTGCCGGTCCCAAGCCCGGATGAATAGAGAGGGTTGTGTCAGGAAGGGCATCCGACGTAAAACTTTTGCCAAATTCAATATGCGAATCACTAACATGACTTCCATGCCGGATCGGTCGGGGCCTGGGTTAACAACGACCGCCATCGGTGCCGTTGACCTACAGGGCACTGGTGGAAATTGGGCTACTGTTGGTCGAAGAAGGAGAGGAGGAAGGTGTGTTAGAGGAGGAAGGCGTGTCCATAGGCAGAGAGAGAAGAGGAAAGGCAGGAGTTTAGGACTGAAAGTAGGGACTTTGAATGTTGGTACGATGACAGCTAAAGGCAGAGAGCTGGTAGATATGATGCAGAGGAGGAAAGTCAACATTCTGTGTGTCCAGGAGACCAGGTGGAAAGGGAGTAAGGCTAGAAGCATTGGAGCAGGGTTTAAACTGTTTTATCATGGTGTGGACAGGAAGAGAAATAGAGTAGGAGTGATCCTGAAGGAGGAGTTTGTGAAGAATGTTCTGGAGGTAAAGAGAGTGTCAGATAGATTGACGAGTCTGAAGCTGGAAATTGAAGGTGTGATGTTGAATGTTGTTAGTGCTTACGCTCCACAAGTAGGTTGTGAGCAAGAGGAGAAAGACAGATTCTGGAGCGAGCTTGAGGAAGTGATGCAGAGTGTTCCCAGATGTGAAAGAGTGGTGATGGGGCAGACTTCAATGGACATGTTGGTGAAGGGAATAGTGGGGATGAGGAAGTGATGGGCAGGTTTGGTCTTCAGGTAAGGAACCCAGAAGGACAGAGGTTGGTAGACTTTGCTAAAAGTATGGAGATGGCTGTGGTGAACACGTATTTTCAGAAGAGGCAGGAACACAGGGTGACATATAAGAGTGGTGGCAGGAGCACATAATCACTATGCACATAATCATAAGCACACAGACTATATCATTGTAATCTGAAGGAGATTAGCGATTGCAAAGTAGTGGTAGGAGAGAGTGTAGCTAGACAGCATAGGATGGTGGTGTGTAAGATGACTCTGGTGGTGAGGCAGATGAAGAGAGCAAAGGCAGAGCAGAAGACAAAGTGGTGGAAGTTGGAAAAGGAAGAGTGCTGTGCGGTTTTCAGGGAGGAGTTGAGACAGGCTTTAGGTGGTCAGGAGGTGCTTCCAGATGACTGGACTACTACAGCCAAAGTGATCAAGGAGACAGGTAGGAAGGTGCTAGGTGTGTCATCTGGAAGGAGGAAAGAAGACAAGGAGACTTGGTGGTGGAATGAGGAAGTTCAGGAGAGTATCCAGAAGAAGAGGTTAGCTAGGAAGAAGTGGGACAGTGAGAGGACGGAGGAAAGTAGACAGGAATATAGGGAGATGCAGCGTGAAGTTAAGATAGAGGTGGCAAAGGCCAAACAGAAAGCTTATGAGGACATGTATGCAAGGTTAGATAGTAAGGAAGGTGAGAGGGATTTGTATCGGTTGGCGAGGCAGAGGGATAGAGATGGTAAGGATGTGCAGCAGGTTAGAGTGATTAAAGATAGAGATGGAAATGTGTTGACAGGTGACAGGAGGGTGAGGGAAAGATGGAAGGAGTACTTTGAGGAATTGATGAATGAAGAAAATGACAGAGAGAGAAGAGTAGTAGAGGCAAATATTGAGCAGGAAGTAGAAAGGATTAGCAAGGGTGAAGTTAGGAGAGCTTTGAAGAGGATGCAGAGAGGAAAGGCGGTTGGTCCTGATGACATACCAGTGGAGGTATGGAAGTGTCTAGTTGAGATGGCAGTAGAGTTTTTAACTAGCTTGTTCAACGAGGTCATAGAGAGTGAGAGGATGCCTGAGGAATGGAGGAGAAGTGTTTTGGTGCCGATTTTTAAGAACAAGGGAGATGTGTAGAGTTGTGGAAACTACAGAGGTATTAAGCTGATGAGCCATACAATGAAGTTGTGGGAAAGAGTAGTGGAAGCAAGGCTAAGGGGAGAAGTGAGCATTTGTGAGCAGCAGTATGGTTTCATGCCAAGAAAGAGCACTACAGATGCAATATTTGCTTTGAGAATGTTGATGGAGAAGTACAGAGAGGGTCAGAAAGAGCTGCATTGTGTCTTTGTAGATTTAGAGAAAGCGTATGACAGGGTGCCAAGAGAGGAGCTGTGGTATTGTATGAGGAGGTCTGGAGTGGCAGAGAAGTATGTTAGAGTGGTGCAGGATATGTATGAGAGCAGTAGGACAATGGTAAGGTGTGCGGTAGGTGTGACAGAGGAGTTCACGGTGAAGGTGGGACTGCATCAAGGATCGGCTCTGAGCCCCTTTTTGTTTGCGGTGGTGATGGACAGGGTGACAGATGAGGTCAGACAGGAATCTTCATGGACTATGATGTTTGCGGATGGCATTGTGATCTGTAGTGAGAGCAGGGAGCAGGCGGAGGAAACTCTAGAGAGGTGGAGGTTGTTTAAACCTATTATTAAATTATTTTGTTTAAAGCTCTTATTTTTTCATTTAGTACTGCCCTTCAGAAGCTACATAAGATATTTCCATGTTTCCCAGAAGACGAAATAATAACAAGTGACCTTTCAGACCCCGTTAGCTCTCTCAAAAAAACACCCAGCGACAAATGTAGTGACGTTTTGGAAGTGACTGCTGGTTAACATGTAGTCTTAATGGGCCGCGTTTCAGTCACTATTTCATACTCGTTCCATTGTCTGACAACAGAAGCAGAAAAATATGTAAATGAGAACAGCTTTATTGGGAATTCAACTGTATTAAAATACAGTATGTGAGCACAGAGATTAAAAGAGGGCTGACACTAGGCAGAATGCAAATACGAAATATGCTCTAATGTGCATGACGTCATGTGGCGACATTTAGTGACTTTTTGGGCAGGCTTTACTTTCCATTCAAAGTAGTTGGCAGCAGCGTTTCGGCTTCACTTTTGTATCCCTGTTATGACCACCTTTATATACAGTCATTAGTCTGGTTCAGCACTGTGTACTTTGCTAAGCAGTTGTTCCTGCAAAAAGTTTGTAGTTTCCTAAAAAGTAAAACAAAAGATTTACATTCCTAATTTAAAAAAAATATATATATATATACCAATATAGGTCTATACACCAATACTGTCAAAATATAATTTGCCCTTTAATACACATTCAGAGAGTTAAAGCAGACATGGGAAATTCATGCACAAAACTTAATTGAAATCGCACTTTAAATGAATCTAAAGCGAAAGCATGTTTCTAGTTTAAAAAGAGTGATGAAGGAAATTATACCCCCCCCAAGTCTTTTCACCAGAGCTGTTGTAATATTGTTTGCGATTTAATATACATTTAGAAAGCTGAAGAAGCAAAATAGGTAAAACTATGCACAATAATAAACGGAAATCTCAAGTGAAATCGAAGGACTTTTAAATGAAAATGGCCGCAGCAGCACTTCCTGCCCCTGCAATACAGCCCCGTCGCTATGAGCTGCATGTTTCCGCCGAACCCCCCTTTTCACCGCGGTCTGACACGCCAACAACATGCCTGTAAGTGCGAAATGAAACCACGGCATTAATTTAAAGTTTAAAAACTCTTTACTGTCAGGTGTATTCAGTCGGATCGGTGAATGTAGTTCTGTTTTATCTCCGACATTAACTCTGCCTTCGGTTTGATGGAGGAAAATAGGTTTAATTTGAAGTGAACAGTTTCGGAAGTCTGAGCGACAACATGGCCGCGTTCACGAGAGCTAGACGCATGGCAGAGAAACTCGCACGAGACACACTTATCCGTTTAGTTTGTGCGCGTTTGCTAACGACGGCAAGATCGAGGAGTTGTTTATTGCTGTCGAAATATTCGCTGTAGTATTCGGGCCGTCCACAGAAGATGCGTTGAGTCATTTAAACCGTGGCTCGCTTTGTGTTAGCGGGACTTGTGGAGGCTTCTCGGCTGTTTAGCCGTCAGATCATCATATAGGTGAAGTGTGTGTGTGTGTGTGGCTTTAATAATGACATTTCGGATAGCTAGCATTAACAGCATTAACCGTGTTGAGCCAACTGCAGTATAGCCATTGGTTAACGGATGCACGTTAGCCGATGTTGGACCTGATCATCTTAATCTGGGCCGAGTTCCTCAAAAGCATTGCAGCACAAAGTCCGTGAAATGGTAGAGCAGGCAACATATTGAACACTTTAATCTCCCAGGGAAATTGTGACTCCTGACAGGTTAATCGCACATTCAACTCTCCTTCATCCGCTTCCTGGACAAATTTTTATTCCAGACTGATTCCCCAGAGGAACCTAACTTGCTGAGGGACTCACAACCCTAGGCCAGGTGTAACACGGGGACTCCTTATATATTATTTCAGATTCCTTTTGTATCTGTGTTTGGGTTAAATTAAATAATTAAAAAATGGGATAATCAAAATGAACCCCTACAACTATGTTCTGAAAACTCTGGAAATGCCAGTAATTCTGGCTCTGACAGTTCATGATGACTCTCAACTACAGAGGTGCATGCGTTTTCTGATGAATTTCCAAAATATAACCGAACTAGTAGCCTGCTTTAAACCACCACGACCCGGACCAGGCAGGTACCAAAACATGCTGTAAGTGCGTTGTAAAGTGCCGCATGCTTGCGTTAGATAACATGGTCTTTATCTGGCAAGCTTCGTATCTGACCACTTGTGCTCACAATGGAAGACCTTGTGCTAGCTTGACTATTTTATTCTGACGCATGCCTCTTGTCTTAAGCAGATGTGCTATGGAGGGGGGGAAAGGGTGTCTGTATTTGTGTCTGTTTAGAACAAGGGTTTGTTCAGTCCGAATAATGTATTTGTATTTGCTTACATTCATACTCCTTAGAAGATAACAATGGTTTTAGGAAACTGGGCCTTGCAAGGTTTTCCCTATGCACAGTGTGCTGAGATATATTAATCACCCAAATATTTATTTATTTATTTATTTATTTATTTTTTTGAAAAATTGCTCTTCATTTATTGACCCGTTCTAAGAAAGCAACTTTGGGGATGTAGAGCACAAATAAACAGCGTTAAGGAAAGAATCAGCCGGATCTGGTAAAGCTGCACAGCCGTGATTCAATTTGTCTTCTCTCTGTAATTTTAACTTCATAGCTGGCGAAAGACTTGCTGCATCCGTCCGCAGAGGAGGAGAGGAGGCGGCACAAGAAGAAGCGGCTTGTCCAGAGCCCGAACTCTTACTTCATGGACGTCAAATGTCCAGGTAACGTTATTCATCTGTACGCGCAATCTTATTTCGAAGCGGTGTGTGAAAAGCGCCTTTCTCTCAGGATGAATACGTGTCAGTTTGTTAGCTCGTATTCTGCACTGAATCTGCTTTGTCCTCTGTGCCTGCAGGTTGCTATAAGATCACCACAGTGTTCAGTCATGCTCAGACAGTGGTGTTGTGCGTAGGATGCTCCACAGTGCTGTGCCAACCTACCGGAGGAAAAGCACGCCTCACAGAAGGTACAGCACTTCAACATACGTATATAAGAACCGCAGCCTTGTGAACGCATCAAAATGCAGTGTCATGACTGCTACTCTGTTCATAGCACTTTTTCTGCCCCTGGTGGTGATGGGTATCTTGACGTACAGTTCGGTAGAAATTGAGTGGACTGGTGACGGTGTTGCAGTGATTTCTTCTTCGCCAAGTTCTTTTGTCATGTGAAGTCTTCTTCTTCCGTGTTCTAGGACGGTTTCAGTACTTCGCTTATTTTAGTTTGCCTAGCTAGCAAATGGCCTACTAAAGCTATTCACTTGTTTGACAGGTTTGTTTGCAAGCCTTGTCGTGGATAGATGCCTGGTGAATTCAGTGTTCATGGCAAAAGGAAAAAAGAATGTGTAATATTGGTGCCAGGCGCACCGTGTATGTAGTCAGTGTGTTGTAGCTAGAGGTCGACCGATTGATCGGTTTTCCCGATTAATCGGCACAGATAACCAATTGCTGGAGCTATCAGTTATGGGCAAATATCCACACCGATGGTTTTCCCCGGTTGTGTCCATTGGAGTGGCTGAGAAGGGTCCGCTGTCATTAAATGATACAAGCGCGGCCTCCAGAGGCGAGAGAGTATTTATCACTGACCAATTTTGTTGTTATTTGAAGTTTGATTCATTTTGGATGTGTCTATTTATTTGAAGTGTTACTTTTTGGTTCAGTTTGGATGTATATCCTTTATTCACTTTAATAGTTAATCTATATTCATTTATATATTTTTCATTTAAGAAAGTAGTACATATTCATGGTATGGTCAGTCCTGTTTATTTTTGTTGCACAATAATACAGTAATATACAAAGCAATCGAGTTATGGTATCAGTTTAAAAAACTATCGGTTTATTAACTGGTTATTGACAGGTACTGCCCAACTTAGTTATTGGTATCTGTTTAATCCACTATCAGTCAACCTCTAGTTGTAGCATCTAAAATGTGAGCTCAATTTACCCCTGTTTACAGTGCAATAATCTTTTGCTAAATTCCAGCTATGGCACGCTTAATACTTCGGCCTTATCTGTAAGGTTAGATTCCCAGGCTGTGGAAGGTGCCAGGTGGTCCTCATGGCACTTCCCATCTTGTTTACGCCCATCTTTTTTCCCATGTCTTGTACTAGTACAGTTTGAGAATGTCCTCTGCTGTGATGTTCGATAGCCTACATGTATGGTGTAGTGCAGTGTAAAGTCAGGCTGCTTTCCTCACTGGGCATTTTCTTAACAGAAAAAGAACTGGCCAGAAATGTAAAGGTCAAAAGATTATTAAAGTTTCCCATAACAGCATGTCATGAAGTTTTATTCCTCTTTTACCATAGAATTGTGTCAATGATTACAATTTTTAAAATTTAAGTGGTCCTACTTTTTTTTTTGTAATCAGCTTTTAGTTAAATTTTTTTTTATTTTATTGTGGAATGTCCACACAAGGTTTTACTGTTATTTCTTATGTTAAAGCAGCTTTAAAGTCATTCCCTCACCTCAGATTCTGTTTTCCTCTCTCTTGAAGTAAATGAGTCGAAAAAATGCAGGTTGTCATGTTAAAAGGAAACTTCCAAGCCCTTGGTGTCAGGAAAAAGAACAGCTTTTCGTCTGATTGTTGTTACAGAGCTCCTTTTGAAAGGAGACTCCTTTCAAAAAATTCTAACTAAGCATCTCAGAAAACTTCATCACATGAACAGCTACACGTTTTTAAAAAAAATCTTTTTGTTTGTAGTGCATCTGCCCTACAAGTCACTGTGTAACTAGCGAAACAGTAACATATTACAGCCCCTCCAGGATTTTGCGGGTGCAGAAGTTAATGCAAAATCGAAGCAAACTCCACAATATTCAGAGGAGCTTGCAATTTTTCAGAATTACCGCAGATTTCTCGCAGATTTGGGCCAAGACGAGCCATGTGACGTCATCACAACGCGCATTCAGCCAAAGCCGTCTTCGATTCACATGTGTCGAACAGGAGTACAGCTAAACAGTCTCGTTTACCAACAAACATCACTGCAAAACAATTTTGTGCAACTGCAATTTTGCCAATTCAAGTAATTTTCTGGCGCAAAAAAGCACAAACTTTTGAAAAAAGCCACAGCAAAATGAAGCATTTTTGGCCGCAGCAATCACAAAAAAACTCGAATCCTGTACGGACTGGTTTTAGAGCAAGCGCATTAATATAAACCTTGCAGCAGTCACTACTGTCAGAGATGCAGAAAAATGAACACCCCTTGACCAGTCAGAATCAAGCTTTCAACAGCACTGCGGTATGAAGATTGCTTTAATGCTGGTGATGAGCAGGTTGGTTTGCCTTTGCTGTAGCTTAGGACGCAGAACATCAAGAGAAGGGAGGTGCTTAGCCATGTTTTTTGTTAGATTTAAAAAAAAAAAAAAAAAAAAAAAAAAAAATTATGGCTTCTACATTGTCAAGTCATTAAAGAAAGCAGCATATTACGTAAGAGACACTTTTCAGACAAAAAACACAATGAAGGCTGCTGGGATTTGCTGCAAAAATAAGAAGCAAGTGCGAAAGTCAAAGTCTCCAGAAGAACTGTGTCTGGTTCTGCAAGATGCTCAATAAAACTTACCAGCTAATTTCCTTATAAAACTGCACAAATTGTACCGGAGACTACTATTTATATTTTTATTTATTTATTTTTTGTCACATCAGATATTGACACTTTCATTTACTGTTTACTGCTCTTTAGGTATTTTTTTTATTTTTTTTTTATAATTTTTTTTAAATGTAGAAACATTTAATTTCATTATTTTGAAGGCATCTTTGCTCTACAGCATTTCTTTGCATGTGCCTAAAACTTATGCACAGTAGTGTGTGTGTGTGTGTGTGTGTATGTATGTATGTGTGTGTGTGTGTGTGTGTGTATATATATATATATATATATATATATATATATATATATATATATATATATATATATATATATATATATATATATATATAGTGAGGGGAAAGAAGTATTTGATCCCCTGCTGATTTTGTACGTTTGCCCACTGTGTTAGCACACAGAATCAGAGCGGGATGCAAGTGCAGGGAAAATGTCACTTTATTAGAGACTCTGAAAGTATCGGAACAGGCTCAATCCCCAACATTACTGACTGACTGGATTATTTGAAACACTAGAACTATTCTTTCTAGATTTTTCTTCTTCAAAAACATTGGCTCATTGCGTGTCATTTTTCAACAGTGTTTTAATTTAAATCGGTGCTAGTGCTTGCTACACATCTTAAATTTGAATACACAGTTTTCGCATTCAAATGTGCATTTTCGTCTTAAATTTGACGAATATTTGATGTTCGACTTTTAATTTGACAACCCTACCGTAGAGCAGACATGTGGATGAGAGCTGCACAAAAAGCTGAAATATTGGTGACATTCATTCTTATGTATACAAATTCGGACGTAAACACAATGGGCAATATCGAGGTCAGCAAAAATAATCGGTCATGTCCATATGTCATGATAAGTCGATAACGTGATTATCGTGACAGGCCTAGTCCTCATCAAGAATCTGTGAATATGCATATGAGACACCCACCAAGATTTGCTTGTTGCATGATGGACTCGTATGTTTAATGCTAACTCGGCTTCCCCTTATTTTTTAAATGAATATGGAATTTTCCTGGTCCTGTTATGTCATTTTGTGAACTGAGAGCGAGTTCTTAATAATCATGTCTCTGTCTGCAGGATGCTCTTTCAGGAGAAAGCAGCATTAGTCTCCCACAGGACCTGCTTGCAAAGGATATGGGAGATCAAAGAAGAGAAACGGGATTGGCCAAAGGCTTTCAGTACCCAGGATGAACCCGCACCTGAAGTCAAGTAAAGGTGTAGAGGGGGGGAAAGCATGGAGCTAAAATTTGGCTGTAGTCTGTTGGATTAAGGCCTCATTGTAACTCATGACTGCCAACCTTTTTCTCACTTTAAATCCTAAATAAAGTTTTTTTTTTTTTCATTATGTTGGGTCTTTTATTTAAATATACACCCATAACTACTCTAGACCAATCACAAATTTTTCCATACCCAATTTAACATGTTTTTGGAGCAAGTAAACTTTAATGTAAAATACAGGGCTGCCTTAGGAGCAGGGTTATGAAAACATTGCAGATGAAGTTTGAAACATCCTATTTGTATAGTGCTTTTAACAATGGACATTGTCACAAAGCAGATTTACAGAAATGTATAAATTCCGGATATACTTTTTAAATTTATACCTAATGAGCAAGCCAGAGGCGACTGTGGCAAGGAAAAACTCCCTGAGACGAAATGAGGAAGAATCCTTGAGGAGAACCAGATTCAAAAGGGAACCTCAACGGATGGTGTAATTGTAAATAAGTTCCCTTTTATAACTGTAACCAGGTGCTTATGAGCAACCTTTGAATATATGAGCATCAGGCATTTCGAATTATAGTTTTAACGTCGTTATTTTGTTGAAGGTATCAACTGTCCAATGATGCAGACGAGTGTTCGTAGCAATTGCAATCCTAAGGCTATCCAAGGACAAACATCCTCAGCCATGTTTATGGTTTCTATGTGCTACCATCCACAGTAATGTCACTAATCTTTAGGCTGCCTGTGTGGCGGCCATCCTCAGCATCAGCGAGTAGTTTTCAGTTGATGAGAACTCCAACTAGAAGTAGGGCATCAGGATGGATCAGGCAGGTTCGGAGAGCAGAAGGGGTCAGGATTACTGGTATCTCAGGAGTATCTCAGAATGTGTAACTCGATAGTGAGTCCTCACAATTAGTAGACCTAATGAGGATTCCACACTTGCTAATAACTATTAAAAGCTAATAAAATTAAAACTGATTGCTTTTTTTGTGTGTTTGAAAGTGAAATTGGGATAAAAATCTCTTTAGGCCCACAATTCATTTCAAGTTGATGGAGGAATGTATTTGGAAGATGCCTTGTCAAATTCTGATTGTATATGAATAGTGAGAATTGTAAGGATTTATCTTTAAATTGTGTATGTGTAGACTGTGCCAGATAAGAGCAGTCTACTGTAGAGGATGTGACAGGCAGTGAGAACAGATGCACTGTTACACAGGTCATGCAACTGTTTAGGCGGCTCCCAAACGTGTATTAAGGCTTTATCCAGGGTTTCAAACGGTTTCCTAATCTATAATTACTTAATCCCCAACATACAACCCCTGGCAAAAATTATGGAATCAAGACACATGGAGGATGTTCACCCAGCTATTTTACTTCATAGCAAATAAAATAGATATGACAAGTTTTGTTTAATAGCTGAACTTTCTGGCTTCGTGAAACATACCTCAAACAGGTAAATGAATTTATTTTTATTAATGGCATTACCCCCGCCCCCCCAATCAAGTACAGGAAAGAATTATGGGATCATGTAATTTGCATTTCTAAACCAAATACCAGCATAAGTCTAAAAATGCTAAATTAGTGTTCAGTTAAGAGTGCTTACAGAGCTTAAGCTAGGACTTTTTGAAAGGAAACATGGCCCCAACAAGATTTGTAAGTTGAAACCATGGAAAGGATTACAGGTGAATCTCAAAAAATTTGAATATTGAAGAGTTCATTTTTTCTGTAAATTAATTCAAAAAGTGGAACTTTCATATATTCTAGATTCATTAAACATAAAGTGAAAAATTGAGTATCTCAAAAATATTAGAATAAAGATTTGTAATACAGCAATGTCAACCTGAGAAGATCTCTAATCAGCTAATTAACTCAAAACAACTTTTTACTCAACCCCGTTGCTCAGTGGTCCAAAGTCCTCTTTTCAGATGAAAGTAAATTTTGCATTTCATTTGGAAATCGAGGTCCCAGAGTCTGGAGGAAGAGTGGAGAGGCACAGAATCCAAGTTGCTTGAAGTCCAGTGTGAAGTTTCCACAGTCAGTGATGATTTGGGGAGCCATGTCATCTGCTAGTGTTGGTCCACTGTGTTTTCTCAAGTCGAGAGTCAATGCAGCCATCTACCACGAGATTTTAGAGCACTTCATGCCAAAACTACTAGTAACTGGTTTGCTGAACATGGTATAACAATATGGTATTTTCAAGAGGAAGATGAGACACCAGACCCAACAATACAGATGAGCTGAACGCCGCTATCAAAGCAACCTAGGCTTCCATAACACCTCAGCAGTGCCACAGGCTGATTTCCTCCATACCACGCCGCATTGATGCAGTAATTCTTGCAAAAGGAGCCCTGACCAAGTATTGAGTGCATAAATTAACATACTTTTTAGAAGGTCGACATTACTGTTATATAAATTCTTTATTCTAATATTTTGAGATACTGGATTTTTTATTTCCAAGAGCTGTAAGCTGTAATCATCAATATTAATAATTATAATTATTAAGTAATGAATCTAGGATATATTAAAGTTCCACTTTTTGAATTAAATTATGCATGATTTTCTAATTTTTTGAGATGCACTTGTATAATTCAAAGAAGGAAATCCAACACGTGGCAAAAGATGTTGGTTCTTCCCAGCCAGCTGTGTGTAAAATTTGGTGCAAGTATAAACAAAATGGGCAGAAACAGGAGTCAGTGTTTGACAGAACTGTAAAAATGGGATTTACATATGGAAAACCAGCACAAACACCTAAACAGAAAAAAACACGGTTACACTGGGCTAAAGAGAAGCACTCATGTTGATGATTGCATGAAAGTGATATTCAGTGATGAATCATGAATCTGCATTGGCCAAGGAGATGATGCTGGAAGTTTTGTCTGGTGCTGTTCTAATGGAACATATAAAGATGACTCCCTGAAGAAAACAATCAAATTACCCCACTTATTTATGATATGGGGTTGTATGTCAGGTAAAAGACCAGGGGAAACCTCAACAGTCAGTGCACAGGTGTATGTTTTTGGATGCTTTTCTCATGCCATCAATAGAAAATAGGTTTGGTGATGGTCATGGTGATGATAAAGCTTTTCTTCAGGAAAGGCAGATCAACTCAATGATATGACCAGCAAACAGTCTGGATCTCAACCCAATTGAAAATTGGTGGGGGGAAAAAAAAAATTGGTCCATGACATGCTCCATCCTGCAAAACTGATCTGTCAACCGCTATTCGAGAAAGTTGGAACCAGCTTGATAGTGAAGAATTCAGGCCATCATAAAAGCCAGAGGAGGAGCAACAAAGTACTAACTGTGATTTTTATTTTTTTTTGGTTGATGATTCCATAATTTTTTCCTCAACATTGAATGATTCCATAATTTTCTTCTTCTACTTGATTTGGAAAAAATATGCCATTAATTAAATCAATTTAATTTAATTTGTTTCTGGTATGTTTCATGAAGCCCGAATGTTCAGCTATTACACAAAAAATGTTTTGTTTCATATCTGTGATTTGTTTATTTGCTACGAAGTAAAAAATGCCGGCGGAGCATCCAAGTGTGGTGATTCCATCATTTTTGTCAGGGGCTGTACTTACCAGGCAGGTTATGATCCATTGCGTATGATCCAGTGTGAAGAGCCTGAATACTTAAATACTGTTAAGACAATATAAATTCTCTAAATTGTAATGTGTTTTCATGTGGTCATGAAGGTATTAAAAAAAGTATTGAGTGTTATAAAACCATGCATTTTGTGGCTAGGATTTAGTCTTGCAGAATTGTGCATCAGGATATAGAGTAGAATATTCTGTAAATAAAAATGTAGGGGTGGAGATCGCTTAAACAGTCAAAACAAAATAGTTTAAATCTTATATTTGTAAAACAAACAAAACAAATTAGAGGTCAGAGAGGGACTGTGCCATAGATGTGCTGCTGCATTCCGCTGCCCCACATAACAAAGCATACTCCTTGTCCCATCACAGGTTCTTTGCTATATACTTAAGTTTAAATTGTTTATTTATTTATGTTTACAGCATTTAGCAGATACCCTTATTCAGAATGACTTACAGAGGTGCTTTGTAGTCTCTATCAAAAACTCGTCGTCAAAATCATCCTCAGTTATTATATTACCATCGAGAAAATTTTGTGAAACCTAGTACTTTTGTATTATTACTTTATATATACTACTATGACAAAATAGTACATATGAGAGAGATGTTAGATAGATTAGATTAGATTAGATTAGATTCAACTTTATTGTCATTACACATGTATAAATACAAGGTAACGAAATGCAGTTTAGCATCCAATCAGAAGTGCAAGAGCAGCAAGTGCAATATATACAGTATGTGCAGTTATGTACAGATAAGTTAAATGAGCAGTTATGTACTGCTTGTTGAGGATTTGGTGAAGTTAATGTTTCTTTTGCTGAAGTAGAAATAGCAGGTAGTGGTCACCTTCAAGGCGGTTACATCTTTGTGTCATTCAAAGAGGGTGTGCGCATGAATGATAATCAAAATGATTGATCCTGAAGGAGTGGAACCCCGGCAGGTCCATATGCCATAACACATTGGGGGCCTGATTGCTGTACTGAGTGTACTGGACTGGCATCTGTTATGCCACACTGATGGCCTTGAAGGTGACTGCTGTTATTTGTCCTTCAACAAAAAATAGTAAACTTCCTCCTGTTTGTGGGGTTCTTTCTTCTAAATAATCAAATTAAAAATAAACTTTTACATTTTGAATACTAAATATTGCAACCTTTTGTCATAATATAACTTTATTTCTTGAAATATTACAACTTAATTCTCAAAATATTGACTTTTTTCTTGTACTATTGTCTTTTTAAAAAATTATGCCATTATTTGTCATATATTGTGACTCCCCTCCCCCCTCATATCACATACTAAGACTTTTTCTCAAAATATTATGATTTTTCTTTTCTCTTCTTTTTTTTGAAGGATAAACCTTGGTTAAAAATCAGTTCTGTTTAACGCTGTGCAACATTTCCCGCACATCAGCCTAGATGCTTAATTTTAAAATAGTAGTTTCCCTGTTCGATGCTCTTGGTGCATGATCATCTGGTAGAGTGTACATCTTTTTTTTCTCTAGATGTAGATTTTGACCTTTTCATGTGCTGTTACACTACTAAATATTTTTATTGGCATAAAAGTGAGAATAACCTCAATTTCTGCCTTTTCTTTTACCGTTTAGTATTCAGTTCATGTTTCCAGTCCTCTGTGCACTTATGGAATTTTTCTGGGTGTCACTAAATGCAAATACGTGTGGGGAATGAGCTTTGCACTTTACAGGCCATCTGCATACGCATGTGAACATTTACACACAACTTTACTAAAAGATTGATAAATGAGGATACATTTTGTAAGCATACTTAAGTGTGTATATTGATAAAATGCAATCACTTTAAATTACTAGACGTGTGCACAGCACAGCTGATTTGCATTTAGTGACACCCATAAAACTCCATAAAAGGCAAAGCTCACAGAAAGGAAAGTGCAAAATGTTTACTAAATGGAAAAATTTCTGAGGTACAAGTGGGAGTACTTTTGATTTACGTCTACAAAAAAAAAAAAAAAAAAAATTATTTAGCAGCATAAAAAAAGCAAAAAGCAGGATGCTATGCTCCGAGCAGTGGAGAACATCACAGCAAGTCTAAGAGACATGAGTTCAAGTTGGAAGTAAATATGCCAATCACTGCCCAATGTGAAAATTTCACCTTTTCACATAAAGCTTATGTAAATTGAATAGATGGCTGAATTCCTCCTGTTCATGTCAGAAATCTTTATTTACAGATGCATGATGAGGCATTGATGTGCGGTAACTGCATCCTCACTAGGGTATTCGTTTAGGACTAGAGGAGGCTATTTGGGAACATGCTGGATAATACATAGCACACCAGGGAGTGTATGACTCATTGTAGGTTGAGATATACCAGATCAGTCACTTATCACAGTCATAACTTTATTTCACATAACTTTTATTATTATAATTGTTCTATTTTATTATTAGTTATTGTTGTTAATGTTAATTTATAAATGAAACTATCGTTGGTATGTACAATATACAGTGTTCGCTATAGGCTTGGAACTTAATGGGCACAAAGGTTTGGTACTTCATTTATGCCTTTGGTGCAGATAGTGCATCCAAATTGAAGAGTTAATCAGATTTGATTTGGGACAACTCTGTCCAATCTAAATCTAACTTTGGGCCATTAAATAAGAGTGAACTTGGCAGCACACAGGTTGCCCAGTCATCATGCCACATGTCAGTCTGGAAAAGGTTACAAAGCCATTTCCAAGGCTCTAGGGCTCCACCAAAATAGAATCAGAGCCATACTGTCCAAATGGAGAAAGTTTGGAACTGTAGTCAATCCTCTCAGGACTGGACACCCTCCCAAAATCTCTCCAAGAGCAAGGAGTAAAATCATCCAGGAAGTGACAAAGAACCCAAAAACAATATCTTAAGAACTGCAGGCCTCACTTGCCTCAGCTAAGGTCAGTGTTCGTGACTAAACCATCAGAAAAAACACTGGGCAAGAATGGGATCCATGGCAGAATAGCACGGTGGAAACCATTACTAGCCAAGAGGAATATAAATGCTCATCTCAAGTTCACCAAGAAACACATAGATGATCCTCCAGAGTTCTGGAACAATGTGTTATGGACAGATGAATCTAAAGTGGAGCGTTTTGGCTGAAATGGGCCCCATTATGTCTGGAGAGAACCTAACACTGCTTTTCAAAATAAGAACCTCATAACAACTGTGAAGCATGGTGGTGGTAGTGTGATGGCTTTGGAATAAACTTTTGTAATGGCCTAGTCAAAGTCCATTCCTAAGCCCTATTAAATTGTTGTGGCAGGACCTGAAAAGCACAGTTCATTCTCAAAGGCCTACAAATGTCACTGAGGTGAGGCAGTTCTGCAAGGAGGAGTGGGCCACAATTTCTCTAAATACATAAAATGTCTATCACATTCTGTTTGTTTTTTGTTCTCTTGGGGTCCCTTTTATGCACTGTTAGGATTTGGTTTAAGATGTAATGTTATTCAGTGTTTGAAATCAATGACTGCACAAATTCAGGAATTCAGACAGTGAGCAAACACTTTCACAGCACTTTAAAAACATTAGTAAAATTAGTAACACTCGTAATAATGGCAGAAGAGAAAGAGACTGCAACATAGCCACTGAGACGTTATATAGATATATACTTTATTAATTCTCTCTGGTAAAATAAAATTACAAAATAATTTCAACCTCAAACTGAACATCCCTTAGCAATAGTTAATATTATTAAAGTCAGTATTAATACAGCGACCATTAACTGTCATGATGAATGAGAAGGATGCCATAGTATATTAGTAGTAAATATTCGCTATAACTGTGTTAGTAATCGTTAATGGTAAAAAATAAATAAACAATAAATAATGAAATAAATTAATAAAAAAAAAAACAGCTATACAAAGCTAGTTTCAGTTAACAGCATCATTTTCAATAATTCCAAGCAGATGTAATTCAGTATTCCGGCCACAGGATGTCACTATGAGACAGTTTTCAGAAAGAATGGTCTCTGTAGAAATGAGGATCAGCAGGAAAGAGTCTCTTATTCCCAACACACACCATTAGCACAGGTTCAGTTACACTCACAGAAAGACTAATTCTCAACTCTACAGTTTATTCCCTTGTGAGCAGCTGTTTAGTTGTGGGTGTGAGTGTGGGTGTGTGTACTGACTGGCTTCAGTTTCCCCTCGCTGCAAATGGCTGTCTCATCTTTCAGGTGGTTAAAGACACCGTTTGGATTCTATAATTATTTCTACTTTCCCCCATTGAGGTTTTGAGGACTTTTGTATATGTATACATCTGACCACATCCTTTCTTCCTGTTGCCTTATAGACAGCACTTTGGTAGCAGATATTGAGAGAAAGTATGTTTGTGTGTGCAAGACAGAGATTAAGAGCAAAAGAGTGCATGAGTTTTCAAATGCAGACATTCATGATAACAGTGTGAATAGGCTTTCGTGTGTATTCCACGAAATATGGCAGTTCTCATTCCGTGCAGAAGTGAGCGATTTCTCCTTGAAAAACGGTCCAACTGGCAGTGTTCAGTGGTGTGGATTTAGTGCATTGTTTTGTGTGTGTGTGTGTGTCTCTGACACAGTGTTTGCGCTGGGTCTTAATTCCGTGTCCTGTGAATGGATCGTAAGGGCAGGCCTGGCATGTGTCTCTGTGTTCACGTCTTGCCATTAGTCTTGGAATTGACTAGAGTTCTTGTTAAAGGGATGCTTATTAATATATGGTTAGCAGTCAGGTAGAAAATGTGTCCTAAGCCATGGTGATTCATTTCCTGATGGAGGGAGACACTTTTTCCTCCAATTAGTGCAGATTCCATTAAAGTATTTTGCTTCTTATTTAATTACTCTCTCTTATCTCGCTCACACTCTCCACGTCCCTCATCATCAGCTTCTTATCTGTGTGCAACTTGTTACTTTATTCCCAAACTGACTTCACTCCTCTGAACCTGATCCCCCCCCCCCATCTTTCAGTCTCCACACCGTTCTTTTTCCAGCTTGGCAAAGCCTCCGTTTCTCAGCAGTTGGATGTACTGGTGTTGGGGCTCTCCTCTGAGGCCTGGTTGTTGGCACTGGGTGTGGGTGTGATGAGGGCGGGCACGCTGGGGCTGGGGGTCTTGGCATCTCTCTCCTGCAGCAAGCGGATGAGTGCAGCGTGCTGTGCGTTTAACGTGGCTGAGAGGTGAGCAGGCAGAGCGCTGAAACCTGCCGTGAGCTGCTCCACTCGCTGCTCCAAGCTCAACATCTGCCGCTCCAGATCCTCACTGCGGTCATTCAGCTCAGACATGAGCTCATACATCACGCTCTGCATCTACTCTTCCCCCAGAGAGAGACAAATAGAAAGACATTGGCAAATGGAACGGGAGATGATGGAGGGCGGGAAGAGACAGGCAAAGAAAGAAAAAGTGGGACAGAGATAGACATGAAGAGAGAGACATGGAGAAGAAGACAGAAATAGGTAAAGATAGAGAAAGACAGACAGAAGAGTAAGAATCACAAGAAGAGAGGGAGAGATGGTTCAGGAAAAAAAACAAGAAGAGAGACAGGCAAAAATATAAACCCAGGAACAGATAAATTGACAAATAGGAATAAATGAAAAGAGAGAGAAACAGTGAGTTATGAAGAGAGGAGAAGACAGGCCAGAGAGATGGCCAAGAAAAATGTAAGAATGACCAAAGAAGAATGAGACGAGAGAAAGGCAACAGAAAAAGAACAACCATTAGCAAATGCCAGAGAGGGATTGGAAGGAGACACACAAAGAGAAAGACAGAAAATGAGAAAGAAACAGAGAGAAAAACAGGCCAAGAGATAAAGTCAGAGAGTAAAAGACAGACAGAGACAGGAAGAGAACGTGAGAAAGATAGGAAGAAAGATGGTGGGAGCACAGAAGCAAAGAAGAGAATAAATGATAGTGAACATGCAGAGGGAAACATTTATGGAGGCCACAAAGCGTCAAAGATTCAGAAAAGGAATGTGATAGAAAGGGGATGAGGAAGAAAAGACATAATGGTGAGGCCATGAGGATTACTAAAAGAAAGAATAAGACAAACTTTTAGATAATGTTATTAATAATAATAATAACTTTATTTTGTATAGCGCCTATAAAAGTTGCTTTCTCAAAGCGCTTTACAACAAAACAAACACAACATAAGGCAAAACACGAAAAAAAATCAACAAATCAAATATAAATACAATACGAAACAATCAGTTAAAAAAAAATGACATGAAGACACACAAAAATAAAAAAGAATTTTAAAAAAGAATAATGAATGACTATACATAAGAAAAAACTAGACTGTGCTTCCCTAATGACAACCGGGAGAGAATTCCACAGTTTAGGGGCATAGGCTGAAAAGGGCCTGTCCCCCATAGAGCGAAGACGTGTATGAGGAATAGCTAAAAGACCAGTCTGAGAGTACAATTCTACAATTTGGAAAGTACAAAGTTAAGAGCTCGGCCAAATACTGAGGAGCCAGACCATGCAATGCTTTATACGTCAGCATAAGGATTTTAAAATCAACTCAGTACCTGAGAGGGAGCCAGTGCAAGGACTCTAATATAGGGTATGTGATGTGATCACATACCCTAGTACCAGTCAGGATCCTAGCTGCCGTATTTTGCAAATATTGCAGTTTATTGAGTGTGGATTTAGAAACTCTGATGAGAAGTGCATTATAATAGTCGATGCGGAAAAAAAACGAGTTAATCAGCCTTTCAGCAACAGAAAAGGACAACATGTAAGCACGCAATATTTCTAAGATAAAAAAAGGATGTTTTGACAGCGTTCTGCACATGAGGTCAAATGTCAGACTGACATCAAAAATAACTGCAAGGTTCTTCAATTTACTTTGAAACTCCAGAACCGAGCCATCAACAGACAAAATTAGAGAACCAGCATTACGCAGTTGATGAGGAGAACCAAGAAGCATGACTTTGATCTTGGAACTGTTTAAGCCAAAAAACAAAAAAAGTTTGTCATCCATATTTTTTATCTCAATACAAATGAATCTAAATACAATTGGAAAGGAAGGAAACATCCACATGTTGACCTGGTTTTGAATGAATGTAAATCTAAGTGTCAGAGTGGAAAGATATAAATACTAAAAAGTAAAGGGCCAAGAACTGAGTCCTGGGGGACACCAGTGTGAATTCAATCCAATCTCAGACCTGTGACCACCCATAAATACGAACTGACTGCGATCAATAAAGTACGATATTAATCACTTATCTGTGTGTACTATCCGATAAAATGGTTTTACTTTGTAACCCAATGGGTTCCTGAGGCAAGCCAGGTGGAAAAGCTGCTTAAAGTTCTAGCTAAAGTGTTCTGTTGTAATCATGACTGTTTTGGATAATTACTGTATCTTCAGGCTAAATCTTTTGGGATGGTGGTGTTTTATGTTGTGTTTTGGAATTTGAAGGCTGCTGGTGGTAAGCATGCTTCCTAATATGAATGTGTTATGAATGTTAAATGTTAACCCTTTCAAGCATAGTGTCCACACTTCTGGACAGCCAATTTAGACTAAAAATTTAGAAATGTTGTTTTATTTTGTTCAGAAATTAAAGAGTCTATAATACAATTATAATATTTCTATAATAGAAATGAAATTTTCTGTAATACCATTTCTTCTCTAATTTGGTCTTCAACATTAAATATTTTAGACCTGAATGGTAATTTTTTTTTCTACAAAGGCATTTGAAAATTTAAAAAATTATTGTTATGATTTTTTTTTTCCAGGTATAATGTTTTATGTTTATGTTTTTTTTGCTCATGGCACACCTTGACTTTTTAATATAAGTGATATTTAGACAAAATAAAAATTAATTTATATCAGATGATGATATAATTAATATACATCAGATTTTCACACAAGTCCTAAAAGTAGACAATGAGAACCCAGTTAAAATCATTGGTCATTTATTTATTGAGGAAAATGATCCAATATTACATATCTGTGAGTGGTAAAAGTATGTGAAGCTCTAAGATTAGCAGTGATTTGAAGATGAAATTAGAGTCAGGTGTTTTCAATCAATGGGATGACAATCAGGTGAGTGAGTGAGTGCCCTGTTTTATATAACACATGTGTGTGGAAGTGTATCATGGCAGGAACAAAAGAAGTTTTCTGAAGACCTCAGACAGATTAAAGAGTCAGACAGATTGTGTACAAATGGAGGAAATTCAAGACCATTGTTACCCTCCCCAGGAGTGGTCGACCAACAAAGATCACTCCAAGTGCAAAGGAACCCATGGTAACTTCTAAGCATCTAAAGGCCTCTCGTACATTGGCTAATGTTAATGTTCATGAGTCCACCCTCAGAAGAACACTGAACAACAATGGTGTGCATGGCAGGGTTGCAAGGAGAAAACCACATTGCTGCCCATCTGCATTTGCTAAGGATCACGTGGACAAGCCAGAAGACTATTATAGTCTTAATAGTCTAATCGCCAAAGACCAAAATAGAATTTTGGTTTAAATGAGAAGCATTATGTTTGGAGAAAGGAAAAAACTGCATTCCAGCATAAGAACCTTATCCCATCTGTGAAACATGGTGGTGGTACTATCACGGTTTGGGCCTGTTTTGCTGCATCTGGGCCAGGACAGCTTGCCATCATTGATGGAACAATGAATTCTGAATTATACCAGCAATTTCTAAAGGGAAATGTCAGGACATCTGTTCATGAACTGAATCTCAAGAGAAAGTGGGTCATGTAGTAAGACAATGACCCTAAGCACACAAATCATTCTACCAAAGAATGGTTAAAGAATAAAGTTAATATTTTGGAATGGCCAAGTCAAAGTCCTGACCTTAATCCAATAGAAAAATTGTGGAAGGACCTGAAGCAAGCAGTTCATGTGAGGAAACTCACCAACATCCCAGAGTTAAAGCTGTTCTGTACTGAGGAACGGGCTAAAATACCTCCAAGCTGATGTGCAGGACTGATCAACAGTTATCAGAAACGTTTAGTTGCAGTTATTGCTGCACAAGGGGGTCACACCAGGTACTGAAAGCAAAGGTTCACATACTTTTGCCACTCAGATGTGTAATATTGACTCATTTTCCAAGTATAATATTTTAGTCTTTAATTTGTTTAATTGGGTTCTCTTTATCTACTTTTAGGACTTGTGTGGAAATCTGGTGATGTTTTAGGTCATATTAATGTAGATATATAGAAAATTCGACTTTCAAGCACCACTGTAAGTAAATTTCAACCTAATTTCTATCTACCACATCTGTAGTGTGTACAGTATGATCATGACCAGAACTTCAAAACATTTTCCTGTACTGAGAAAAGACCAGAAAACCTCTATATACAGAACTCACTTGTAGCAGGTGGGGGTGCGGTTTAGCCTGGGTCTGAGAGGTTTTAGGGGATAAGCTAAGAAGAGTAATGACTAATGTGGCACACATGAGCCCTGTTTCCTCTCTCTCTCTCTCTCTCTCTCTCTCTCTCTCTCTCTCTCTCTCTCTCTCTCTCTCTCTCTCTCACTCTTTCTCTCTCTCTCGCTCTCTCTGTCTCTCTCTCTCTCGCTCTTGCGCTCTCCGTCCCTCCCTCTCTCCTTCCCACCGCCATGTTTTCTCTCAGTGGTGCGGTGCTGAGTTTGTTACATCACTTTCCTCAAGAAGTCTAAAGCAGTTGTTGAATACCGTTAATAAATGTTTATTAACGAAACACAATTTTTTCTAGAATGTTTTCAGGAACTTGTCAGTAAAAGACCTTTGTAAATTAAACACCAAATCTGTAATCACCGTAATCCATATCACAAATGTGTGATTCCAGTGTAATCAGTTGAGCCCAGGAGTGGCTGGTATAAATGGGCTAGCAGGATTAAGTCCCCTCTGACTTTCAAAGATACTCCACATCAGATTATTTGTTGTTAACAAAAGTCTTAAAGCAGATTATTTTGGACTCAAACCAAGTGCAACAGCACCACCAATGGTTGTAAGAAAATACACAGAATGGTACACAACATGAACAGAAGTATGTGGACACCTGGCCTTCACACTCATATGTGGGTCTTCCCCAAACTGTTAGTTGGAAGTCCACTGTTGTATAGAATGCCTTTGTATGCTGTAGCATTACAATTTCCCTTCACTGGAACTATGGAGCCTAAACCTATTCCTGCATGACAATACCCCTGTGCACAAAGCGAGCTCCATAAAGACAAGGTTTGCTAAAGTTGGTGTGGTTTTAATGAATGAGTTACAAATTTTTACCCTGTTTGGTATTTGGAGAAAACACTGCATTAACGTAGCTGCCTATCTGCCTTTAAAAGTGTGTGTGTGTGTGTTTGTGTGTGTGTGTGTGTGTGTGTGTGTGTGTGTGTGTGTGTGTGTGTGTAATTGCCCCACAACATGCTTATTATTCCATCGATAAAACATGGATACAATACATTGCTCAGCCCTAATAAATTCATTGTCGAGCTATTGATAGATATTAGATTGAGACTTCCCTTCTAATATCATGACCAGCTGTCACTGGTAACAGCTATAGTTTTTAATTTGCCTTATGTATTTGAAATGCTTATTGATGGAATTCAGCAACTGCTCTTATACCCCCAGGTTTTTCATTCTTTTCTCAGTATTCTTAGTAAAATTCTATGTGCTAATCACACATATGTTACAGGTGAATAAAGTGGAAAGACGCCGGACTGTTTCTGTACAGCGTTACCACATTTGCCATCCAATATTAATTTTTAACACAGACTCTTCTGTTTTCCCTCACTACATGGAAATAACACCTACATCACACAAATGGCTACTTACAGTACAAACAGATTATGTATTTAAAAAAAAAAAAAAAAAAATTCATGTATAGATGTACAGTATATGAGTATATGGATGCTTAAAACCCATTCTGAATATAGCAAGCCAAACATTATGGTTTTTAAATAATTTGTTTACACCATTTTGCTGTCTTGAAAAAGCTGGGTTCTGCTCCTGAAGTCGACAGCTATAACCTAAGAAAGACCTAACAAAGCATTGGAACAGCCCTTAAGATAGCGATGATGGGGATTCCCCGAGGGGGAAACAAGTAAGGGGAAGTTGACTAAGGCATTTAGAGCACGCTAAGTGATACACAGTCACACAGAACACTTGTTTTCGGTCTCAGACACATGTATACATACATCCTAACATTCGCATTCTCTCTGACTCTCTCTCATGAACCTCACACACACTATGAACTTGTTGTATTTAAATGGATCACTCTCTCTCCATGTCTATCCACACACTCCCACTGACATCCCTGCTTTAACAGTGGTTCTGGTTGCTAGGAGACGCAAAACCACAGAAACAAGCAGGTCAACATGGAAACAGAATTACTGAGATATATTTGGGCAGGCAGAGCTATGTGTGTGTGTGTGTGTGTGTGTGTGTGTGTGTGTGTGTGTGTGTGTGTGTGTGTATGTGTGTGTGTCACCTTGGAGGTGACAACAGGCGGTAATGATGCTTGTGTGCATGTTGAGGTTGGACAGAATCAGAGTATTTGGGCGAACGCCCCAAATTCTCAATAGATGTCGATTTGTAAAAATGCAGTGTGTGGTGAATGATGTGGTTAGGCTCTCACCTTTGAGAGGTCCACTAGTGTATTGGCCTGGTCACTCAGTTTCCTTTGCTCCATTTTTACACTTCGCAGTCTGAAAACACAGACACGGACACACACAATGCATTATTGCAGTAATTCATGCCAGTGTCCTGGCCAACATTACCAAATTGTTCTTAGCTTTGTTTGCAGTTTTAAAATAACAAAAATTGAATGATAAAATTAACAGATTATAACAATATAGCTTTCTATCTTCCGTCTAACATGACTGAGTGAGCACGCTAACGTCAAAGCAATCGTGCCTTTCCAAAATAAAATAAAACCCGTTATTTAGGATACATTTGACAACAGTAAAATAAAATTTTATCAGATTTACTTCCATTTAGGCTGGACACGATATCACAATCTACTATAAAGCTGAGACACAATGTATAGTGCTGCTGCAAGTCAAAATGGATGAATCCTTTAGGCAGCAATTTATTATAATGCCCGTATCATATTCGGAGACGATATTCTTTTAATAATGATGGAGAACTATCATTTAGGAATGACAGAAAAACACGCACAATAAGCATACAAATTTTACCTTATTTTTAAAAAATAATGACATTTTATTATTTTGGAGAGCTGGCAGAGATATTCTGCCTGTTCAGAAACGCATGTCTTTTTATTTATTTATTTTTGTACAGAAATGGTTTATTTTGGAGCACAGTGAGGCACTGTTTAGGTTGGGCTAAACTCGAATAGTGCATCTCCCATTAGTATCTCAAACTTCAGGGTTACCAGGTTCTGTGTATAACGTCTGCGTATTGTAGATGCACACTGCAAATCAGAAATGCACACATTGTTAACTTGTTTTCCCTGAAAAGACAGAGAAAAATAAGAACAGTTAACATTTTTTGTGTGGTTTTTGAATTGTAGTTTCTATCTTCTGAGAGCTTTTCTTTTGAGCTCAATAACAAAGTAAAAACCTTGAGCTTTCTTAAAAAAAACAACAACAACCCAAACAAACTAACAAGCAAACCCTGAATATGCCTCCTACTGTCCCCATCTGTATTTGTATTCATTTAGGACACATTACCTGTTCAACCTGAATAAGGTATTCATATTCGGTTCTACCCCTATTGTATACATTCAAACCAGATCACCAGCAAGAGGAGTAAGGCCTTAAGGATATGAATCTGGCAGCTCAGAGACTAACAAGTCACACAAGCCTAACTCAGGAAGAAGAGAGTGACCTGGCAAGCAAGACACAAACAATGTAAGATTTCCCTCAGTTGAGCCATCTATCAGCAAACTGAGTGGTGTGATAGTCCATGCTATGTGAGCATAGCTTAATCTATAGAAAGTATATTTATATGTCTAAAGAATAGGAATGGGTTTCCCAATATCCAACTGTCAAATAGGTTAAAGCACATCAGAATAGTGTTATTTAAACCTTTAAACAGCATTAGGCCTGCTGCCTTACAGTTGTGAGTGGGCCAGAAAGTGAAGGTCAACAGTTTGAAAGGTGTAGATAACAACTAACAACTTAGTTACTTTAACAGCATAGTTAAGTTTGTGAAGGTTGTCTGAAAGGAATATGGAATTAAATTTGTGCCAAAAGTATTGAACCTAACTTTTCAAGAAACGAGCATAAAAATACAATGAGAGAAGAAAAACACTCTGAAACTGAAAACAGTGAACTCAGTGACAACAATTTAATGTTCTTCAAATAAACAGCAGTCTTTGTTAACAGTTTCCTAAGCTTCGTTTTCACTAATCATGCGCTGCCAGAGTTTTCATTTACGCTTTCAAACTTTTCATTCACATGATTGCTCCACATGTTTACGTTTCTGGCACAAACCTCTCCTGTGGGCGGGGCTTAACAGCGATTTACTCTGATTGGCTAGTGAGATTTGGATCGACAGCTCCCTGACCTCGAAGCACAGACTTCAGCGTCGCGAATTTTGGAGAGCGTTCTGGATGCGGTCCTCTGTATAGTTATAGTGTTTGTACTTTGTAGAGGAAATTACTTACTTAGTCAGTATATTAGTTCATAATAACTACTTGAGGTTTGGGTAGTCTCATACGAGTATTTTTTTTTTTCGAGATTATGTCTCAGGAGCGGCACGGAGCGTCATCTTCATTATCATCCTCCTCCTCAGCTGGACACTCGAGTTGTCGATCCAAATCTGACTAGCCAATGAGAGTAAATTGCTGTTAAGCCCCGCCCACACGAGAGGTTTGTGCCAAAATGGCGAACGTAAACTTGCGGCGCGTAAATGAAAACTCTGGCAGCGCATTCATAAACCATGATTAGTAAAAAAAGAAGCTTATAAAACTGTTAACAAAGAATGCTGTTTATTTGAAGTCCATGTTAAATTTTTGCCACTGAATTCACTGTTTTCAGTTTCAGAGTGTTTCTCTTCTTTCTTATTGTATATTTTTGTTCATTTCTTGAAAATTCTCAATAATTCTGGCACAAAATTAATTTCATAATGTAATAAATGAACATACAGTAATTGTAGACTTTACGAAAAGAACGTCTTTTTGACTTTGTTAAACCTGGGTTTTATGTAGCCAACTGCCCCATCTGCAGTGATCAAACTGAAATTACTGAAATTAGTAAAATTGATTTGTACTTGGTTTTAAAAGTAATCAACAGTGTCAATTAGTGTTGCTTACTTTGAGCTTGCTAGCAAGAACTATACACTACTTTTCATGTACTGCAAGAGGCCACTCATGTGACTGAGGTGATATGCACTTCCACAAGCCGATGAAGGCATGATACAGACTACTGAAATGCAGTACCTCATAGCTAATGGGACATACAGTGCCCTCTACTAATATTGGCACCCTTGGTAAATATGAGCAAAGCAGGCTGTGAAAATTTGTCTTTATTGTTTACCCTTTTGATCTTTTAATAAAAACAATTCACAAAAAATACTCTGCTCAGAGTTTATCAAAACAAAAATATCTTTGTTAAATATAGGTGTGCAACAATTATTGGCACCCTTTTAGTCAATACTTTGTGCTACCTCCCTTTGCCAAGATAACAGCTCTGAGTCTTCTCCTATAATGCCTGATGAGGTTGGAGAATACATGGCAAGGGATCTGAGACCATTCCTCCATACACAATCTCTCCAGATCCTTCAAATTTCGAGGTCCACGCTGGTGGACTCTCCTCTTCAGTTCACCCCACAGGTTTTCTATGGGTTTCAAGTCAGGGGACTGGGATGGCCATGGCAGGACCTTGATTTTGTGGTCAGTAAACCATTTTTGTGTTGATTTTGATTTATGTTTTGGACCATTGTCCTGCTGGAAGATCCAACCATGGCCCATTTTAAGCTTTCTGGCAGAGGCAGTCAGGTTTTCATGTAATATCTGTTGATATTTGATAGAGTCCATGGTGCCATGTATCCTAACAAAATGTCCAGGTCCTCTGGCAGAAAAACAGCCCCAAAACACTAAAGAGCCACCACCATATTTAACCGTGGGCATGAGCTACTTTTCCATATGGCTACCTCTCTCTCTCTCTCTCTCTCTCTCTCTCTCTCTCTCTCTCTCTCTCTTTTTTTAAATAAACCTGGGTTGTGTTTGCAATTGTTTTTGATGTCCATGAGAGCAGAGTATTTTTGTGATTTTTTGATTAAATGATCAAAATGTTAAACAACAAAGACCATTTTTCACAGCCTTCTTTGCTCATATTTACCAAGGGTGCCAATATTAGTGGAGGGCATTTTATCTGATCCAGAAGATCAGTTTAGCTGATTAGAGTGTTGGCATTTGGGTTGGAACTGACCTTTTCAGGTATGTAGATCTCCAGGAACAGGGATCAATCCTACTGTTAGGTCAGGCAGGCTAACTGCTGTTAAAGCACCCCAAACATAACTGTTTGTGAAGCCAAAATACACCTCACATGCTCTTTGGATATTCTGAAATCCAGTTGGCTGCACCTAAAGCTCCTGTTGGTGTACCAGTGTGAAAATGCCAAGCTATACCATAGACAATAAGTAGGCAGTGGAGATCATCTGCCTGCATAATCTAATTTGAAATTCTATTATGTGCTTGTTATTGTTTGGATACATGTGAACATCAGATGGGAATCAATACCAAGTGTGATGCTTGGAAATCGATTCTCAAGGAGTGTCTGAGAATAAAGGAGGCTGGACTGAGTGTGCATGCATTTGTTTTTCTCACTGGTGGATGGCTTGCAGGAATTTCCTCTGGTGCTTCCGCACACGTGAGTGGTCGATCTTCTTCATCAACTTGGTGTGTTTGTAGATCAGCCATGTTTCTCGAAGAACGTTGGCTGCTGCATTCTTTATCTGTAAGGACACAATGCCATAACAACTCCTTTAGCAACAACTCACACCCAAGAAGCAGATCTTGAGAGAGAAGACCAAGTAAGCACGCTCCTGAAGCATATGCATGCAAAACCAAAACAGTTTTCATCTTGGCAGAAGGAGTGATTCAAGAAAAGATTTGCTCACATCATGTTAAGTACGAATCTTTATAGGTCTGTTTTCTTTTTCCACCATATAAGATCAGGACAAAATTATCAGAGGGAGGTGTCTGTTACAGCTGTAATATCCATTATGGTGGTCATGCATCATGAATGAAATATGATAATCAGAATTCATTTGCCATTTTAAGGATCCACTCATGATTCCAGTTAAATCTGAATCTTGCTTCTGTACACTAGGTTAGTGCCACTGACATATCACACTGCCACTGATTAATTAACTAAAGAGGAAATGGTTGTAGAAAAATGATTGAGGAGACTTTGCAAGGGTGATGCAGGGAAGACAGAAGCTTCCCATATTTAAAAACATCCTGATTTGGTGGTGTTCCTCTGGCCACTGGATGGCACGGGGGCGTGCTTTTTTTTAGCTTCAGATTTAGCATGACAGTGCTTTTATTAAATAGCAGAGGTCAATGTTTTTAATAATACAAGTGTTAGCATTCAGCCCTTACCTCACAGATTTAATCTGATAGAGAGAAAGACATTTGGGAGTCATCAGGTCCATATTAATACTCAGGAAAGGTATTAAGACTATCTAGACTCATGAATTAAGGGCACAATGGTATGCCAAAGTGCAGGTGAATGCACAAAACTGATTGGTCAGAAGTTGTGAATTATTTTTGTATAATAGCACGATTCGGACAAGAGTTCAGGCTGTAACATGAACGATAAGTTTATATTAATGTGCTGGTTCTAATACGTTATTGTTTCTATAGTAACAGCTCATACAGAGGTATTAGTGTAGTGTATGCTCCACACAATCCAAGTCTAATAATAATAGATAATAACAAGAATGATAAGCAAGCAAGTTACTATCGGATAGGGAGCTGTGTAGGACTCGGGAGCATGCTCCAGTTCAGGCTAAGGCTGAAAGTTTGTTTTGTTTTTGCTAAAATTTGTGTTTCTTCTATGAATACAAAAGTTTAAAGTTTAAAATACCATTTACTCTCACCATCCACTTTAATAGGAACACCTGTACACCTGCTAATTTATGCAGTTATCCAATCATTCAACCATGTGGCAGCAGCACAGTGCATAAAATCATTTATATATCATATATCATTTATGCGTGAACATTAATGGCTGTTAATGTTCACATCAAACATCAGAATGGAAAAATGTGATCTCAGTAACTTCAACCGTGGTGTGGATGTTATACCAGAAAGGCTGGTTTGAGTATTTCAGAAACTGCTGATCTCCTGGGAATTTCACACACAACAGTCTTTAGAGTTTACACAGAATGGTGCAAAAAACATTAAGTGAGTGACAGTCCTGTGGGTGGAAACTCCTTCTTGATAAGAGAGGTCAGAGGAAAATGGCCATTTTGGTTCGAGCTGCCAGGAAGGATATAGTAACTCATATAATCACTCTTTACAACCGTGGTGAGCAGAAAAACATCTCAGTATGCACAAAACATCAAACCTTGAGGTGGCTCTGGCTCAGCAGAAGACCACATTGAGTTCCACTCCTGTCAGCCTAGAACCAGAATCTAAGGCTATCATGGGCACGGGCTCATCGAAACTGGATAGAGCAAGATTGGGGAAAAAAAATCACCTGGTCTTTTTCCACTCTTCAAAACAAAACATGTTACTATATTTAAGCAATATCGCATGAGCAAGGGATGTTGTTGATTACCTGCAGCTGAATCATAGCCGCGCTGATATTCAGTACAAGAGCACTCTTGCTTCTATAAATAAGAAGTTCATATCAAGTAACTGACATTTCAGACACACTATGGTCAAATATTTTGTTTATTTCTGGTCTGTAAATGAAAATAGTTCCTGAAGAAGTCACAGCATGTTGGTTTCGATGTATATTTGGGGTCATCTCACTAAAAAATCCATTTAGTCAACCAGATTTGGGGATAAAATATCCTGCTATTTAGACCCTGGACTTTTTTGCATATCTTGCATATTTTGCATATCTTAGCCAGAAGTAAAATTATAGCATTTTAACATCTGATTACCCTCAGAAGTAAAAAAGGAAAATTGCATTTAAAGATTTTATTCCATTTCCTCTGAAAGACAACAATGCACCTTGTCTAAAAGCAATCGTTTCGTTTGTATTTAATTTAATATGTAATAAATAAAATATAAAGGCTAAATAATGAGTATGACAAAAAAAAGTGTAGCTTATCCACAGCCTACAGATTAATAGGCTCAGAAGTCTCGCCTTCATCTTATTTTTTGTAAAAAATAAAAATAAATAAATAAATAAATAAACACAAATAACTTTCATAAATTAGTAAAATTCATTATATTTACATTTTATAATGACTATGGAGCCTTCAGTTACTCCTCAACTGTCATCTCCATGTTATCTCAGATAGAATTATCTTAACCTAATTTAATATTATCCTGAGATTTTAGTCTATAGAAACTGAATGAATTTTTTTAATTATTTTTTTTTATAATATTTAAAAAAAATATTCAACTGCCGTTGCCACATTGCTTGGCTGTCAGTCAAGTTTCAATCATAATGACATTTCATAAAGCCACCAGTCTATCAAACACGTTTTCTGTATGCCATATTTAGATAGATGATAATGCTCCTGTCAGTGCTCAATAAGACATATAATTTGAAACAAAGTACTGTGAGAAGTGATGTTTTTCACTCTGCTGCTATTTATAAAGGATGCAAGACAAATCAGTTGTTTTATCACAAAGCTTTTCTACAAAAAAAAAATGCCAGCAGGGGTTCCTCCATTCTTCTAAGAGAGTCAGACTAACAGGGAATTATTATGACTGTGAATGGAAAACATATCATTTGCATTGCAGTAGGCGTGAAAGATATGACGATTTTAGATCATGAATGATTAAAATGTCTCCACAATCTGTTTTAACATCGAGGTCGCGTGTACCGTGATACTAAACACATTTTGTCTGTTGCGCTGAAAATGCTGAGACATGGCATCCCAAGTTGTTTTATGAACCAGACTTTATTTGCTAGCCTCCCTGACAGACACACGACTAAACCAATGCTAGCTAAGAGTAGGCAGCTCATCAGCTTACATTTCCACATTGTTTTGTCTGGCAACAAAGCAGCATGGCTGACAACACTGAGGGGTTGGTACCTCAAAAAAATGTAACATCAGTAATGTGGAACTGCTGGATTTTACACAACAGACACAGCGCAGATAATGGTTGTTCACAAAATATGCAAAGGTAAAGCTCATCAAGGAAACACAACAAATTTGTTTAACCACCAGGAAAGCCTAAAGGGTGTGCCGAAAGCCACACGTGGAAAGCACGAGTGTAACAGCACCGTGGCCAGAAACAGCGCTGGAGTAAGCAAATACCTTATGACACTACTTCTAAGTGCTGGAAATACTTCACTGATGTCATGACAGTTCACCTGTCAAAGGATATAATACCAATCAAAATAGTCGAAAATGAGGGTTTGGGAAAAAAAAATCACCTGGTCTTTTTCAACTATTCAATTATCCACTTGGGTTAGTCTGTGCCCATGATAGCCTCAGGTTCTTGTTCTTGGCTGACAGGACTGGAACTTTATGTGGCCTTCTGCCTTTGAAGCTCATCCATCTCAAGGTTTGATGTGTGTTCTGAGATGCTTTTCTGAGTTGGTTGTAAAGAGTGCTTATTTGAGTTACTATAGTCTTCCTGTCAGCTCAGACCAATCTGGTCATTCTCCTCTGATCTCTCTCATCAACAAGGTGTTTCAGCCTGCAGACCCTCTGCTCACAGGATGTTTTTTGCTTGTCGCACCATTCTGTGTAAACTCTAGAGACTGTTGTGTGTGAAAATCCCAGGAGATCAGCAGTTTCTGAAATACTAATACCAGCCCATCTGGCACCAACAACTATGTCAGGGGTAAAGTCACAGAGATCACACATTTTCCCCATTCTGATGCTTGATGTATCAATCAAAATTTCAAATATTTTTCTGACCGCCATTCCTCAGTGGTACACAGAATACTGAGAGAAAACAGAATGCAGAGAAAAGCGCAGTACAAATGTTTGTCATTATTTTCAATGAAACATGTTTTAAATGCTGCATAAAAATGGAAACCAACTCAGCTGATGTATACAGCATTTACACACACCAAACATACTAATATTAAACACCCTATCAAACACAATATTAAACATCTTTCCACTTACTGCACTTTTAAATACTGAAGACTAGATTAGATTAGTAGAGGTGATGTACTTTTTATTTTACATACATGCTTGATTACTTTTTTAAATCTTTGAAATTCATTTGAAAAGGTACCTTGGCCTAAGTGGTGACTGTTATTCTTTTTCTTTGAGGAAATGTTTCCTTGTAGAGCTATATTTCCATCAGTAGGGAAATTAGTTTGGTTGCTCTGTTCAGTAACTTTAAAACTTAAAACCCAACATGAAAAATATGTGTAATAAGATCGTGGATCATGATCCAGCCTGAAAATATTGTGATATATTTTTGCCAGATCGTCCATCCGATCTGTACATAGCACAGTAAAGTCTCACACCTAGTGTTCCCGGGATACGTTCTGGATCCACCGTGACCCTGAGAAGGATAAAGTAATTACTGAAAATGCGTGAGAGAGTGTATTAAAATATTCAGTGCAAGCCAGTTTAGGTCATTCTTTCAGATGTTGGATTTATTGGATGGAAAAAACCCAAATCATTTAAAAATGATGACATACATGCACAATGAACAGAAAAGTTAATATATTTCAAATGAATTAAAATATTATTTTTGGAGACCCAGCAGAGACAGACTGCCCTGTGCACAGCATGTGGTCTTCATAGGATAAAATCATTTTATCCTTTGTACAGAAATATGGTAGATTTCAGAACTCAGTAAGATAGTGTTTAGATTGGACTATTGGAGCAAACTACTAGTGAAAAAACAAATAGCGCTGTTTTGTTTAATGATATTTATTCCATTAACAGGGTTGCCAGGGTCTGCATATGTCTGCCTGCAAATCAGTAATATGCACCACTGTTAACTGGTTTCCCATGCTGAGATAAAGAAAAAACGTCTATCTACCTTTTCCAGACATTTGTGGTTAGTTTTTTTTTTATTAGTATTTTGCAGAAACCTGGCAACTCTTCCTAATAGCTTCTGCAGGAGACTTTCTTTAAAACTGCACATTTAAGTAAAAACCTTGTGCTTGCTTGCCTTTTCTTGTTTTGTCCTGCTGGATTCTGATACACATACCTAGTCTGTGTCATGTCAGTGCCGCATTTGGTGCCGAACTCCAATTCCCAGAATGCACTGGGACCTACAAACTGATTCCCATCACTCACACCCTATTATATACATACCCTATTACATACACACCTATATACACCTATACACACCTATATAAACACACTATGAATATTCAGCCAGTTGTGGAATAACACTCAGTGTATTCTTGCCTTTGTTGTTTATCTTGCTATTCTGGTTTTGACTCTGTTTTGTTACCTTGTTTCATGATTTCTGGATTTTGCCTATTCTATGTGGTTTTCTGATCGCCTGAATCTGTTTCTGACATTGACTTTGCATTGACTTTGCTTCATGTTTTTGATTGTTGGCCTCATTTAAATAAATGTCATCTGCAACGGCAACCATCTCTGCCACCTGATAGTCTGAAGCTCAAAACAAAAAAAAAAGAACACTTCAATTACACTTCAGTTCTGTATTCATATTTGTTTTAGACACATTATCTGTTCAACCCAAATAATGACAGGCTAGCTTTCGCTCCCCATACCTATGACCCCATGCGCATCAATGATCCTTGGGCGCCCATGACCCTGTCACAGACTGAATATAGTAATTGAAGTTTAGAATGCCATATAAACATGAAAAAAAGCCATTCCTTAATTGGATTCCCCGATTCATCTAATCATTTTCATTGAATCAAAATTCAAAATGTAAAATGAAATGCATACATAAGCATTTTCATCAGTGCTTTTTTTGTTCAGGAGTGCATGTGTGTTGCTAACAGAAGCGAGCCATCTTTGCTTTGATTCTAAATGTACAGTATGTTAATCACAGAGAGATGAGTGGAAGGAAACACCCACCCATTTTTCTTTTTCTCTCCAGTTCAAGGTAAACACCGTCTCCAGGGCAACTGTGCTATGATGTAATCATTCCATTTATTCAAAGTTCTGGTCATGTTTCTGACAGTAACCGCGTTCGTAACCATAGTAGCGGCCGACTCGATGTATTAATCCACAGAATTGTATGGCAGAGGCAGCTATGTGTGAAATAATAATACTAAAAACATGGATTCCTTTGGACATGCTCCCTCCCTGTCTCACTCTATCTTTCTCTGAAGGCATTTAAGGCATTTAGCTTTCCCAATTCACAGCTGACACGCTTCCAATTTTTTTTTTTTTTTTTTTTTAAATATTGTTATCTTTATATGATCTTTATCTTTATGTATCAATTATTGATTGCTGGATATCCTCTCTAGCTACTGTGCAGGCAATGATAGAACCTACATATTTGATAGTGGGAGCTATTTTTGAAGCGTGGGACTTTCAACTACATGAAAAATTAAAACAGACCTGAAAGGAGGAAGGGAGGAAAGGAGGGTGAGGGAAGAGAGTGAGAGAGAGATAGAGAGAGATGGAGGGGTGTGTAGAGAGAGAAGAAGAGAGAGGGCTGTTATGCTAGTGGCTCTTATGCAATTCTGTGATCTAACTGAAACATTGGTTTGGGTTGTTGTCTGCATAACACATTGCTTTTAGAAATCTCAATATAGTGTACATATTGCTATTGTACATAGTGTACACACTGTTGTTCTTGCTATATCTGAACATATTGTATGTATGATACAGATGCAGAATAGAACGGAAATGTTATGGTATATTTTTTTATCCTGTAACCTAGGGCTCTTTCAAAACGTTAACCACTGATGTTACAGCTTGTTGCAGCCAATCACATGGATTTATGTAAGTTATTTAGCTGAAGGCAGCTCATCAGACCAGAGACTAGTCACAGGGTTAGAAACATTACATCAGATAGCTGACAATTTCACTGACTTTTAACCCAATATCACAGTGGTGTCTGCTTGTGCCCCAGTAAAATTTTCCTGATAAATCATTGTCTGATGAGGTAGATCACAGTAGATACATCTGAAAATAGGCTTTCCTATTCATTGAACGTTATCATTTAAAACATGAAGGCTGATTGTAACGCCAGTTGAAGCGAAAATATCCTGCGCATCCTCTTCAGCCATAAGCCCCGCCCCCTCGCTGTGCTCCTCCTCCCTTCTCTTTTCCCCGTGGAAACCTCGACTTGCAGTCATTCATAATATGACGTTGTAGCTGAGGAGAGGTAACTACCAGGTTAACGCTTATCGCTGTGTTAATGAGTATTATGTGAATTTGTATTTAGTTTAATGAGGATATCCCGTTTTCCAGATCTAATTTACTTGCCACAGATTTGATCGATAACGTTGGTAGCTTGTTAACTGCTAAAAGAATGCTAGCTTATCGCTTCTAATTTGGCATTCTGCCACAAACCATGTGATTTAGTAATCATCAGTAAAAGCTTTTTGCACTGTTAGTTAGATTGCTCACGAAAATGCTAGATGTGGATTTAAGTTTTTTAAAAGTTTTTTTTTTTTTATTATAGATTTTCTTTTTATTTAGATGTTCTGTTTGCAAGGAGTGATCTACTTAGTACTACTTAGCTTATTTATATTTATCCAGATGGATATACAAACTTATTTCATTCCATGAGGTGGCAGAGGGAGAGAAGAGCATCATCAGTCCAGGTGAGGGTAAGCAGACAGCAGGGACAGAGCCCCAGTAGTGATCAAACTCTAGAAATGCCCCTACTTATAACTACACATTATTAAACAGGAAGTCCTTCAATTATGTATAACACAGCAGCGATGCAAGTGCCAAATAAATTGGTAATGAAATCTGTTGGGATATTTGATGTTTGCTGCTAACTGACTTGTTAAAATTATACCTCTTGATCTTAATTTTTTTCTCTAAATAAGACAACAACCAGGTTTTCAAAATCTTATAGTGTATTTAAAGGGAAATCTCCATACTGTAGTAAACCATCATACAAGTATATCATCGCCGTCCTTGTATATTTAAATGTTCTCTTTTACCCTGTGAGATGGACAACAGCATACTATATACGTGTGTGAGAGTGATGTGTGTGTGTGTGTGTGTGTGTGTGTGTGTGTGTGTGTGTGTGTGTGTGTGTTTGTGTGTGTGTGTGTGTGTGTGTGTGTGTGTGTGTGTATACCCGTTTTGTGAGTTGTGTGTCCATCATGAAGTTGTGCACATGCTTCTCAGCCTTGGTCAGCTCCAGCTTCCTTGCTACCACAGCAACAACCAGCGCTGTACAGCCTGCCCCCTGGTAGATACAGAGGGAAAGAGAGAGAGAGAGAGAGAGAGAGAGAGAGAGAGAGAGAGAGAGATGTGAATGAACAAGACAATATATCAAAAGGTATAGCCATTCTGATTTTCCATGACAGGAGTGAAATAAAGACATAGACGATGAAAGAGGGGAAAAAATTAAAGTAAAAATGAGAGGAATCTTTTTTTCCCCTCAACGTGATGAAGAAATGGCAGAATAGTCCTGAATTGGAAGCACAGTCCCATTTTAAGATGCTCTCTAAACATCTGTCTTGCTGTATAGATGCATCAGATTTCAATATGTCACATTTACCACATACTCTATACAAACATGCTTTCCTATTTTAAGAAATCTAAAATAACTGGGCAACTAGCTACTCTCATGGAAAATGTCAACAACAACACAAACTGTCACAGTCCAATCACTTTATACCAAACAGGACATTTTCACCAAGAGAAGCAAAACTGGTGACAGAGTGATAAGAGCAAAATGAGAGCGCTGTAGAGAACCCACTGAGGCAGATCACATTGTAGGGGAAGAGAGAAAGAGATGAATTTGGGGAAGAAGGAGGAAAAAATACAGTAGAAAGAAAAGCAAATGGGAAAGGAAAACCATCAGAGGGGGTGGTAATGAGGTTGTCAGCCTGCTAGATGAATTTGGCTTAAAAAGTGGCTAATGAAATGTAAGTGTACACTTTGTATTCACACTGTGCCTGGTGGTTAATGGGTGAGACTGAAACCACTCAAGGACCCAAGTTCATCAACCCAAAATCACTAGAGATATGATAAAAACAAAGCCCACTTCTTGGGACCACTTTGCTCATATCTGGCATTAAATAAATCATAATGCCTCTTCATGGGAAACCTTTCAAGGGTTTTCCAAAGATATGATATGATTTTTCTGAAACTGATTGCTGTTAAAGTATTACTCATAAGAAATGTATCCAATGTAAAAAATTAAAAATGAACAGTACTCTTTAGTTACAACCCTAGTAACAAGTACTGTACATACAAATAAAATACCCTTTCATCTACAACTGTTTCAGTGCCCTGTATGAATTCTGAGCAGAATCTTTCAGTCTTCTAATAAAAATGACCAGTCCTCCCATAGCATCTCTTAAATCTTTAGCTATTTTCATTGTTCTAAAGCTTTAGGATTCTCCTACATGAAGCATTCTTATGTGAATCTTGATGATAGTTGTTTGGTTTGGATTGAGGCCTGTGCGTTAGCTTTGGCTCACGTACTCACTGCATGACACACTCTTGGTATTCATTAACACTGAACAGGATTAATGTTTCTATCATTGATTGGAAGTGTGCCAGCTCTATAAACAACTGCACTACATCATGATAATTCAGCATGCGGTGTAAAACATTTTATCAAACTGTGTGTTGTCTGCTTATAGGAATATATATTTTTCTTTCTTTTACTGCATTCAGCATAGTTCTGTTCTTTTAGAAATTGGGGTATTTCATTCTTATTTTGTTTTGTTTTACTGTCATTTACTGTATATTCAAAACTTTAATCAATAAATAATCACTACAGCATTTTGGTCAACTTCAGTTGTTTATTAATGTGCTTTATACCACAGGGCTTTTGAATTCTCAAATGGTCAGTTGATTCATTTTCTATAACAGCAGCATTACCGTGCTTGTTCTGATACATCGTTTTTAGAGCAATATCTAATTCACAGCAACCTGAATGATGGACACTCCACACAATCTAAGCCTAATAATAAATAGATTTTTAAAAAATGTTGTTATTTAACAAAGAAAAAATAAATAAATAAAAAAATAAGAATAATAATAAGAATCTTATTTCATTTTTCTTACTATTAGATATACTCTGGAAAATCAACCACTTCTGGGACAAAATTTTATATTACTGTAGATTTTTCCATTCAGACAATAAAGCTCTGCCTGTTCCAGCTGCTCAAGTGGTAATAATGTGGTCCTATCAATAGTCACTCACATCATACTCTCATATGAACTGTGTAGGAATTACAGTACTTATTCATGAATACCTATCAGTCTATTTTAGAGGACTAAGAAATGAACACGACAGTTCTTCTGCTCGGGTATAAGAACTGAACAAAATGCCAAAGAAAATACAACCTAACTAGAGCTAACAGGCTATTTAGCTCTGCCTTATGTGGTTTTGGGATGAAGGGAAAAGAGAGAGAGAGAGAGAGAGAGAGAGAGAGAGAGAGAGAGAGAGAGAGAGAAGATACATACAGAGAGACTGCTGGCTCCCAATAAGCAAACAACAGATCACCCTGGCATCCAAACCCATGTACCAGTCTATCACCCCCCCCCCCCTCCCCCAACCCCCCACCCCTTTGGGGCAGTGGTATATTCCAACCCAGTTGGCCTTCAGTGTTGTCATAGCAACAAGTCCCATAATTCCACCTATAGAAAGTCATTACAATCACTCACGACAAGAAAAGAAATCACATTCTGTCGTCTTTCTCACTCTCAGTTTCTTTCATTCTTGCGAGATGTTTCTTACCCTGTAGCCACAGTACCCTACACCTTTCCGAAACACAAAATGGATGGCACGCAACCGTCCTGAAAAATGATTTGAAAACCCTAGCAATAGTTTCTCTATGATCTATGTTGGTCTATGATGTGTGGGTGTAAGGCAGAATTAAACAGAGGCTATATTAGGTTTGGGTTTTGTGTGTGCCTGTGTGTTTGTGCACATATGTCTGTGTGTGTGTGCATGTAGACAGGGAGATGTGTGTGTGGAAGTATATGTGTACATATACAGTACAACAGGAGTGGGAAGGAGGACGAGAAAGAGAGCGAGTGAGAGATAAAGAGAAGGACTGGAATGTAAGCAAACTATCTGCATGGAGTGACTAAGTGCATGTTTGTGCATATGTTTTTAACAGTGTGTGCGAGAGAGAAACAGAGAGCGAGGCCGACAGACAGACAGGAGTAGGGGACATATTCTCACAACACCATGAAGCATCCACAGAGCAAATGTAACCACAAACACACTAATTCATGAAACACACACATATACATGCAATATGAAGAAAGACAACCAGGCTCCTCTTCACAGTACTCCTCTGACAGAGAACTCCCCGTAGGCAGATGGGGAAAATGCAGAGGCACAGACAGACACAGAGAGAGAGAGAGAGAGAGAGAGAGAGAGAGAGAGAGAGAGAGAGAGAGAGAGAGAGAGCCAGACAGAAAGAACCAAGGACCACAAATTAGCAAATCTATTCTAGCTAGAACACATTAACAGATCCATTCAAGCTACCGCAATATGATATAGTAAATGGTTATATATTCCAGCTGCCTCTTACATTAGAAACTTCCACTGTGCATCATCTCAGTGCTAGCGAAACCGTGTCACATAGAAATACAGCATTTACTGATTCTGCCATATTCTTCATTACATGTTCTGCCAGACCACATGCCACATAACAATATGTATCCATGTTAATGCAGTGCGATATCTGAGCAATATTTACAGACCTAGTGCAAAATTGGTGTGTGTGCTTGAGTGTGTGTGTATGTCCACTTGTACGTGTGTGTACCATAATGCCAGTCAGAAGACACACTCCCTTGCCACAGTAGGTATGAGGCACCATGTCTCCATAGCCAATGGAGAGGAAGGTGATGGAGATGAGCCACATGGCTCCCAGGAAATTGCTGGTCACGTCCTGAGCATCATGATACCTGAGGGAGAGGGAGAGGGAGAGGGAGAGGGAGAGAGAGAGAGAGAGAGAGAGAGAGAGAGAGAGAGAGAGAGAGAGAGAGAGAGAGAGAGAGAGAGAGAGAGAGAGAGAGAGAGAGCATTTTACAGTGCCGTAGGCTTTTGATGGGTAGCCTTTATCTGTAAACACTTCTTACTAAGCGTCTAGCATACAAAGACATGGGAAGTAAGGGTGCTGAGGGGGCCCCCGACTTTCTAGATTCTGCAGCTGCAACTGCTACCATAATAATTATACATAGATAAACAATTTAAGAAATAAACAAACCTTAAAATGGAGTATTTTGAGTAGTTTTTGAGTCGGACATAGTGTTCCTTTTATGCCACAGCGATCTATCAAATTATTACAATTTTTAATCTATTAATGATTGACACATCGTGCTTTTTTCCCATTCACCAGTCAGGTCTCCCCTATCAAATGACAGCTACCAAACAGGTAGGTTAAAGGCTAACACGTGCTTCATCTGAGACACGTGAAGCTAACTAGCTGCATCTTTTCAAACTGCTGCTCATGCTGTGTCACAAGGCAGTGTAACACACTTGGAGGAAAGTGCTATCGGCCCTCTTCCACATGCATGAGCTCACAGACGCCCATGATTGGCTAGTGTCGCTGTGATTGATAGGGGAGAGAGAGTATGCCACCCCTAGCACTCGAGAGCACAAGCAATTTTGGATGGCTGTGGCTCCAGAGGATAGGGAGAACATTTTTCTGTTGCACTAGTTGGGAGCTTCATCACACTTTTTGTCTCTGAGACTCGAGTCTTGCAAAAGCAGTTTACACTTTCGAGTTTACACTTTCCGGTTTCTCTGTAACATGACAAGATGCCATTTTTTGCTCATTAACTTCAAGAGAGAGAAAAAAGGAAGGCTTGTAAGGGAATGACTGTATATAACTACTATAATGTTATCGATAGCAGGAATTAAGTTCTGTGTCGGAAAACCTACTGACCATTACAAAGCACCGACACTCGAGACGCCTTCCATAAATAACAAATAAATTTCTCCTAACAAAAAAACGTCACCATATCAATGATTATACGCTTTTCTTTGTTAAGCAACACATTTTTAATTTGTTTATTATTAAGCATAAGTTATGTAGAGCATCTGCCATAACTAACCCTTATGAATGTGCTGTTGCTATAGAAACAATAACATACTAAAATGAGTACAGTCAAGTGAAAAAGAAAGTACACCCTCGTTCAGTTCTAGATTTTTATTTATCCAGAGACTAAATAACAATTTTTTGGTCCTCACTAATAAATAGCAACAACAATAACAACAACAACAAAAACCCCCCAGCAGATTTTAATATGTAGTAATTTTTCCCAAAAAGTAAAACAACATTCAGAAACCAGGTGTGAAAAAATAAGTACACTTTATAATTCAGTGACATGTAGAACCACCTTTAGCAACAATAACTTGAAGTAAACTTCTTCTGTAGGAGTTTATCAGTCTCTCACATCATTTTAGAGAAATGTTGGCCCACATTTCTTTACAACATTGCTTCAGTTCATTGGTGTGAGGGCATTTGTTTATGCACAGCTCTCGTACTGTACTTTCTTTTTTCCCATGACTGAACATTAATATAAATCTATCATTGTAATCAACACACATTCTCTGTTAAAAAAAATGACCATTCGGGTGTGACATCTTAGCACATGCCACATGTATGCAGCTTAAAATTCCAGCACCTTCAATGTAAAACATCTTCCAGAATCCCTGTGAGAATAAGTAATTACTAAAACTGATTTTCAATGGGAGCACTCATGAGTGTCACACAGGGCCAAAACACTGCAGACACAGTAGGCCCCAAAAGTCTGAGTCCTTATTATAGTATATCATTTGACTGCAGAATATTCCTAACACAAACATAATTGTTCCTGTAATAACTAACCCCTGAGATAAATCTTATTATTATCTGATTTGTTCTTTTGCTGTTTGCCTTATTATTTTTTCTTATATTAGTGAAGCATTACATAATCTTGGTTGAGGATATCATTTTTCCCCAATTAAATTTAATTACTAATCAAATATAAAGTGGCACTGGTCTTGGAGCCACAGGTGGATCCCATAAGGAACAAAAAAACAAAAATCCAACAGGAAAAAAGAGTCCCTTTCACTTCATCTCTCCTCATCTCTAAACAGGGTCATGTTTAGTCAGATTGATGTTGTCAGTAAGATGAATGATTATTGTTCTCCTCTGAGCAGTTTAATTTTATTTGAATGTAAGGTGTCTAATACTTGTTACTCATTAAAAGTCCAAATAGACAAAAGTTACAATTCTTAAACTCTCATTTGCTGTGAGTCAAGACATGAAACAGAAAATATCGACTCACAGAGCAGGAAGAAGGTATAGAACCCCCCCGATCCCGCCCCCCCCCCCAAAAAAAAAAAAAAAAAAAAAAAAAGGAACCAAAAGTAATTGAATATTTGGCTGCTCAGCTGTCTCATAGTCAGGTATGTGTTATTCCCTCATTAAGCAGATAAAAGGTTTAGAGTTGATTTCAAGTATGGCCTTTTGCATTTGGAATCTGTTGCTGTTAACTCTCAATATAAAGTCCAAAAAGCTGTCACTGCCAGTGATGCAAGCCATCATTAGGCTGAAAAATCTAAATAAACCTATCAGAGAGATAGCAAAAACATTAGCTGTGATTAATTTGGTACATTCTTAAAAAGTAAGAACACACTGGTGAGCTCAAGAACACCAAAAGGCCTGGAAGACCAAAGAAAGCAACTGTGGTGGATGACAGAAGTATTCTTTCTCTGGTGAAGAAACCCACAACAGTTGGTCAGATCAAGAACACCCCCCAGAAGGTAGGAGTATCTGTATCAAAGTCAACAATTCAGAGAAGCCTTCACCAGAGTAAATACAGAGGGTTTCCACAAGATGCAAACCATTTGTAAGCCTCAAAAACAGACAGACCAGATTAGACCAGAGTTTGCAAAAAACATCTTTTTAAAAAAAGAAAAAGCCTGTACAGTTCTAGAACAACATCCTATGGACAGATGAGACAAAGATCAACTTGTACCAGAATGATGGGAAGAGAAGAGTATGGAGAAAGGAAGGAACTGATCATGATCCGAAGCATTCCACTTCATCTTATGGCATGGACATGTATGGCTGCCAATGGAACTGATTCCCTTGTATTTATTGATGATGTGACTAACAAGAAAAGCAGCTGGATGAATTCTGAAGTGGTTAGGGATATAGAATCTGCTGAGATTCAGCCAAATTCTTCATATCTCATTGGACATCACTTCATTTTTAAGTCAAAGAAGTGCAGAGTTCTACAATGACCAAGTCAATCACCCGACCTGAATCCATTCAAGCACGCATTTCACTTGCTGAAGGCAAAACACCCCAAGAACAAGTAGAAAGTGAAGACAGTTGCAGTTAAGGCCTGGTTGAGCATCACCAGGGAAACCCAATGTCTGGTAATGTCAATGGATCCAGACTTCCGGCAGTCATTGACTGCAAAGGATTTGTAGCCAAGTATTAAAAATGACAATTTATGATTATGTTAGTTTGTTGAAAATAGTTGTAATTCCTACACTGTTCATCCAATTTGGGTGTACATACTCTCACATTTAAGCTGAAAGTCTGCACTTTGAGCACTTTGAGATATTCATTACTTAATTTCAACTCCAATATATTGTGGTAGACAGCTAAAATTACAATAAATTTGTCAATGTACAAATATTCATGGACCTGACTGTATATAGCAAAGGCACAGAAACCATTATTTCTAGGTGCAGAGCAGAGCTTGAAATGTGCGACAGTATTTAAAAAAAAAAAAAAAAAAAAGATATATTTCAAATAATTCACAAATAGAGACAAATATTTCTACTCATAGAACTTCTTTACATGTAATTTAAAACAATATCTTATGATTTCCCTGGCCAAATAATATTGGGTTAGAAGTGTATCATACTGTGAATTTTCCCATAATGTTCCACTCCTACTTCACTGACACTCTTTTCCTGTGTCTCAACCTAAATTTGAGCAGCACAATGCAAGCCCTTGGGCATCTCCATACAAATCTGACCTGCTGAGTTGTCTCTCAAAGTGGAAGTGAATGAATATCAACCATCTTTCCATGCATGGAAACACATTGCAAACCATTGCTTCAAACTGGGGAATCCTCCAGCATCTAATAAATGCATAAATGCATCCAGAGTGTATCACATGCTTGGTTACCATGGCAACAGCCTTGTCAGAAGCAGGGATGCCCACACTGTGGCTGCGGGGCTTGGCACAGTCTGCGACCTTTTGAACCGCTAACATGGGAAATATGAAAAAACGGTGGGACACGATCAACCTGGATTGCATATGTAGCTGCCATGGGAGGTAATGTCAAAGAGCATTATCGCTCACCTCTCACATACTCGTACAGTCCAGGCTGCAATGATCCACAGGGAGATGCTGAAGACCAGAAGCACTGTGCCCGGGCAGATAGTCATCAGGGTCTTCATCACAAACCGTGTGTTAAAGTGCACCTAATGAGAAACCACAGACACACACACACAAGCTTATCAGGAGTTTTGACACAGCCTACTTTTTTTCACCAAGGAAATTTGTTTGCATTCATTTACATTATTTGGCCATGTTCACTGAAGTACAGTTGATGACAACACCATTATACTCTTCATCTATGACTAAAGCCAGAGAGACTCAGATAGTGCTCTGACAGACCAAGAGTCACCCCTCCACATAACTTTTTCCATGCTTAGTAGGGTTTGAGTGAGTATACAAGTACACAAGTATATTAACTGTTGGACATTTGAGGTCCACTGAGCACAACCCTCCAAATCTATAATGTCAAGCACCTCTGGCTGAAACAGTCATTTATCAACTTGTCTTAAAGACGTTCTAGTAGCAGGTGCAATGATGAAGAACATCAATCAGTTGTATCAACAGACAGTCTGACAGAAACTAACCTACACTCCCAGTAATCAATCAGAAAATCAGCTATAGCTGAAAAAAACAACTTCGTAAATCATTTGATGCTCCTAACAAATATAAACAATTATTTATAGGGTCCAAGAAATATTGTGGCATTTGGAAGTGTGCTATTTCTCTGTAATGGGTCACTGAATCTACATAATCTGTCTGATTGTTCTCTTAACATTTTTGTTACACAGATACTTGGTGCAATATAATAACTGGACACAACATATATATTGCCACAGCGAATCACCCGTCTGCATATTTTGATTCTGGCACAAGTTTTACGCCGGATGCCCTTCCTGACATAACCCCTCCCCATTTCCCAAGCTTGGGACTGGCACTGAGAGTGCACCCACGGTATCAGCACTTAATATCTAATTAAAACTAAATACTAAATTAATATTTTTAAAATACCATGTTAAAGACATTTCCAAAAAAAACTTTAAGCCCTGCACGTCACTTCAATGATGCAACACAATACATCAGCTATAATGGATTGTGTTCATCTATATACATCCATTTCTGGGTTTAAGTAAACTATAGCAGGGTAAACTTCTATAGAGGTATAGAGGTATATGGGCGACCATATCAAATATCATTTTTGCATTACCATTTGCTCCAACAGTGAAAGAAAAAAAAATCCAGTATTTCCTTTCTATGACTTTCCAAGAGAGGGAAAAAAACTATAGAGAGATGGATTATAGCAGTCAGTAGAGAAAAAGATGTCAAATCTACCATCACCCCCTCAGCAGCTGTATTAGAAACCCCCTCGCAGCAGTGTTTACTAGTTTTTTTTTTTTTTTTTTGTAATTTAATGCCAGGGTAATGTAACAAGTAGTGTTATAAATGTACATACATTTTTGTAAAGAAGAAAAAAAAAACTTTGTTATCTTGTAATATTACTACTGCACTCAATAAAACTTAATAATAATAATAATAATATAGTAATATAACAATAGTAATATGTTAATAATTGACTTTTATTTTGGCGGAAAACTGCAGGAAGACCTCCGTTCAGTTTTTTTAATTCACTTCTCATTACCAATCAGGTGAAATGCTGTAAACTTCTGCCCACAAAAATGTTTATGTTAGATTATGCTAACATAAAACCAAAGTGAATCTGGCACGTGTTGTGTTCTAAATGCAGGTTATAAGTGACTCAAACTCACAGCACACGTAGAGATGAAGTTGGTGTGGCGCGGCATTTACTGTGAACCGAGCCGCTCTAAAACACTGATGAGCCGCACACTCTAAGTGCAACACAGTGACATGGGTTTATGATTTCAAAAAGCAACAAGTGAAAATAAAATCTAAACCTTCTTTACGGTGTCGGTTAGGTTGCATTTTTAAGACCACTGAAATGTGGATTTAAACATTTTAATGCTAATTAAGGCCTTATTTTTACTTTAAGGAATTTAAGACATTTTAAGACTTTTTAAGGATCCACAGAAACCTTGGCACTGGCTCATGCAACCCTCCAGTAGCTGGTTCCCTGACCGGGAATTAAACCCAGGCTGTGGCTGTGAGAACGCCGCATGCTAGCTACTAGTCCACCAAGGAACCACTTGGACGCAGTATATTAATTTGAAATGATTTCATTACCAGGTACAAGCTTCCATTAAGAAAAACAGTGTCTACTGACTGACCAGCTGACTAACCATTATCCATGCTGAAACTCAATTATGTCTCCGTACAGTATATATTATACTTGTGCAAAATGTTCAGAACACTACATGGAGCAGAAAAACAAAAAGATTCAAATGTAACATCTAATCTAACTAGATCTAAGAAAAATAAATCGCAAAAAATGGAAGTCAAGATTGGCATAAAGAAACACATAAATGAAGAAATCGAGAAGAAAGGAGAAGGAAGAACCAGACAGCTGAAACACTGAGGAAGAAGACAATGAGAAAAACAACCAGACCACCAGCAAGGACAAAAAAAACAAAACAACTAAATCCACAAGTAAAAGGCCATGGACCCTGGCTTTCATATTTATGTTGAGATTAATTTACTATGCGGATAAAAGATGGTATAAAAACAGTTAAAAAAAAAAAAAACATTGCAACCAAAAACATGATTTTATTTGGTTATGAAGACTGGGATGAAGACAAGGTATATTTCGTATGTACATCTATAAAATCAAAAGAGATGGCTCAGGTCAATACCAAGTACATGAAGACATTAAGGTTAAAACAAGGCTAATCATCACTCTCTAAATCCAAGCCCACAAATGTATCCAGGAAACCCATCGATCTTTGACCTCTGACCTTGTTGAGAGCCCCTATGCTCCTGGAGGAGGCATCGGTGAACAGCTTGCTATGGAGGAGCATAACACGGGCGATGAGGTAGAGTCGGAGGAACATGGGCACAGAAAGAACCATGTCCAGGTCAGCCTCCGCCTGCGAGGGGATGTAGGTGAATGCGAGTCGAGCACGCCACACAAACTTGAAGTCTCCAGGCACTGGGTGCACAGCTGAGACAAGCAGCTCCAGCGCGATCAACAATACTCGCTCCATGGTCATGGCGATGCGCCAGTCGTCTGCGCCATTATCGATGACAAACAGCTGGAGGAGAGAAACAACAATTTTATCTGATATTGAGTTGAAATTTAGCTGAGATCATTTTGCAAGATATGATTGTGATTATTAACACAATGTTGACAATGAGAATCAGAATAACTGCAAAGGCACATCAAAGTGCATACCTGACATTTGTTTGCTTGGTTATTATTATTATTATTTTTTTTTTTGCAGATTAAAAGGCACATCAAAATTCAGCATATATAGTAGGGTCTAAACATCTACTCACAAGAACTGTATTCATATTAAAGTCATTTATTTATTAATTCAATTATTCATGGCAGATCCGGAGATTATCCCGGTAACACTGGGCACAATAACAGTGTGATTCAGCTCAGCCTCCTCCTGTTTAAAGGCCAGTGAATTGTGTGCACAGCAGAAAGGCTGAGTGAACAGCAGCAGCTCGCAATTCATAAGCTGCATGACATCAGTGCCAAGAAGCAAGCTGAAAAAATCACCATGGACTCCCCTGTTTCAGAAACTCCCCTCAGGTAAACAGTACCTCCATCAGAACCAGTACCACAATGGATGCTACTACTCTCATCAAGCCATATATACTATATGGCCAAATGCATGTGGACATCTGACCATCACACCCATAGGTGCCCATTCCAAAACCATGGGCATTAACACAGAATTGGACCCCTTTTGCTTTTATAACAATCTTCATTCTTCTGGGAAGGCTTTCCACTAGATTTTGGAGTGTGGCTGTAGGGATTTGCAAATTCAATCACAAGAGTATTAGTGAGGTCAGACAATGATGTTGGGTGAGGAGGCCTGGGGTGCAGTCGGCATTCCAATTCATCCCAAAGGTGTTCTTGCAGCAGTAGACGAGCTGACTACTGTTTTTTAAGGCCATGTTAGAGTGCAGTTAAAAACTTGTAGACAACAGCAAAGAATGTGTCAAGCCGCACCCAAGCTACTAATTACATTTGCAGCTTCAGTGTGGAATATAGAAAATGTGTATACTTTAAACATAACTAAAGTGTGCGCTGGGACTGGGACTCACAGGAACTTACAAAAAGGTCATTCATTTATCTTTGTCAGCTGCTTTACTCTGGACAGAACTGATGTCTTTTAAGCTACTTATTTGTTTATATGTTTGGAAATACTAAGTTGATTTGAAAATATCGCAGATGAGTATTGTGGTCAATCCCTTTGGGATTAAAAAAAGCAGTTCCGTGCACACCTCTAGAAGTTATTAGAACAATTAAAACAATTTAATTAAAACAATTGTTTAAAGTGTCACTATTCCATTAAAACAAAAGAGAAAAAAAAGACTTTTCTTATATATGATATATTATATCATATATTTTATAATATCATGTGCAGTGGACTGTAGAATTGGCTTCATGTAGTCTGCAATATTTCCAGAATAATGAAGTGCACTTGGCTTTCAATTTTTTACCATCTCCCAGAGTAGTCGTCAGCTCCCCAAACCAGTAACTCTATTGTGAATGTACTGAATATAATGAGTGTGACTAGTCTATTCAAACCCTAATAGCAAATAGAATGAACTTCTAAATTTGACAGGTAGCTGAATAATGCTGGCGTATCAACTGGCATACTAACTGGGATACTGCTCTACTAGTGGTAGAGCATTCCGTTTTGCTTTGCTTGCCACTTAGCCTTAGGCAGGTGCATTGTGCAGATAACATTTGGTCAAATGATCTCCGTGATATGGTAGTCGTATAAAGGGAGAGTGTATGTACACTATACAAATCTGTGTTGTTGGGTTTTTTTTTTCATTCAGCTTTTTACAAAATTACTTGCCATTCAACATTTAGTATCCTCTAAACACAAAGTGCTGCTTTAAAAACAGGTTGGAACTTCAATATAGAGAAAGATAGAGCAGGGTGCCAATGATAGAATTCAAGGGGGCAGTATAGAGAAAAGAAAATGGAGCCTTGTGGGACCAAACAGGTTATGGGAGCAGAGGACATATAATGATTAGTGGTATTGATTGAGACGTCTGTCTGTAAGATGAAAACCACTCCAATCCCTCAGTATAATGCTTTTTATAGTTAGGTACACTGTGGTTTAAGAGAACTAGAATCCATAGACAGCAATAGGTCATTTAATGCTTGTAGAAGAGAGAATAAAATGCTATGAAGAGTAGTTCTAAATTAAGTTTTAAGTCTAAATTTACCAAAAACTTTTTTTGTTTTAGTTTAGGAAAGACAGTAGTTCAGATACTCAGATGTTTTTAAGGCCGTTTTGATAATAATAACTAATTGGAAATGCGTTGGTGGGTCTTAAATTTTCACGCAACTAATATAACCACATTCCTTTCCTGGAAGTGGGGAGTGGACCCTGATATGCTTGTCATGAGAAGCTACAGGTGCATCTCAATAAATTAGAATGTCGTGGAAAAGTTCATTTATTTCAGTAATTCAACTCAAATTGTGAAACTCGTGTATTAAATAAATTCAATGCACACAGACTGAAGTAGTTTAAGTCTTTGGTTCTTTTAATTGTGATGATTTTGGCTCACATTTAACAAAAAGCCACCAATTCACTATCTCAACAAATTAGAATACTTCATAAGACCAATAAAAAAACATTTTTAGTGAATTGTTGGCCTTCTGGAAAGTATATTCATTTACTGTACATGTATTCAATACTTGGTAGGGGCTCCTTCTGCTTTAATTACTGCCTCAATTCAGCACGGCATGGAGGTGATCAGTTTGTGGCACGGTGGTATGGAAGCCCAGGTTTCTTTGACAGTGGCCTTCAGCTCATCTGCATTTTTTGGTCTCCTGTTTCTCATTTTCCTCTTGACAATACCCCATAGATTCTCTATGGGGTTCAGGTCTGGTGAGTTTGCTGGCCAGTCAAGCTCACCAACACCATGGTCATTTAACCAACTTTTGGTGCTTTTGCCAGTGTGGGCAGGTGCCAAATCCTGCTGGAAAATGAAATCAGCATCTTCAAAAAGCTGGTCAGCAGAAGGAAGCATGAAGTGCTCCAAAATTTCTTGGTAAACGGGTGCAGTGACTTTGGTTTTCAAAAAACACAATGGACCAACACCAGCAGATGACATTGCACCCCAAATCATCACAGACTGTGGAAACTTAACACTGGACTTCAAGCAACTTGGGCTATGAGCTTCTCCACCCTTCCTCCAGACTCTAGGACCTTGGTTTCCAAATGAAATACAAAACTTGCTCTCATCTGAAAAGAGGATTTTGGACCACTGGGCAACAGTCCAGTTCTTCTTCTCCTTAGCCCAGGTAAGAAGCCTCTGACGTTGTCTGTGGTTCAGGAGTGGCTTAACAAGAGGAATACGACAACTGTAGCCAAATTCCTTGACACGTCTGTGTGTGGTGGCTCTTGATGCCTTGACCCCAGCCTCAGTCCATTCCTTGTGAAGTTCATTCAAATTCTTGAATCGATTTTGCTTGACAATCCTCATAAGGCTGCGGTTCTCTCGGTTGGTTGTGTATCTTTTTCTTCCACACTTTTTCCTTCCACTCAACTTTCTGTTAACATGCTTGGATACAGTACTCTGTGAACAGCCAGCTTCTTTGGCAATGAATGTTTGTGGCTTACCTAGTGAACCAAACTGAGAGACCATTTTGAAGGCTCAGGAAACCTTTGCAGGTGTTTTGAGTTGATTAGCTGATTAGCATGTCACCATATTCTAATTTGTTGAGATAGTGAATTGGTGGGTTTTTGTTAAATGTAAACCAAAATCATCACAATTAAAAGAACCAAAGACTTAAACTACTTCAGTCTGTGTGCATTGAATTTATTTAATACACGAGTTTCACAATTTGAGTTGAATTACTGAAATAAATGAACGTTTTCATGACATTCTAATTTATTGAGATGCACCTGTATATAGGCACTAGTGAACTGATTGGCAATGGAAGGGTTAATAGAGCAGGAGCAATGATGACAAATGCAATGTTTAGGGGTAAATAGAGCAAGTTGACATCAAGACAATTTGATTGTGGTGAGCAACTGTTGACAGGGAAACCAAAAGATAGCACAAGACTGAGTGAGTGAGCCTTGACATTGATTAGGGCAATTACCCTACTGAACCAAATTAAATTAATAATTTAAAGCACATGATTTCTTTAAGTAAAAGATTAATAAGGCCAGCATACATGAATATTAACACCACCAACAATTACCTAGGTATGATCTAAGTGTTATTGAGGCTAGGAGATCAGAACACTTCCAAATAAAGTACTTATTGAATTTAAGGGGTTGGTACACTGAAAGTAAAACATTTAAACACATTTATGGGACATGTGGGACCATCTAATGGGTCACCTAAATTTAGCTAATTTAGCTAATTGTGTGAAAGTGATCTTACATTGACTTAGAACCATTTTAGCAAAAGTACAGCCAGTAATCAGGAGTAGTGGAAGTAACTTGATTGGAATAAGGTTATGAATACTGTGGTGTATATTTTCAAGTCTGTCTGTAGCATAGAATCACAAAACCTAGATACTGTTTCAAGCTAAGTTTGAGGCGTCAGCAGCATCACCCTCTTGGTTCAGGCTACTTTCCACATTGTCACATGAAGATATTTGCAAGAAAGCTGGCACATTCAATGCGTTTTCATTTTACAAGAAACTTTATGCAGGAATTAAGGTAGGCTGGTAAGGCTGATATATATATATTTATTTTTTATCTCAAGTTTCACTCTGACTTGTCCATTTTTGAGCAGGTGTAATTAAAGACGAACCGGCCCCAAGTGGTGTGTACCAGCCTTTGCTTATAAACCAATTAGCATAGTTGTGGACACTTACATTTAACATTGATGTGAATTCGATTTGAAAAATTATATAAAAATAGAGGACTCAGGGAGAAGATTGGGATCCAAACGCAGGAGGTTTATTACAACAATCCGCAAACCAAAACTTTATGTCAAATAGCAGGCCAGGGTCAATACACACACACACACACACACACACACACACACACACACACACACACACACACACACACACATATATATATATATATATATATATATATATATATATATATATATATCTCTCTCTCAGGGTAGACAATACCACCAGGGAGACCCAAATAGTAGTCAGAAGCCAGGCAGATGTCAAAACACCATAAAAATAGATAAATCACCAAATCCAGTAATCCAAACAGGAGAACAAAAAGGTCATACACATAGGTCAAGGCAAAGTTCAACAGCTCAGAACTTAGACAACTGAGAACAAATGGCAAGGCTTCACAATGTGTGTGTAAGTCCATATGCTTTATATACTGAGTTAGTAGACTCATGGTACTCTTAGTCCATGACCTAGTGAACCAGTATCAGGATGTATTTATTGATAGAGACTACAAAGCACTTCTGTAAGTCGCTCTGGATAAGGGCGTCTGCCAAATGCCATAAATGTAAATGTAAATATACTGTTTATATGAATGACAGGAAATGAGCATGACCATAGAGGAAGAGTTGTAGAATTCGGGGGAGGTTACCCTCTGGTGGTGTGGCAGTAAAATATCCTGGGCAAAAGTGACAACATACTTAGAAAGGTTAAAAAGAAACTGTAAAGTGTAAAAGGTATGTTTTCTTTTCTTGAGTAAGAGTAGAAATATTCCATTTCAATAATGCTTGAGAAAGGTACAAATCTTCCAAAAAAATACAGTAATGAAGTATTTCTCATAATGGTTAGCACATTTGCCTTGCACCTCTGGGGTTGGGGGTTCGAATAATGCCTCCGCCCGATGTGTGCGGAGCTTGCATGTTCCCCCGTGGTTTCCTCTGGGTACTCCGGTTTCCTCCCCCAGTCCAAAGACATGTGTTGTAGGCTAATTGGCATTTCCAAATTGTCTGTAGTGTGTGGGTTAGTGAATGTGTGTGTGATTGTGCCCTGCGATGGGTTGACACCCTGTCCAGGGTTTCCCCTGCCGTCCCATGCCGCAATTTCCCTGGGTTATGCTCCTGGCTCCCCCATACCACGTGTAGGATAAGTGGTATGGAAAATGGATGGATGGATATTCCACTCCTGATTATGAGTGATTCTTGTCTCTACTAATGTGGCGACTGATGAATGAAAGTAGTAGCCAGCAGCAGCTAATGCAGCATCTGTGGTTTTTGCAATCAGAGTAATGGCTGAGAAAATTTGCAGAATTGTGAGGAAATACCAAAACCAGTCACATCTTGTATGTGGTTTATATTAGCAGCATATATCTGCAGATCATATTTGTTTAGTGCCATATTTGCCTGTGTCCCCTGTCAGGTTTAGATGAGTGTGCTTATTTATGTAGAGTGCCATCTCATATGCTAACAGTTAATTAGGCAATTATCTAGAAGGCTTTTACCTAGCTACAAAACAGGCTACATCATAAAGCCACGACATTGTCTTTTCTAGAGACTCTTTATTCTTGAATTCATTATTAGAATTAATTCTGTGGAGAACTCTTCTATCAAACACTAGTGTTGAAGATACACTGTAAATTTAAGAACACAGTTATGTCTATAATAGTAGAACCATTTTCTCTTCAGTGCATGCTACTCAGTAAATGACACAAAAGAAGGTCATGTTTTCTAGTGAAAAAATAAGGATGTAAAGTTGTGTTTCTAGTTGTAAAGTCCAGGGAGGCATACATCCCAGATTTAAGGTGATTCATATGACAAAAATCTGACCTGTTACATAAACATCCTCTAAGCCCAATCATCCAATAAGTATTTAATGAAAACAGTCAATATTTTAAATTAATGATTTAATTCAATTAATCAAAATATTAATATCATTAAACAGTGCTTATGAAATATGAAGAGCATAGATTGAAGAGCATTTGCTCATCTTTATAGAGAAGCCAAACAGAAAAATGAATATGCAGACATATATTTTTATTATATTATGCAGGCTGTTAAATTACATGCAGTCTTTCTCTCATTTCTTTCTTTTTTTTTTGCCCCTTCTGGCTATGTCTACACACGCTAACCACAGAAGAGAAGCTAATTGTGTTGGTTGCTGTGACAGCTGCGTTTAGCTGTAATTCTGAGTGGTAAAGTGGTTTGTTTAGCTGATATGCACAGAGGGTGAGGGTTTTTCTCTCTGTCTTATGTGCACACACACAGCAGAAGAACTGCAAATGGATATGCCAGAGTTATGAGACTGATGATATGACCCATTTAGACTGACACATACAGTAGTGCAACTGTATGTGTGTATTTGCATGTGCATTTGTGCACACACACATCTCAGTAGGTTGGCTGGGTGGTGTGTGCACATTTTAGTCATGCCTTTAGTCATACTTTAGTGTGCCTGTGGGTATACATACAAATTAATATGTTACTTGTGTGTGTGTGTGTGTGTGTGTGTGTGTGTGTGTGGGCACTGTACATCCACAGCAGTAAAACACGTGCGTTGTTTTTTTTCTGGAAAAGACAGCCTCGTCATGGTGACTGTTGCCTAGGCGACAACATCAAAGACCAGCCAAGCTTAATTAGGGTCCCCGGTGAGAGAGAATGACTGTGTGTGCCTGAGTGTGTGTTGTGTGAGTGCATGCGTGTGTGTTGTGTGTGTGTGTGTGTGTGTGTGTGTGTGTGTGTGTGTGTGTGTGTGTGCGCGTGTGAGGGAGATCTGGGAAAATGACATAAAGCAAGAGAGAGGGAGAGAGAGAAAGAGAGATTGAATGTGTGTGTGTGTGTGTGTGTGTGTGTGTGTGTGTGTGTGTGTGTGTGTGTGTGTGTGTGTGTGTGTGTGAACATGAACAAACAGGGAAAAGGAGAGACAGAAAAGAGTGAAAGACTACTAAAGAAAAGAAAGTGCAAGAGAAGAGGAGAGAAACAGAGGGAAAGAGACTGACGAAGGGCATGAATGTGAGGGAGAAAGAGAGTGTGGAGGTGGGTGGAGAGGAAGAGAACGTTCTTTCACTCTGAGTGTGTGGGTGTGTGGGAGTTTGGATCAATGAATTGTGAATGTGTGTTTTCAACATCTGCACTATTAGTCTACACGAAATTGAGCGTGTGAACATGGAGCTCTTCTGAGCAAGCACATGTGTGTGTGTGTGTGTGTGTGTGTGTGTGTGTGTGTGTGTGTGAATGTCCTCTACTGTGCCGAGTGCAAAAAAGAATCAAACCAAATCTGAGAGAGGATCCATCGTCCGTCATCATCCATCTCTTCTTTGTGCAGGGTCAGTCTCATTCATTTCTATTCCTATACTTATCTCTCCCTCTCCCCGTTTCTCTATTCCTGTCTTTCCTTTTTTGGGCCAAATAGCCAACATGATATTTAATAATTAAATTCCATTAGTGAAGGTAATCGGTCAACATGAGTGACTGGATGGTTCCACCATCTTTAATCATCATTATCAGAGAGAGAGAGAGAGAGAGAAAGAGAGAGAGAGAAAGAGAGAGAGAGAGAGAGAGAGAGAGAGAGAGAGAGAGAGAGAGAGAGAGAGAGAGAGACTTGGATCCTCCGTTTACATAAGGGCAAGAGACTTGTAGGAATAATTATGAGAGGAAGATACAAAGGAGAGGGAAGGGGAGGTGGGGTGGTTGGAAAAAGTGATAGAGTAATGAGAAGCAGAATCAGGTGGCAGGCAAGAAAAGAGAGAGGGAAGGCAAAAAAGGATACAAGTGAGTACTGTAGACTGGAAATGTGAGGGTGCGAAAGAAAGAGGGAGGGAGACAGAGCAAGAGGCGCTTGTTTTCATGGCCTTGTACTGTCAGATATGGGCATCACTGTTGTGAAAGGAAAGGAAGAAAGCACTGCAGGTCATTACAGCCCAGTAAGCCCGGTCTCTCTCTCTCTCTCTCTCTGTCTCTCTCTCTCTCTCTCAAATTATGACCACACAAATACATAGTGTATGTCACCTGAAAACCCCAGACATGTAACACTGAGTGGGGTTAGAACAGACTTGCCTAATTACCCTGGAAAACTATTTGTAAGTCCTGAATACAATCAGTGCAGTTCATATGACTGCCACAAATTTTTTGACATAAGGTTTTTACATTCATGCAAGTGAGTGGTGCTTGAAAGTTCTATAAACATTTTTTTATAGAAAAATTCTGCCTCCATCCCAACTTTTTTTGAGTGTGTTGAAGGCATCAAATTCTAAATTTGTTTATATTTACAAAATATAATTAAGTTGGCCAGTGACCAACTTTGTTTGTTTAGTTCATTGTTGTTCAGTGTTCTACTGATGGTGGACTCATGAACATTAACATTAGTGAATATGAGAGAGGCCTTTAGTTGTTTAGAAGTTACCCTGGGTTCCTTTGTGACCTTGTGTACTATTATCATCATCATTTCTTTATTTAACCAGGTTAAAAAAACTGATTTTCCAAGAGTGACCTGGTCAAGAGGGCAGCAACAACTAACATAAATATACAAATTTACAACATTGAAAACACAAACAACACAATCAAGAACCACAACAACAATTTACCAGGGGATAAAACACAGAATCTGTTAAAAGTATTTTAAACTCCTTCAATAATGGAAGCATGGTCACCTTTCGTTAATCACCTTATGTTGTAGATTGTTCCAAGTAACAGAAGCATTATATTTAAAGTCTTTTTTCCCCAGCTCTGTTCGAACCCGAGAAACATTAAGATATAACAGGTCAGTTGAACGAAGATTATAGCATACATTTGTATTAGATAGACTGAGAGACAAATAAGATGGAGTTAAACCACAAATAGACTTATAGATAAAACAGTACCAGTTAAAACTTCTCTGTGTATACAGAGATGGTAACTCAGCCTTATCATATAACATGCAGTGATGTGTTTGATAGCTACAACCAGTAATAAAACGTAAAGCACTATGAAAAACAATGTCAAATTTTTTTAGATAGTGTACCGGAGCATTCATATAAAGCAGATCTCCATAATCCAATAGTGGTAAAAAGGTTGCAGACACCAAATATTTCCTAGCACTGAAAGAAAATAAAGTTCTGTTTCTGAAATAAAACCCCAATTTAAGCTTCAATTTAGAAATTAATTTGTCAATATGAAGCTTAAAAGATAACTGAGTATCAAATAAATTACCCAAATACTTATAATTAGCAACACATTCAATTTTTTCCCCCTGAAAGGATGTAATATCCGGAAGAATCTTAGGTAAAGCTTTGGAATGAGCATGACTATATCCATTTTCTACCTAATAAAAAGCTTCAATTACTGCTGACAGAGCTCTTTCATGATCAGTCAATCTGTATTCCTAGATCCCATAGACTCTGGACTTGCTGGGAACTTCATGGGAGTGAATTTGCCCACACAACTTACCACCGGAATCACTAGTGTCCAAGCACTCATTAGATTACAGGCCAGTCAGTATGTCTTCTTCTAGTAGGAGCCACTTATAACAAGACTATATCCTTGTTAATCATCTGTTTCCTTTTGCTGATCTTGATCTTAGGACTCCCATGATCTCAAAACCGTACCTCTACAATAGACTGATCTAATATTGATATTGTGATCCTGGTCCTCCCACTGTCACAAGTACTGCATAACTGACATCCTATACAAACCTCAAGAAGGTGTTCACCACAAAGAAAACTACTTGTCTTCCTCCCCACAGACCTAATTGACCTAATTATGCCATTGAACTCTGCAATTCATTGAACATTGCAAGTACTATTCACTCTGTGCAGCCATTTGTACTTATGCAACCCCTGCTGCCGAAACCAAGACCATGGAGGAGTATATCCAAGAGACACTCCAGCAGGGGCTTAACAGGCCTTCCACATTATCTGCATATTCTGGATACAGTACTTCTATGCAGGGAAAAAAGATGGTATTACTGCCAACAACTGTCAAGTATCATGACAAATTACACTAGTTGTGTCAGCCACAGAACAACTAGGAAATTCAAGAGATCCATATCAGAGAAGACGACGAGTGGAAGAATCGCTTTTATCATCCTTATAGGCTAAATAATGCCTCTTCTGTCCTTTAGGCATTCATCAGCTCTAGTTTACATGGAGACCTGGAGTAATTCCATCATTTGCAGGTGCTCCTCTGTGATTTTATTTCCATATGGATTGGCCGTGTTTTTGTTTGTCTTCCTCCTTCCCAGAGAAAATTGCAGACCAAATGAACCACTGTTCTTTGACCAACTCTGCAGCTGTTGGATAATTTTGGTTCTTTTTTAAGTTTAGGCAGGCAGATCCTTTCTCTTTTGTTAGAAAAACTTTTTTGAGTGGTGCTATGGGTACTGGTGGTTCAGGGGTTAAGATGTTGGGCTACTGAGCAGAAGGTTATGAGTTCAAATACCATAACCCTCAATAGCTCGGTTGTATAAATGAGATAAATGTAAGTCACTCTGGATAAGGGTGTCTGCCAAATGTCATAAACGTAATGCTATGCACTGTATTTAGGACCTAGCTTGCACATCCACTTCCTGAATCATGAAACAACTTATATTGTATATGTTATATAAATGTTTCTCCATACTGCATACATTGGGAGCCTAGTAGCAGAAGAATGAATAAAAAATCATTCAGAGCCTAATCCAGAAGGTTGAATAAAGCTGTGATTATAATGTCAACTACAGGTATAAGCACTTTATATGCCACAATATAGTGGCATAGGAATTCTAGAAATAAATAAATGAGCAGTGGTATTGCTATAAATTCCTTAATCATCTAACGTTAGATGCTGCCAAAAAGATAAACATGATCATATGGCCATGTGTGACGCAGGCATCTGGGTTTTTGGACAACATAACCTGGCAGAAACTCCATAACATAGCGGACTGAGGGACAAGGTTAGGATCCATTTGCAGAGGGTTTGTTAATACAGTCCACAATCCAAAACTCAATGTCAAATAACAGGCCAGAGTAAAAACACAGAAATGTCTCAGGGCAGATAATGCCAGTAGGGGGATCGAGAGAGTGTTCACAAAAGCTGAGCACAGGTCAAATACCATAGAGCATAGAGAAATATCCAAATCCAAAGGGAAATTCAAAAGGGGGAAGAAAGTAACAATGCAAGGTCATATCCAGAGATCAAGACGATATAAGACAGCTCAGAACATAGATGACTGAGAACAAATGGCAAGGTTTTGAGGTGTATGTAAGTCCATGGCCATGTCCGAAATCGCATACTGTGATAGTACCTACTGCATTCAATTCAGCACCTACTGCTTGGCCGTTGATACAGTACGTACTGATCAGTATAAGTGATAAGCCTGAATATAACCCGGACATACTACGCGGTGCCAATTCTGACAGCTCTTCCGTGCCAGTCCCGTTGCATTACCACCGGAATCATTAGTGTCCAAGCACTCATTAAATTGCAGGCCAGTCAGTATATCTTCTTCTAGTAGGAGCCACTTATAACAAGAGTATATCCTTGTTAATCATCTGTTTCCCTTTGCTGATCTTGATGTTAGGACTCCCATGATTCACAGTACCATTGCATTATGGGATAGTGCAGAATCCACAGTGTCCAGTGGTTCCATACTGCAGAATCTCAGCGGAAGCAGTAGGCCATCCAGGTATTTTTCACCTACTGTTTTATGAATACTGAGAATCCGGACATACTACTCCTTTGGCGTACTGCTTTTTGCCTACTATGTAGTAGGGTAGTAGGGATATTCTGACGCAGCCCATGTGTTTACATCTCTTGCAGACAGGAAATGAGCATGACAATAAGGAAGAGTCCTCTAGACCTATACAGGAATTTGGAGAAGGGTGCCCTCTGGTGAAGTGGCAATGAATTGTCAATGGGTCGGTGTGTGAGACTTTTTCCTCTCATGTTAACTGACATACGGATGTGAGAGTTTAATCACAGTGTAAAAAATTAATTACACATGCCACCCAGTGAAACTGGACACTTCACTTCATGTTGGACCGATAGGTTGTTTTCTTTGCAAGTTCTTGCCTAAAATACAATGATTTTGGAAATCATGAACTGTTGTTGATAAAGCTGGCCCTGGAGAATTGGAGACAATAGCTGGGGGATGCCCAGGAACAGCAAAGATGCAAAATCAAATGCAAAATCATGAAGGTGAGTGGGTATGCCTCCTTCCTTGGACAACATGTCCACACTTACACCATTCCAGTGTGTGCTAGAGTACCAACCAGGTGTAGTTAGTTCCCAAGATCCCTACACAAATGACAATTCCTAGGCTGATTGTTGCTTGTATGTTTTTTGTATTGCAAGTCTATATGTATTCTTACTTATGTCTTGCCAGTGTCACTTATTACCAATTCTTACAGTAATGTCATAGGTCCCAACTTACAAATGCCTATTGTAGAAACGATGTTAAGATTTCCAGAACTATTTTTATATAAGTAGATTGATCCTTTGACTGACCTCACGTACAGTAGGGTCTAAATGTCTGTGGGCCAACAGTAATGTGCACCCGATTACATGTTCCTTTCCTTAAAACTCTCTAGGCAATTAGTGGTGGCAAGTTTTTTTTGCATGATTTTTTTTGCCTCCTAAAACGAGGTGTAAAGTGTTTCCTGGAGTAGTATGGACAGTGTTGCCAGGTTTAAGGTTTTCCAAAAGGATATTTTGGGCTGCTAAATTTTTTTTCTTTCATTCTTATAAAAGCTATTCATTTATGTCAAAATGTGTAATAGTATGAGACCATTTTAGGAACATGAGAAAGAATTAATCAGGCAAAATACGTTTAAATGCTGCTTCTCCTTTGGATGCTTTTGTGCAGATCATAGTAGACGCATCAAATTCCTCACATTTAATGAAGAAATTCAATAAACTAAACAGCACTTTTGTGACATTGCTAAATTTCTGAATGTTACAGGAGCTCCATTCAGCCGTAACAATATGAAATACAGTTTAATTATATACTTTTATCAAAGTAGATGCTTCTGTTAACAGAATAAACCAACTGGCATTTCAGCTGTATTAATGTCCTACATACCATTTACTTGTCAAAATAAGGGCACACTTAAATCATTCTTACACAACTTACTGAAGCATTTATTTACTAGTTGACCATTTCCACCATTTTACAGTGGCTTTTAAACCCAGAGTTCATTGAGTACGCAGTCCCGGCCACAGTCTGCATGACACTGTTACTGAGCTACAGCCTCAGTAAACTGAACGTTAATGTCATTAGGAGTGCATTTTGCAGCTGCATTGAGTCATGTTTTTTCACCGCGCCTCTTCACATGCAAAAAATTAATGATTTAATTCTATCCCACAACCTTAACTAAACCTTGACTGTTTAAGGAACCCTACTAATATCGGGCATTGATTATTAACATATAACAACATTTAATAATATGCATTATGAACATACATGCCTCACCATTTGAATTAAGTTTATAGTCACAACACTGTAACACTGTTACGATGTCAGGAGAAGGCTGGACACAGTTGCGGTGAAAAGCTTCGACACTTTATTCAGCATACATATGAAAAGGAAACAGGGCAAACAACAGGTTTTTAGAAGGCTTCGAGTCTTCGCTGGATATAGAAGCAGAGCTTGTACACACTCTCAAAAGTATTAGCGCTAGCAGTACAAAAAACACACACTAAACCACGGAAGGAAAAAACGAACAAAAACAGCATCCAGCAATGAACCTTCACAACAAAAGAGTGGTAATAACAAAAGGTGTGCAAACTACTAGCGCTAACAGAAAATCAAACACTTGTGCAAGTAACCCTATCACAGAGATGTGTAAAATAGGAAGAGGGCTAGAGCGGAAATCGGAATCCAGGGTACTTAGCTGAATGTCAAATGCCGTGAACATCAGTCCAGAGTTTAATCGCTCGGCACAGTGAGATTCGGGAGGAAACGGACATTCGACATAAGGAAGTGGTTTGGGAACCACAAACACGGAGCTTCGGACATCTAAATTAGAACAACGGAATCAAGAACTACGGAAATCGGAATCCGCGCTACGGAACTAGAAACATTTCTATACTTCAAAGTGAAACTCCATTAAACTGAACTACAAACTAATAATCCGCCCCGAGTGGAAGAAAACAGGGCTTTTTAAACACACAGAAAACATACATGAAATCAAAGGCACCTGGAAATGATAATCACATAACATAGAGAACCAATACGAAATAAGGAGGCGGGGACAGAGACATGACGCAAGACAATAACAAAAGCGCACATGGCCGAGGTAAACAAAACGAGAGTCCTTCTGAATGGAGCTGGAATGCGGAAGTAAGCTACTCCATTCGCTGCGAGAGAGGGAACATAACAGAGCCCCCCCCTTAAGGCGCGGCTCCCGAAGCGCCGCAAGCTTTGTCCGTTGTGGCGGACCCGGACCCCTGGGCAAGATTAGCACATCTGCCCCCCTGGAACCGAGGCTGGTGCAATTTAATGTCCCGCAGCCAGAGTCGACCGGGTCGTGACGAGGACTTGGACGAGGACTTGGACGAGGACTTGGACGAGGACTTGGACGAGGACTTGGACAAGGACTTGGACGAGGACTCATGCTCGGCCTGGATCGTGGAGTAGCGCGTGACCTGATGCTCGGCCTGGATCGTGGAGTAGCGCGTGACCTGATGCTCGGCCTGGATCGTGGAGTAGCGCGTGACCTGATGCTCGGCCTGGATCGTGGAGTAGCGCGTGACCTGATGCTCGGCCTGGATCGTGGAGTAGCGCGTGACCTGATGCTCGGCCTGGATCGTGGAGTAGCGCGTGACCTGATGCTCGGCCTGGGTCTCGGGGTTGCGCGTGACCTGGTGCTGGACCCGGGTCTCGGGGTTGCGCGTGACCTGGTGCTGGACCCGGATCTCCGAGCTGCGCGTGACCTGGTGCTGGACCCGGATCTCCGAGCTGCGCGTGACCTGGTGCTGGACCCGGATCTCCGAGCTGCGCGTGACCTGGTGCTCTGCCTGGAACCTGCTTCAGCTCCTGGATTAGAGATAGTGGAGTGAGTAGGGTAGGAAACAGAGGAGGAGATAGTGGAGTGAGTTGGGTTGGAAATAGTGGAGGAGACAGGGCTGGGGACTGAGGAGGAGACAGGGCTGGGGACGGAGGAGGAGACAGGGCTGGGGACGGAGGAGGAGACAGGGCTGGGGACGGAGGAGGAGACAGGGCTGGGGACGGAGGAGTGAGCTGGGTTATGAGTGGAGCTGGGAGTGAAAACACCCTCTGCACTGAGGAGGAGGGCTAACACCCATCCCGAAATTAAACCCATGTAGCCCTCATAAAAATCAAAAACTGGACTTGGGAAATGATTGGAAATGGGGCTTGGAACCGGATTGAGAACGGGGCTTGGAGCCGGACTGGGAGCAGGATTGAGAACCGGAGTAGGAACCGGATTGGGAGCCAGGGTGAGAACTGGATTGGGAGCAGGACTGAGAACTGGATTGGGAGCAGGATTGAGAACCGGAGTAGGACCCGGATTGGGAGCAGGGCTAAGAACAGGATCGGGAACCGGAGTAGGAACCGGACTGGGAACAGGATCGGGAACCGGAGTAGGAACCGGACTGGGAACAGGATCGGGAACCAGAGTAGGAACCGGACTGGGAACAGGATCGGGAACCAGAGTAGGAACCGGACTGGGAACAGGATCGGGAACCAGAGTAGGAACCGGACTGGGAACAGGATCGGGAACCAGAGTAGGAACCGGACTGGGAACAGGATCGAGGACTGGATTGGGAGCAGGACTGAGAACAGGATTGGGAACCGGAGTAGGAACCAGACTGGGGACCAGGGTGAGAACTGGATTGAGAGCAGGAGTGATATCTGGACATGGGCTTGGAGTGGAGGTTTCTTCTAGAACCTCTGAGACGAGCAGGCCAGGAGAGGTTTCCTCTCTATTCGCTGGCGGCTGCTTGGGGCTGGAGGTCACCTGGTTAACCTCCAGTTGTAGCTCCGCTGGGGAGACCTCCTGCTGGGTCTCCTGCTGGAGCTCGGGGCTGGAGGTCGCCATGTTAACCTCCAGTTGCAGCTCTGCTGGGGAGACCTCCTGCTGGGTCTCCTGCTGGAGCTCAGGGCTGGAGGTCGCCTGGTTAACCTCCAGTTGCAGCTCCGCTGAGAAGACCTCCTGCTGGGTCTCCTGCTGGAGCTCGGGGCTGGAGGTCGCCTGGTTAACCTCCAGTTGCAGCTCCGCTGAGAAGACCTCCTGCTGGGTCTCCTGCTGGAGCTCGGGGCTGGAGGTCGCCAAGTTAACCTCCAGTTGCAGCTCTGCTGAGAAGACCTCCTGCTGGGTCTCCTGCTGGAGCTCGGGGCTGGAGGTCGCCAAGTTAACCTCCAGTTGCAGCTCTGCTGAGAAGACCTCCTGCTGGGTCTCCTGCTGGAGCTCGGGGCTGGAGGTCGCCTGGTTAACCTCCAGTTGCAGCTCTGCTGAGAAGACCTCCTGCTGGGTCTCCTGCTGGAGCTCGGGGCTGGAGGTCGCCAGGTTAACCTCCAGTTGCAGCTCTGCTGAGAAGACCTCCTGCTGGGTCTCCTGCTGGAGCTCGGGGCTGGAGGTCGCCAGGTTAACCTCCAGTTGCAGCTCTGCTGAGAAGACCTCCTGCTGGGTCTCCTGCTGGAGCTCGGGGCTGGAGGTCGCCTGGTTAACCTCCAGTTGCAGCTCTGCTGAGAAGACCTCCTGCTGGGTCTCCTGCTGGAGCTCGGGGCTGGAGGTCGCCTGGTTAACCTCCAGTTGCAGCTCTGCTGAGAAGACCTCCTGCTTGGTCTCCTGCTGGAGCTCGGGGCTGGAGGTCGCCTGGTTAACCTCCAGTTGCAGCTCTGCTGAGAAGACCTCCTGCTTGGTCTCCTGCTGGAGCCCTGAGGGTGCCCGCTGGTGGAGCCGCTTGTGCACCCGCCAGCTGCCCTTGAAACAGTTTTGGGAGCAGAAGAAGCTGCTCCTTAATCCCTGGTTCCTGCAGGTGGGGCACTGCAGGACGGCCGGGCGGGTGCATCCCTCGGTGGAACACTCCTGGTTTTGGGGGTCTGAGGAGCAGGCCGCCACGTTAGCCCGCTTACCCCCATAATATTCCAGGAATGAGCGGTTAGGTCGGTCGCCCAGACGGTCCTTCCCCAAAAAGGTCCTGAGGTCGGGTTGGAAGTCTGGGCTTCCGAACACCTGAACCAGTAGATCCACAAAGCCCAAAACTGTTTTGAACTTCATGGATCCACTGGCAAGGTGAAGCTCTGCCCATTGGCGAGCAGAGCCGACCAAACGAGAGAGGAGGAACCTCACCCACTGTTCCTCGTCGGGCTTGGGGTCCTCCAAACTCAGGAAATAAATTTGTGCCTGCAAACAGAAACACTGTGGCCAGGTGGAAAAGCCATCAAACTCATCGGGGGGATAAACAAACGTCCATTGGGGAAAAAAAATTGAATTGTTTGCAGGCATTTTAACTGTGGCGTGGCGTGGCATGGCGTGGTGTGGCATGGCGCGGCGTGCCCTTACTTTTCCCGCTGCATCCATCTTTTAGGCGGATTATTCTGTTACGATGTCAGGAGAAGGCTGGACACAGTTGCGGTGAAAAGCTTCGACACTTTATTCAGCATACATATGAAAAGGAAACAGGGCAAACAACAGGTTTTTAGAAGGCTTCGAGTCTTCGCTGGATATAGAAGCAGAGCTTGTACACACTCTCAAAAGTATTAGCGCTAGCAGTACAAAAAACACACACTAAACCACGGAAGGAAAAAACGAACAAAAACAGCATCCAGCAATGAACCTTCACAACAAAAGAGTGGTAATAACAAAAGGTGTGCAAACTACTAGCGCTAACAGAAAATCAAACACTTGTGCAAGTAACCCTATCACAGAGATGTGTAAAATAGGAAGAGGGCTAGAGCGGAAATCGGAATCCAGGGTACTTAGCTGAATGTCAAATGCCGTGAACATCAGTCCAGAGTTTAATCGCTCGGCACAGTGAGATTCGGGAGGAAACGGACATTCGACATAAGGAAGTGGTTTGAGAACCACAAACACGGAGCTTCGGACATCTAAATTAGAACAACGGAATCAAGAACTACGGAAATCGGAATCCGCGCTACGGAACTAGAAACATTTCTATACTTCAAAGTGAAACTCCATTAAACTGAACTACAAACTAATAATCCGCCCCGAGTGGAAGAAAACAGGGCTTTTTAAACACACAGAAAACATACATGAAATCAAAGGCACCTGGAAATGATAATCACATAACATGGAGAACCAATACGAAATAAGGAGGCGGGGACAGAGACATGACGCAAGACAATAACAAAAGCGCACATGGCCGAGGTAAACAAAACGAGAGTCCTTCTGAATGGAGCTGGAATGCGGAAGTAAGCTACTCCATTCGCTGCGAGAGAGGGAACATAACAAACACCAAATAAAAACATTTGTTTTATTCGTTTTTTTTTCTCTCATTTATAACAAACGTATTCTTGAATAACAAATAAAATGTTGTATTATGTTTTTGATGAATAGTTCTTGGTAGTCTTAATTACATGCCTCTCAAACTGTGTGTGTGTGTGTGTGTGTGTGTGTGTGTGTGTGTCTGTGTGTGTGTGATTGAGTGCATATGTTTATGTTTATGTTTATGGTGCCCTTTAATGGCGTCCCATTCAGGGTGTATCCCCTCCTTATACAAAGGGTTCCTGGGATAGGCTCCTGATACACTGTGACCCTGACTAGGATAATGCAGTTAATGAAAATGAATGAAAGAATAAATTAATTTATTCTTGGTACTGGGTACAAACTTTTGGACCCTAAAGTACATATCTAATGGGATTTGGTATTATGTTTTTCATTTTTAAAATAACCTTTAAAAAAAGTAAAGATAGAAAGTAAAGCTGGGATAGGAACCTATCCCCAAAACGCTGCATTTTCAAAACCAAATCGTCTAATCATCAAATCTAAATGCATGTAAATACAATCGACAATCTTTATTCTCAACCAAAGTTCCTTCAGCATTCTTTTAAATCCAATGTCTTCATGTATCACAATATTACTAATTTAAATAACGTAAAAATCTAGCACTGCCTCTGTTAGAGGCACTCGACTCGACCCATGATATCCTGCATGCTACTCATGATATCAAGCTATCTATCTAGTCCTAATCTATAGTATTCATCAGCAATTTTCTCACTCGAATCAATAGCCATGTCCTAATCCACTGTTTTCTGTACAACAAGAAAACAAGTTCTTCTATGAAGAACAAGTATTCATAGCTTTATCACTTCTTTTTGAACAAGAGCTCAGCATTTAAGCAGGAAAGCAATACCAACAATGACAAGAACAACAAAAGTCAGCAGTACAAAGCATTCATGCGAAAGCATGTAATATGTTTTGTAGATGCTTACACACAAAGCTCCAATTCTGGTGTACACTTAAATCTCTTAAAGGTCCCCTTGAGAATATGCAGCACCACAACTACTTGTTTAGATTTCACTTCACATCAAATTGACACTGAGTAATTTCTGAGGTGATATAACATGCTACTCTGCTTCCTAAAACAACTTCCTGGATGTCATTGTAAAAAGTTTCCTGTGCAAGTCGCTTCCAAAAATGCTTTTTCAGTCCTAACCGTGCACTCAGAGATAATTACAAAATTGGCTTCTTGCTACCATGATGACGCACTGAGCTGTTTATTAGTCTTAAGATGGAGTCGTGAATCTTTTTTAATGTCACTCTATACCAGGGGTGTCCAAACCTTTTTCAAAGGGGGCCAGATTAAACCTCATCAAAATACCAGAGGGCCAGTCACCAAAATATTAATTTAAAGCTCCAGTATAGTGAATTTAATTTACTGGAACAACAGCAGCAGGGTATCAGCTGTAGCTGTGACAAGCAAGATAATATCCATAAATTTGTGCCACTTTGGCTAATGACTCCAGAATTCATGAAAGGTTTTCCATGCTTAGTGATTGGAAGCATCACCACTAATTAGCTCTAGCAAGTTTCTGTGTCCCGTTTGCCCTGGTGAAAAGTTCCTTCTGCCGGGATAGCTTCCTGCTGATTCAGTTTCTCTGCCCTTTCATCCTCAGAATATTTTCGGCAAAACCAATGATTTGTTTCATAATGTCTCCATCCATCCATTTTCTGTACCGCTTATCCTACACAAGGTCGCAGGGAAGCCTGGAGCCTATCCCAGGGGACTCGAGGTGGAGGACACCCTGGATGGGGTGCCAACACATTGGACTGGGGCAGGAAACTGGAGTCCCCAGAGGAACCCCCGAAGAGTCTACCAAGAGCACCATGCATCTCATTGACATTTCAATCTTTAAAGTCCTCCAGAATAGATCTATAATCAATAACTAATTACATATCTCCCCCCCCCACCCCAGCTCCCCACCACCCAACCCCAACCCCCCACCCACTCCCGTTGTGTCCCTCACACCAGATGGTGACAAATGTCCTTAGATTTCAAAAAGTTTTTTTCTAATCTTCCATGCAACCAGGTCTTTCATACACATACACACATGCATTCAAACACACACACACACACACACACACACACACACACACACACACACACACACATCCTCCCTCCAGGAGTGTGCTGGCAGAGTCTGAGTCAAAGCCAGGAAGAGAGACTCATCACCACAGAGACACGCACAGGAGGAACTCCGGCTTCCAACTACGCACACTTATGTACTCCCTCACACACATACACACACCTTTGACAGCTCTCTCTAATATGACACATAATAAAACCAGTCTTCGATTATGCTTAGTGTGTGCATGTTTGAATTCTGATCGAGTTCAGCAAAGCACAGTGAGGAGAAACAGAAAGAAAGACAGGGAAAGGGAGGATAAAAGATGAGGTTACAGCAAGACCACCAGAATGAGTGAAAGAGCCATGCTAGAGGGAGGAAGGAAAACAGTGTTTGTTGGTTGGGTGGTGGCGGTATGGGACCGCAAGATGAATGGCCAAAGAGAGGTCATTTCCTAGAAACATCAAAGTAATTTAGTAGTACATTCGTTCATTCAACTTCAGTAACTGTTTTATGCTTGGTGAAGGCTGCGGCCTATATATTGGCCTGTGAATAATGGGTGCGAAGCAGGAATACACTCCAGATAAGACAGCAGCCTACTGCAGGACACCATGCACACACACATTCAAACACGCATTCACACCTAAGGGCAATCCCTGGGTCTGTGGAGCATCACTGTAGAAAATGACATTTTAGCAAGAAAAAAAAATATCCCGAATATAGTCGAAGCTATCTAGTAATTCCTAATATACGATTCTAGACATTTGTGCTAATTTCAATCTTATATACTGAAAATAAGCAAAAGTATCTATAAAACATTTCAAGCTATTTCAAGCTGCTCTGCAAAAAATGAATTTCAAGAAAGTAAAAAAAGCTTTGTTTCTGGGAAATTAGTCTTATTTTTTGTGCAAAAAGAAAAACAATCTTGTCAAACATGTTTTGCATTAGAAAAGTAATCTCATTTTAAGAAAATGTATCTAACTTTGTCTTCATAAGGTATTCCAGCTAATATTGAGCAAGATTTAACCAGTAACAAGCTACAACAATGGTTTGCATAATATACTAGCAGAGGAACAAGATGGTTTTCCGTATTTTAAGACTAAGACCACTTGCACACTTCAATGTTTCAATGAAGCAGCTGTGTCATGGTTATGCTGAAATCCACACTGAACTACATTACCCATCAGCCCCAGCATGTCACATGACCATGTCACATGTCCCAATGATCACTCACACCTGTTCTGTGTTACCCCTAATAAGCACTCCTATATACTCTGTCATTTTCTATAGCTTTTCAGCATTTAATTGCCAAGCTTTTGTTGTCTTGTTCATGTGTTATCATGTGTCCTATAGCTGGGGCCTTTACCATGAAGCCGGTTTAGGTGGCTAGCCGGGTAAGCTTCAGTTTAGTTTGTGCCAATCCTGGGTTTTAGGTGCCATGAAAGTGGCACGCAACTAATTCAACTTTTCAGCGCAAACTGTAAGAAGAGCACTTTGCAGAGAATGAGTTTTTAAGGATCGACAAAATCCCCTGGATTTCCCTGATACTTACTTGCATGGAAGTTCTCGATTTTCCGCAGCTGGAATCTCATGTTTTTGTTAACATCTTGAGCCGCACTTTAATAATCTGACACACTGAAGCTTTTACTGTACCGGAGACTGTATGTGTTGCTTTGCGGTTCTTTGCAAGTGGTACATATTTGCAAGCGGTGGCTTTATTCCTGTCCTAATATTTTCACAAATTGATACGTTTTAAATATTTTTAATTAAAAAATTTATATTTATGTTAAGTGAAATTACATGAAATATGTCGGTGGTTATAAGTCTTCAATCTGTTTATTCTCATTGTGAGCCTATAAAAGTAAACTTGCGCATTTACAATCAATGAGCTTCGGCAGCCGAAACCGTGTTGCTTTTTGTGGTTAGTGTAGATTTGAATTCCTTATATTTCCCCATAATAATTTCTTGCTCTTCAACCGGAAGTATGCGGGTTTTTTTTACCCATGTTGCCCGCTATTGGCTGTTCAGTGCTGACGTCATGCTTTTATGTGCACGCACTCATGGACTAATCATAGCTTAAGGCTAAAAGCCTGAGTTGACAGAGAAAGTTGATAACCAGCCTCATGGTACTAATAAAGTCTGATTTGGATTGTTTTGGTTTTTTCAATTTGAGACTAATCCCATAACCCTGAGTTTGTTCAACTACCTTCATGGTGCAGGCCCCCGCTCTCATAGCCTGCATGGTTTTGCCTTGTGACCATTGTTCCGTTTATGGTTCTTATTTTCACAGTTTTGGTTGTTTTGCACTTTATTCAATAAAAATCTGATCCCTGACACTATGAGTTTTTGTTTTTTTTTCCCCCCCTGTTTCAATAAAAATGCTGAAAATAACAATGCTTCTGGTGCCTTAATTTAAGATAGTCACTTATTTTTATTATGTTTAAAGAAATTGTCTTATTGTAAGCTTTTTTTTAATCTTCTAATTATTAATCTTGGATTAAGGGATAAATTCTTAGTCAGCTCAATCAAGAGGCCAAAATACTAATTTTAAGTATATCTTGAATAACTGAGTTTTCATTGCTTTTAATAAGCACAACTTGCTTAAATTTTGACATTTTTGTCTAGTTTTATGATCCAATAGCTCTTTTTTTTTAATGACTAGATATTTATGCGATTTTCAAGAATTCTTATCGTGTCAGTTTTGCTTACCCCATTGGCCGATGAATTTTTTTTAAAATTTTTTTTTTTAAGTACATCTGGGTGACTAGGAACATGAAACTGTTCAACCATGACAGGGGTATAAATGAAGGTAACGCATAGGCCAAATTCCCTTAGTCATTCATAACAATGGGTAAGACCAAGGAATATAGCTATGATGTGCAGCAAAAGGTTGTTGAGCTTCACAAAATGGGAAGTGGCTATAAGAAAATAGCACAAGCATTGAAAATGCCCATTTCTACCATCAGGGCATTAATTGAGCAGTTCCAGTCAACTGGAAATATTATGAATTGGACATGTGTCTATATTGTCTCAACGCACTGTGAAGAGGATGGTTCGAGTGGCCAAAAAATATCCAAGGATCACAGCTGGAGAATTGCAGAATTTAGTTACATCTTGTGGCCAGAAATTCTCAAAACTACAATCCAGCACAGTGAAATTCTTTTTTCTTTGCATATCAAAGCTTGTTAGGAAGTTGGGGTCAGAGTGCAGGGTCAGCCATGATACGGCACCTCTGGAGCAGAGAGGGTTAAGGGCCTTGCTCAAGGGCCCAACAGTGGCAGCTTGGCAGTGGTGGGGCTTGAACTTTTTGGCAATAAATACCAGAGGTGGTTTTGGTGCACACAGAGAGGTAGCCATATGGAAAAGTACCTCATGCCCACGGTTAAATATGGTGGTGACTCTTTAATGTTTTGGGGCTGTTTTTCTGCCAAACGGAGGTAGCACAAAGTATTGACTAAAAGGGTGCCAATAATTGTTGCACACCTATATATAACAAAGATATATTTTTAGATAAATCTGTGTTGTGTTTACAACTGTTTGATATCCATGAGAGCAGATTATTTTTGTGAATTTTTTGAACAAAATACCAAAAGGTTAAACAATAAAGACAAAATTTTTCACAACCTTCTTTGCTCATATTTACCAAGATTGCCAATATTAGTGGAGGGCTCTGTACTGTAGATAAATTTCACTATATTCAAGATCTTTTCACTTGCTTAGATGTCGTTTTTTGCAGTGATGCACTACTTCAATGACACCTAAGGTTTGTCACATATATTGTTAGCTGTAGTTTTTTTATGCTATATATTAGAAAGTGATGCTCTATATCCAATCCCCAGCTTTTAGTGGTTCCTAGTTTCCAGCCGAATTTCCCATGTTGCCCAGTTTTGTGTGTTCTCTAAGTATCACTGATTACTAGATTGCAGGAATCCCAGTTTTTTATATTTGCTTTTTCATATTTCTGCCCCCTCTCCCCCTCCCTCTAACACACACACACACACACACACACACACACACACACACACACAAACACACACACCCTGCCTCCATGGCTGTACATCATTCTCTTGTGTTTGTGTAATTTGTCTTTGAATATATATTTTAACTTCACTGTTTTAGAAATCCCATATGAAATTTAAATCTAACTGAATGGTTTTGCTTCAGTTTACAAACTGTTGATATGCTCATTCATATTTTGTATCTTTCACAGTTTATTCATTCAAACAGTAACACTTGGATGCACAAGGATACACACAGGGCCAGATGTACTAAAAATAATCCTTGCATGTAAATGAAACTGTTGATTAAGCCTAAACAGTTTAAACACAGTGTAAAAGGCAACATGCAAAGTGCATTTCTTTCCTTCATCCATATGCATATGAGGGAGGACGGTGCAAAAAGTGGGATGTCAGCACAAAAAAATGTAGCTGATTACATATTCTGTTCAATTGACTAAAGTTTAGTGGCAATCAGGTATAAATCTTTGACAGACAAGTTGCTTGGAGCAGTATAGCCTGTGTTGTACAGACTTGTGCTGCTTTTGAGCACATTACATTAAATTCCTAAGGTATATTTAGATATACACAGATATTAATAAGCCCTGTATGTTGCTGTATGAAGGTGTTGAATGAATTTTTCTATTCTATATTTCTATATTACATATTTATGACAACATATATAATAATTGCATATCACAGACACAACATACATACATCATTTATCACACGCTTGTGTGTCAGTTTCAACACACTAAACAGGACTATTGTGACACCACCAATATTCTAAATGTTAAACAAAGCCACTGTCATGAAAAATACATTTCCATTATTAATAATTTATACAACACTGTTTATTCTGTACACAGCAGTCTTTTCATTAGAATAAACCCAACTGGGGATTTTAATCAGCTGTAATGCCCTCCACACCATGTCCTTCTGACACAGCTGTCCTCATGTAAAAAGAACTTAACACATTTATTTCTTACTGAATCTGCAGTCCTGAGTTTTTTGACAGCTCTGTGGTTGACAACTTCTATCATTTCACGGCGGCTTTTAAACAGGAATTTGTGCCTCATGCAGAGTACATTTGTTAGGTGGTCCCAGGCACAATTTGCATGATTAGTTAGAGTAAATTAATTATTAATTTCAAGAGGCACTGGAAGAACAGATTGTGGCTGCATCAAACTGTGTTTTGCACTACATCTCACTGTATGGACAATACTTTTTTCCAATTACTTTTTTCTCATCCATATTCCATGAAATTCCAAGAATTTTCTTAATTCTTTTTATAATTTTATCTAATCTCATTTTGTCACACCTTAACCGTTCCAATCTATCCAATTATCATCCAATTTCTGTCATGCCTCTTCTAAGAAAGTTGTCAACAACTTTTCTTTTATAAGACGTACCAAGCATGCTTATTTTCAGTCAGGTTTAGAAGCACCAAAGTACAGATCACCTACAATGCCCTCCACTAACATTGGCACCCTTGGTAAATATGCGCAAAGAAGGCTGTGAAAAATTGTCTTTACTGTTTACCCATTTGATCTTTTGTTCAAAAATTTCACAAAAATACTCTGCTCTCATGGATATCAAACAATTCCAAACAAAACAGAGGTTTATCCAAAAAAATAAAAAATCTTTGTTAAATATACGTGTGCCACAATTATTGGCACCCTTTTAGTCAATACTTTGTGCTACCTCCCTTTGCCAAGACAACAGCTCTGAGTCTTCTCCTATAATGCCCGATGAGGTTGGAGAATACATGGCAAGGGATCTGTACAGAGATTCTTAACAACCTAAAAAAAGATTATTATTAATCGCTTCTTTATATTCAGCCCCATGGATGTGTAATTCACAAAACATAATGTTGCCTGTATATGCTGACGATACACAATTATATTTGTTTGGCTGATTCAGCTGCACAGCTACACGACAAGGCAAAAGACAGAAAAAATTGGATGAATAGAAACTTCCTTCTTTAAATTCTAACAAAACAGAAATGCTGATGTTGGGTACTTGGAGTGTTTTATGTCAATCAGTGCTTCAGTCAATGTCTATGCTCTAAGGAAACCATCTATGATATGGACCTATTTTAGCATAGACAGATTAGTGATGAAGTAAACTGTGTTTTAATTGGGTTATTCCAACAAATTTCAATCTTTTTTAAATTAAAAAAATTAAAATAGTTAACAATTTCAAGCTGGCATTTTTGTAGTCAAGCATTTTTTGGCTATATCTCAAATATCATTCTACTGAGCATATAGGGCTGTATTCAGAGTTGGCAACTTTAGTTCAAAAGATATGATAATATTTATATGTGGAATGTTCATCATATCCAGAGTTAATTTGTACAGGTACTTAAATTGAGTTCTGGCCAGACCATACAGAATATTGAAATCACCTGCATGTAGATAAAGCCTCTGTGTCAGAGATTTCCCCAAGTGCCGGAGTGCTCAGCAGCCCGAAGTGTGACAGCACGCACTTCCGGGTTTTGGACATTGACTTGGTTTACCATTTCACATGTGTTTGTTTTGCTTTCTGTCCTGTCTCCACCCCTGTTGTGTTATTGGTTGTTTCCCTAATGTGTCTCAGCTGTTCTGCGTCATCCCTTTAATTACATGTAGTATGTAAATCCCTTGTGTGTCTTTGTGCGGCGCCAAGTATATGCTTCATTCCTTGTGTTTGTGACTATACCAAGCCTGTTTATCCCTCTGCTTGTGTTTCTGTTATTGACCTCTTTTTGCCAAGTGTTTCTTGAGATTGTCCTGCCTTTGATATTGTGTTTGTTGATTGCCCGACCTTTTGCCTGTTTCCTGAATCTGATTTTTGCCTACATTTTGGATTTGATCCTCATAAACATCTCTACCTGCATTTGCATATGTCTGCCTGTTCCCTCATGTGACCGAATACTTCGCCTACACCATGGATGCAGCAGGAAAGTGGAGGAGACGTCATGCCAAGCTCTCAATTCATGGACTTTCATGTATTCCCTGGATCCGTATGATGGCTTTTCAGTTTTCCCTCAGTGTTTTCTGTTACAATGCCAAATATATTTTGCTAGCCTGGAGGACCCCAAACCTGACGAGAAGCAGTGGCTGGGGTTCATGTTGTCCCGGCTCACCGGCCCAGCCTGCCGGTGGGCTGAGCTTTTTATTGTAACAGAATCCAGTGGACTAAGTAAAGTATCTCAGTTAGTAGGACTATTAATAAAAGAGTTCAGGGAGTTCTGAATTCATCCCCGACCTTAAACATTTTTTGGGGGAGGGGCAGCCTGTTGGACAAACTCGTCTCGCCATTCACCACCTACTATGAGAAGGCCGACAGGCCGGCCTCCACAGCTCAGCTCCAGAACTCCAGCCTGAGACCCACGAGGCGATCTCCCCTGCAGAGCTCCAGCCGGAGGTAAACATGGCGACCTCATCTCCAGAGCTCCAGCCTGAGACCAACGAGATGGTCTCCCCTGCAGAGCTACAGCCAGAGGTCAACGTGGCGACCTTATCTCCAGAGCCCCAGTGTGAGACTGATGAAGTGGTCTCTCAAGCCCTGTTCACGCCTTAGGCCAACGAGACAGCCTACCAAGCCCTGTTCATGCTGGAGGCTGACGAGACGGCCTACCAAGCCATGTTCCAGCCAGAGGCCTGACGACATGGCCCACCAAGCCATGTTCCAGTCAGAGGCCGACGAGACAGCCCACCAAACCATGTTCCAATCAGAGGCTGACGGCGTGATCTCCAAAGCCATGCTCACACCTGAGGCAGACGGGACAGCCTCCCAAGCCATGTTCCTGCCAGAGGCCGACGGGGCAACCTACCAAGCTTTGCTCACATCAGAGGCTGGCGACACAGCCTTCAAAGCCTGTTTGCTGCCTAAGAACCCCAGCAATCATGTCCTAGCCCAGCCATCTGACCCCAGCGAGCCTGTTGCTGACCCACTGCCAACTTCCCACCTGTATGCGCCATGTCTGCTCCCCGGCTCCTCTGGCAACTTACCACATTATAGACAATGCCTGCCTCAGCAGCCCGAAGCATGACAGTGCACATTTCTGGGTTTTGGACATTGACTTGGTTTACCGTTTCACGTGTGTTTGTTTTGGTTTCTGTCCTGTCTCCGCCTTGATCTTAATAAACATCTCTACCTGCATTGGTTAAGAAGGAAATGGCTTCATTGACTTTGAAGAAGGAGGTATGTGTGCCAGCTCATGGCTTTGTGACAGGGATTTTTCAGATGATTCCTTCACCAGTTTTGGGATGTTTGCCGCAGGGTTTGTAAGCTACCTTCAATTGGCAGAGACAGCTGTTCCTATCCTTTACACTGTGAGGGCACTGTCTCCGGCTCAAGTAAGTATTTTATGTGACAATTATTAAATTACGTTTAATCAAATAAATTAATTTTCTAACATTATATTCTTTTTCTAAACTTCATATGTTAGCCAGGTACTAGAGATGTTGGATGTCAGTACGACTTGGCACGAAACACTGCTAATGTGGGAATTCAAGTCAGAATGGCAAAAACGTATAGGAGGAGTAAAGGTAGCCTATAATATAAACTCTTATAATTTAAGTATTGTGCTGTGTATTTTTAAAAGCAATACCATAATTTTAGAAGTAACATGATGGTACAGTTTCTATATCATTTGGCCTGACTCCAAAGACAACCGCTGGTTCATTTTCTTCATCAGTAGAAGATTCTGCAAGGTCCGCTGAAACAGGTGAAGGAGAACATCCTTCAATGACAGCAGACTATGGGCCTAAAGCTGCCTGCTGCCTCAAATTTCTAATTCATGTTTTAGACAGAAGTGGAGGTGCTCAGTCTTCCACTTCTAGGGGTCAGAGCAGCTGAGCCTTCTGCCTATTTCTATTCCTGCTGCAACAACGCAGCAAAGACCTTACCTTTTTCTTGTTAGAGGGCTCAGCAGCAGTGACTGCTGTTAGCTTCACTGCCTGATGTGACAACACAGTATCAGAAGAAGGTAATGAATTGTCAGTAGTATACCCATAGCCTGCAAGGTGCACTTCATACGTCACTACTGGCATTATGCTGCAGTTAGGGCAAGGCTCTGTAAGTGCTCATCAAAGATTCTCAAGTCCCACAGGGCCTTGAAGACTAACAGCTCACCATCCTGCCCTGAAATACAACAGGTTTGCGTACAGTCATTTATATGCTGACATGAACAATAGCCCATGTGTCTGTTCTAATGACACATAGAATCTACTTATACACTGTCTGCAGAACACCTCACACAGTGCTCTAGCATATATTTCATGATAATTGCTCATACCATATTTTTGGAACATTAAGCCAGAAAGGGTTAGCAAGTGAATAGAGATATACAGGGAAATTTATTGGTACTTACACTTGCGCTATGCAGGGGCATACCTTGTTTTTCTGGGAGGTCTGTTCAGATTATTGAAATTACCTCCATACACATTACACTGCTGATGTTACCATGTTTTTCTTGAGTAGCATTAATGTAGTGTGAATTTTTCAACTGAAAGCCTTGCCTTTAAGCCAGAAAAAAAATCAGGCAATAGAAGTCATGGATTCATAAAGCAGATCACATTTTCTGGGTATATGTTATCCCTTGTATTACTATGTAGCATAAAAGTGGCAATTCAAGAAAAAAATGTAACTAATATGATAATATCCATGTGATAAAGTGCAAGAGAGAAGTAGACCAAAAATTAATAAAGACCTAAAATATTGAGAATATATTAGGTTGCATCATCATAAAAACCTGTATTCATGATAATCGTGTTAATTTTCCATCTGTGCAAATTTGCAAAGCACCCTATAATCTGGAAAGCATCCTATAATTGGTTTGTCAGCCTTTTAAAATTAATTAACACCACAGTTGTATACAGCAGATATAAATTATAACAGAGAAACAGGAAAATAAATAAATAAATAAATTTTATAGATATATATAGATATATATATAGACAGATAGATATAGGGGCGGTGGTAGCTCAGTGGTTAAGAAGTTGGGCTACTGATTGGAAAATCGTGAGTTCAAATCCCAGCACCACCAAGTTGCCACTGTTGAGCACCTGAGCAAGGCCCTTAACCCTCAACTGCTCCCCGGGTGCCACAGTAAAAAATGGTTGCCTGCTGCTCTGGATGTGTTCACAGTTTGTAGTGTGTGTGTGTTCACAACTCCTAATGTGTGTGCACTAACTTGGATGGGTTAAATGCAGAGGACAAATTCCGAGTATGGGTTACCCCATGGGTTACATTGGCTTTCACACTATATATATATATATATATAAATTGTGTACTTATCTCCTGTAAGCACACAACATTTACAGCACACCTCTATTTTATGTCTAATGCTCTAATTCTTTTTTTTTTTTCGTTCACTGTCTCTGAGATGAGCCCATGCCCATGAGCTGAGCAAAACCTGTCCTGAGTAAGAGAAGTGGCAACCAAGCTGAAAAGCTGCACTTTTGTTTTAAATTTTATCTTACTGCTTGCTGACTGTCTGCTGCTGAGATTGTTACACTGTTGCTGAAATACTGGAGCTGCTCTGAGAATAAGGTAACAGAACATGAAACAGAGTTCTCTTGCCCACATAATCCAGTCACTAATCCATCTGCAGGAACAGCAACATCAGGCTCCCTTTGACCTGCATATGCAACAGCATGAGCACGCCAAAATTATGAAAGCCCAGGCTGCAGATTGAGTCCTCCTCAGGACCCTCATTACACCTTCCGTGTCCCCTGTGACAGCTGCAAATGAGCTCCCTGGCCTTGTCTAGGATGATATGCCAGAATGATGTTGAGGTATACATAGAGATCTTTGAGGGTATGGCCTTGGTGTGTGGCCCAAGGGCAAGTGGGGACTTTAGAGCCAAGCTCTGCTGACCAGGGAAGCCCAGCTGTGCTAGAGCAGCTTGGCTTGACCCCCAAAGCTTCCTGGAGCTGACTATGGAGGAAGGGTACTCCTCCTTGACTCATGCAGGTGGTGGAGGCGTGACCCTAAGAAGCCAGAGAAATTGGTTGGACAAGTCACACTGGAGCATTTCATTATGCGATTTATGGCCAAGACAGCAGAGACAACCTGCACCCCTGCCATTTGGGAAGTGGATCACACGACAGGCACCATCAGGTGTGTTGGCTGACAGAAAGGAATTGCCCACCACAGGTGGAGAGGAGAGTGATGTAGCCAATTCAGGAATGGAGATTATTAGGGGACCATGATAGATAAGGGCCAATGGGGAAAATTCACCAGGACACAGGGATTTTTAAACAACCACAGAGAGTCAGGACCTCAGTTTAACATCTCATCCAAAAGACAGTGCTGTTTTTACAGTATAGCATCCCTGTCACTACACTAGGGTATTAGGCCCCGCACAGGGAAAGCACCACCTAATACCACTACTAGCAGCAACCTTAGTTTTCTCCAGGAGGTCTCCCATCCAGGTACTGGCCAGGCTCAACCCTCCTTAACTTCAGTGGGAAACCAAACAAAGCTGCAGGGTGATATGGCTCAGGTAAAGTAACCCCTCTTTTTCTATATATATATATAACTACAGCTGATCTCCCAAGAACTGAAATGGAAAGTTGGGGGAACTTCTGGCTTGGTTGTCCAAAGGGAGGTGGACTGACTGCGCAAGGTCTCTGCAGTCCTATGGTCGTCCAAAGTTTAGAGGTGACGTAGCGAGTACTGGTCAATACTCAGGGGGTATATATCATGGCATGGTGGATTCAGGATGTGCACAGACCCTGATTCACCAAAGCCTGATTCAAGACGTGGCCTTGGATAAGAGCTGGGAGGGAAAGTGAGGTGTATGGTGTTCATGAGGATGTTGAAATTTGACACACTCAAAATTTTGCCCCAAAAAAGATCCTAAGCGATCAAAGCACATCATTTATGTCATGTACAGTACACAAGTTTTACGATTTACAAATTCAAGTGAACAGGCAAACCAATGTGTTAGGGTGTGTATACAACCCTAATGTACATTTAATAAGTAATTTGTTTAATTTAAATGTTTACCCTTGAGTGTGATTGTTGCGTAACCTTAGATACGTGAACCCAAAATTACAAAATCAGAACCAGTACAATTTCGGTATCAATTTATGGCCAGCAAATTTTCATCACTACATTGTTAGTTGCTGCACTGATATGGATGACCAGTGGACTGCTATTTGGCCAAACAAGCCCTATCTAGAGTTATTTCACATAACTATAATGTTGTCCTATAACCAATGAAAAAATTAATTTTTGGTAGTGAGTTTTAACTCTTGAACCCTAGTGTACAGTGCTGTGAAAAAGCATCCATCATGATTTCTTCTGTTTTTGTGTACATCTCATACTAAATTGTTTCACAAATTAAAACAAAATCTAAGATAAAACAAAGGCAACCTGAGTAAACACAAAATACATTTTTTAAATGATAATGTTATTTATTGAAGCAAAAAAGTTATCCAATACCAACTGGGCCTGTGTGAAAATATATTTGCCCCCATAGTTACTAATTCCCCAAATCTATGAAACTGCATTCATAAAGCGGTTCAGCTGGACGACCAGGCCTGATTACTGTGAACCTTGTTCAATCAAATCAACACTTAAATATAACTTTTTCAACAGGATGAAGTTGGTTAAAAGGTCTTACCCAGTAACACACTATGCCAACATTGAAAGAAATTCCAGAAATGATGAGGAAGAAGGTGATTGTCAAAGGCTCTGAGACTCCAAAGAACCACAGTGAGAGCCATTATCTCCAAATGGAAAACTCGGCACAGTATTGAACTTTCCCAGAAGTGGCCGAGGTGAAAACCACTGCTAGCCCAGAAGAACATTAAGGCTCTTCTGAATTTTGCCAAAACACACCATGATGATCCTCAAACCTTTTGGGAGAATGTTCTGTGGATTGATGAGTTGAAAGTAGAACTGTTTGGAAGACAGGGGTCCTGTTACATCTGGCATAAAACACAGAATTCCACAAAAGAACATCATACCTACAGTCAAGCATGATGCTGGAAGTGTGGTGGTGTGGGGATGCTTTGCTGCTTCAGGGCCTGGGCAACTTGCAATAATTGAGGGAAACATGAATTCTGTTCTCTACCAGAAAATCTTAAAGGAGAATGTCCAGTCTTCAGTCCATAAGTTGAAACTCAAGCACAACTGAACCAATTGAGATGCTGTGGCAGGACCTTAAATGGGCAGTTCATGCTCAGAAACCCTCCAGTATGGCTGAACTAAAGCAGTTCTGCAAAGAAGAGTGGGCCAAAAATCTACCACAGCGCTGTGAAAGACTGATTTGCAGTTATTGGAAGCATTTGGTTGCAGTTATTACTACTAAAGGTGGCACAACCAGATTTTAAGTTTAAGGGGGCAATTAGTTTTCCACATGGGTGATAGGTGTTTGATCACTTTTTTTTTTCTTCAATATTTTTTTTTTTTTTAAATTAAAAACTGTATTGTGTGTTTACTCAGGTTGCCTTGGTTTTATATTGTATTTTGCTTGAAAATCTAAAACTACTTAGTATGAAATATACACAAAAACAGAAGAAATAAGCATGGGGGCAAATACGTTTTCACAACACTGTATGTATATAGTGCATGAATGAGTATACATATGTTGGTGTGGGTGAGAGTGTGTATATTCTTACCTGCACCTCTCGAGCATGGTAAGCAATGATGAGTCCGAGGAGGATGATGGTAGACAGGCTGATGAGACATTTCAGTGCCAGGGAATACATGGAGCTCTGCAAAAACACATTGCACAGACATAGTTAACCATGTGTACTTTAAAATACATACACATACTCAAGCACACACACACACACACAGAGCATCCTGTGGTTACTCTAACAGCCTCTATGATTGCTCCAGGCTCATCGTGATAAATGTAACAGTGATGTCTGCACCACATATCAGCAGGAATCCAAATAAATCTCTCTCCCTCACACACACACACACACACACACACACACACACACACACACACACACACAGGGCCATCTAACATCACTCCCTCTGACAGAAGCCAAGGTGATCTATCACTTCCTGTCCAAGCCCCAAAGCTTTCTAGTTGAACTCCAGATAATATTAGAATGGCCACCTGTGGGTCTAATTTAATGCTCTGTACAAAAGCCATTACTCCACACACCCCATAGCACACGATGTTCTCACACTCATCTAGCTATGGCACACGTGAAAGTAATCACCTCCTTTTGTTTTTCACATTTTCTCCTTAATGCATCATATTTCATGGTCTCAAATTCAAAATATATTTCATATAGATATTTGTAAATAAATTACATTAATTATTTTTTTAAATAATATTTTTTATATTCATTAGTTGCCCTAAAATTGTCTCTGTACTGGGCATTTATTTGGTCATTGTGTTTTGTCTTTTGCTTTTGTCTTTTGGTTGAAAACAACAAATTAAAATAGCACAATGTTATACTAAAGAAAAAAGATGATTCAAATAATTATATATTTTTAAAAAATAAATAGAAAAGAATTCAAGCTAAAATCAAAATACCAAAAAAGGGCAAGCGCATTAATGTCTATCCAAATTGTAAATAAATAATAATTCTTAAAAAAAAAAAAAAAGTGTATAATTAAAAAAAATTAAAAATAAAAAAAAATCAAGGGCTATAGAGTATACCCCTAATTGAAAATGCCCAAATTGAGCCATTTTCCCTCCCCCGTGACTCGTTAGTGTTACAAGGTCTCAGGTGTGAATGGGGAGCAGGTGTGTTAAGTTTGGTGTTATCGCTCTTACTGGTCACTGGAAGTTCAACATGGCACCTCATGGCAAAGAACTCTCTTTGAGAGGATCTGAAGAGAGGATCTGAAAAAAAGATTTGTTGCTCTACATAAAGATGGCCTAGGCTATAAGAAGATTGCCAACACCCTGAAACTGAGCTGCAGCACGGTGGCCAAGACCATACAGCGGTTTAACAGGACAGGTTCCACTCAGAACAGGCCTCGCCATGGTCGACCAAAGAAGTTGAGTGCACGTGCTCAGCATCATATCCAGAGGTTGGCTTTGCAGAATAGACGTATGAGTGCTGCCAGCATTGCTGCAGAGGTTGAAGGGGTGGGGGGTCAGCCTGTCAGTGCTCAGACCATACGCTGCACACTGCATCAAATTGGTCTGCATGGCTGTCATCCCAGAAGAAAGCCTGTTCTAAAGATGATGCACAAGAAAGCCCGCAAACAGTTTGCTGAAGACAAGCAGACTAAGGACATGGATTACTGGAACCATGTCCTGTGGTCTGATGAGACCAATATAAACTTATTTGGTTCAGATGGTGTCAAGCGTGTGTGGCGGCAACCAGGTGAGGAGTACAAAGACAAGTGCGTCTTGCCTACAGTCAAGCATGGTGGTGGGAGTGTCATGGTCTGGGTCTGCATGAGTGCTGCCGGCACTGGGGAGCTAATACCAACATGTACTGTGACATACTGAAGCAGAGCATGATCCCCTCCCTTCGGAAACTGGGCCGGAGGGCAGTATTCCAACATGATAACAACCCCAAACACACCTCCAAGATGACCACTGCCTTGCTAAAGAAGCTGAGGGTAAAGGTGATGGACTGGCCAAGCATGTCTCCAGACCTAAACCCTATTGAGCATCTGTGGGGCATCCTCAAACGGAAGGTGGAGGAGCGCCAGTTCTCTAACATCCACCAGCTCTGTGATGTCATCATGGGGGAGTGGAAGACGACTCCAGTGGCAACCTGTGAAGCTCTGGTGAACTCCATGCCCAACAGGGTTAAGACAGTGCTGGAAAATAATGGTGGCCACACAAAATATTGACACTTTGGGCCCAATTTGGACATTTTCACTTAGGGGTGCACTCACTATTGTTGCCAGCGGTTTAGACATTAATGGCTGTGTGTTGAGTTATTTTGAGGGGACAGCAAATTTACACTGTTATACAAGCTGTACACTCACTACTTTACATTGTAGCAAAGTGTCATTTCTTCAGTGTTGTCCCATGAAAAGATATAATGAAATATTTACAAAAATGTGAGGGGTGTACTCACTTTTGTGAGATACTGTATATATAATACATTTAAATAGTAAATAACCTATAAAAATAAATAGCAAAGAAGCAGCATTAAAAAAAAATTATATAGAGAAAAGTCAGGTCATATCAATATCTATTCATATGCAAACACAAGCATGTACAGCCAGCTCCTTGATTACTAACTGCAAAATACTGCAGATCTCAAAGAAAATTTCAAATGCAAAAATCAGTGATCAGTGATTGAAGCCACATCTGGCACAAACACACAGTAAGAATATCTCTATAATGCAGTTTTAAATAGATTTATTACATGATTAAAAACAAACTGAAACTCAAAAAGTGTGCACCATGGTGGTTTTCATATATTTATTATACGTACAAATGTAGAGCTTTCTCCAGAACTGATTGTATTTAAAATAAATTGGTTAAATACAGATGTGATATAACTGTCAAATCAGTTGAACTGTGTAGGAATGAACTGTTTGAACACATTTTATATGTGACCCCCCCTCTAAGGAACAATTACCCAATTACCCCAAAGTAATTGCACAAACTAACATAATCATAAGCTAAATTGTCATTTTTAATACTTGGGTGCAGATCCTTTGCAGTCAATGTCTGCCGGAATTCTAGAACCTATAGACATCACCAGATGCTGGGTTTTCTTCCCTGGTGATGCTCTGCCAGGCCTTTACTGCAGCTGCCTTCAGTTTCTGCTTGTTCTTAGGGCATTTTACTATCAATTTTGCCTTCAGCAAATGAATTGCATGCTCAATTGGATTCAAGTCAGGTGATTGACTTGGCCATTTCAGAACATTCCACTTATTTGCCTTAAAAAAAAAAGTCTTTGGTTGCATGCAAAGTATGCTTGTGATCATTGTTCATCTGTATTGTAAAGCACCATCCAATAAGTTTTGAAGCATTTGGCTGAATCTGAGCAGATAATATAACCCTCTACACTGCAGAATTTATCCTGCTGATTTTGTCAGCAGTCACATCGACAATAAATACAAACCAGTTCCGTTGGCATACATGCCCACACCATAAGATGAAGTGGTATACTTTGGATCATGAGCAGTTCCTTCCCTTCATACTCTTCTCTTCCAATCATTCTGGTACAAATTGATCTTTGTCTCATCTGTCCATAGGATGCTGTTCCAGAGCTGTAGTTGCTTTTTTAGATGGCTTTTTTTTTTGGCAAACTCTAATCTAGTCCCTGTTTTTGAGGTTTACATCTTGTGGTAAACCCTCTGTATTTACTCTGCTGAAGTCTTCTGGTGAAGTTCTGTTGTGGTTTTTCTTCACCAGGAAAATAATACTTCTGTCACAATATAGTAAGAAAAGCACACAGACAACACAATTTTTTAAAGTGCTAATTTAAGTACTTCAGGAAGAGGTAGCTCTTTAGACCTGTCATGAGTGAGTTGCAGTAGTCTAGTCTTGAAATGACAAGGGACTGAACAAGCACCTGAGTAGCCTGTGTGGATAGAAATGGACAAATCCTTCTGATATTGTAAAGGAGAAATCGACATGACCATGTCAGATTAGCAATGTGAGAGGAAAAGGACAGTTGATTGTCCAAGATTACCCCAAGCTTGTGTGCAGTGACCAAAGGTGATATCAGAGAGTTGTTCAAGGAGATTGCAAGATCCTGACATGGGGATGAATCACCTGGGATGAACAGCAGTTCAGTTTTGCTGGGATTAAGTCTCAGCTCATGAGCTGCTATCCATGATGAGATGCTGAGATCTGAGCAGAAACATGAGCATCTGAGGGAGGGAAGGAGATGATGAGTTGTGTTATGAAAACCCATGTGACCCATGACCTCACCAAGAGATGGAGTATAGAAGGATAACAGAAGAGGACCAAGTATTGAGTCTTGTGGGACACCAATGGAGAGTCTGCGTTTAGCAGATGAGGATCCAATCCATGTCACCTGATGACCAACCTTCCAGGTAGGAAGCAAACCATTGCCATGTTGTGCCACAAATTCCAAGACTAGTTAGGGAGTCTTGTGACTGTGTCAAACGCTCCTGAAAGGTCGAGGAGGATGAGGACTGATGATAGTTTGGCTGATCTAGCAGCATGTACAGTGAGGGAAAAAATTATTTGATCCCCTGCTGATTTTGTACGTTTGCCCACTGACAAAGAAATGATCAGTCTATCATTTTAATGGTAGGTGTATTTTAACAGTGAGAGACAGAATAACAACAAAAAAATCCAGAAAAACGCATTTCAAAAAAGTTATAAATTGATTTGCATTTTAATGAGTGAAGTAAGTATTTGATCCCCTATCAATCAGCAAGATTTCTGGCTCCCAGGTGTCTTTTACAGAGGTAATGAGCTGAGATTAGGAGCACTCTCTTAAAGGGAGTGCTCCTAATCTCAGCTCGTTACATGTATAAAAGACACCTGTCCACAGAAGCAATCAATCAATCAGATTCCAAACTCTCCACCATGGCCAAGACCAAAGAGCTGTCCAAGGATGTCAGGGACAAGATTGTAGACCTACACAAGGCTGGAATGGGCTACAAGACCATCGCCAAGCAGCTTGGTGAGAAGGTTTGCCAATGAACATCTGAATAATTCAGAGGAGAACTGGGTGAAAGTGTTGTGGTCAGATGAGACCAAAATCGAGCTCTTTGGCATCAACTCAACTCGCCGTGTTTGGAGGAGGAGGAACGCTGCCTATGACCCCAAGAACACCATCCCCACCGTTATGCTTTGGGGACAGGACAACTGCACTGCATCAAAGGGACGATGGACGGGGCCATGTAAAGTCAAATCTTGGGTGAGAACCTCCTTCCCTCAGCCAGGGCATTGAACATGGGTCGTGGATGGGTATTCCAGCATGACAATGACCCAAAACACACAGCCAAGGCAACAAAGGAGTGGCTCAAGAAGAAGCACATTAAGGTCCTGGAGTGGCCGAGCCAGTCTCCAGACCTTAATACCATAGAAAATCTGTGGAGGGAGCTGAAGGTTCGAGTTGCCAAATGTCAGCCTCGAGACCTTAATGACTTGGAGAGGATCTGCAATGAGGAGTGGGACAAAATCCCTCCTGAGATGTATGCAAAACTGGTGGCCAACTACAAGAAACGTCTGACCTCTGTGATTGCCGCCAAGGGTTTTGCCACCAAGTCCTAAGTCGAAGGGGTCAAATACTTATTTCACTCATTAAAATGCAAATCAATTTATGCAAATCAAAAAACGTTTTTGAAAAGCAGTGATGGCTAACGGTTAAGGCTCTGGGTTACTCATCAGAAGGTCAGGAGTTCAAGCCCCAGCACTGCCAAGCTGCCACTGTTGAACCCTTGAACCTTAACCCCCCTCTGCTCCAGGGGTGCCATATCATGGGTAACCTTGCATTCTGACCCTAACTTCCTAACAAGCTGGGATGTGTTAAGAAAAGAATTTCGCTGTAATGTATATGTGACAAATAAAGGCTTCTTCTTCTTCTAATCTTGACTGTCATCCATCTTTTTCTATGCCATATTTGTCAGCCCCCTTCTGGTGGAAAGCAATCACCATAGGACCACTGTTGACCCGATATTATTTCAGTGATGAACCATTCTCAACACAGTAGAGACAACTCACATCATAGTGTGTGCGTGTGTGTGCAGTGGGGGAGTGTCCCTTTTCCACTAATTGATGGACTAGTGTGGGACTGTCAAATTATGCATGGCAACAGTCAGTAACTGTAGACCTACAAAGTGCACCTACAGTTGTGAGAAAGAAAGAAAGAGAAAGTGTTTTGAAATATTTTATGCAAGATTTCTGCACTAGTTACTCATAAAATGTGGTCTGATCTTCATCCAAGTCATAATAATAGACAAACAGATTCCTATACCTAACCTAATAACAAACAATTTTTATTTTCTACTTTTTCAATTATAGTTGTCTGTACTGAACACATCATTCACTGTCAAGGCTGGGAAAAAGGATGTGAACACTTGTACTTAATAACTGGTTGAACCTCGTTTTAGTCAAGTCAAATCAATTAGATCTGTATTGCCATTACAGCCATATACAATGTGCAGTACACAGTGAGCTGAAATAATGTTTCTCTTTTACCCATGGAACAAGATACATGTATGACATACACAGTGCTGACAGGACATAAATAAAGTGCAACAGGAACAAGATGCATGCAGGGAGGGGGGTGTGGGAAACAGTGGGGATGAGCACACAGAGAGGCAGTAGAGCATAAATACTCCTATCACAAAAAACCTCATGACAATAAGACACTACAGTAATCATAAGGTCCATAGCTGTGACTAGATTGGAATTTAGTATAAACTATAAAGTATAAAGTGTCACTGCAGTAATGGTTGCAATAGTAACCTGAGAGGAATGGAGTTTAAGGGACAGCAGCAATATCTTCCACAAAAGTTTCCTGTAGCTCTGAATAGATGCAGATGTGCACAAATTGCTAACCTGACAAGCACAATATGTATCTGGGCTATCAGGTTTTCATTCACAGATACCTGTCAGACAAGTAGATTCTCAGCTTGTCAGCTTGTCTCAGAATGTCAGCTTTCATTTCCTGATATTTACTTCTAGATGTGTTAAACAACTTAGAACATGGCACCTTTGGTGGCAGATCACACCTTTGTTAGGTGAACAAAAGTATAGGAACAGAAAATCTTAAAGTAAATAACACTTAATATACTTTATAACACTGCATTCTTCTTCTGTGCTGCTTTTCCAGGCTTGTACTACAGTTTCTTTCAGTTGTTGTTCGGGGGGGGGGGGGGGGGGGGGTTCCTCCCTTCAGTCTCCTCTTCAGGAAATGAAATGCTGCTCAACTGTGTTAAGGTCTGGTGATTGACTTGGGCAGTCTAAAACCTTTCACTTTTTCCCCCTGATGAAGTCCTTTGTTGAGTTGGCAGTGTGTTTTGGATCATTGTCTTGCTGCATGATGAAGTTCCTCCCAATTAGATTGGATGCATTTCTCTGTAAATTGGCAGACAGAATGTTTCAGTAGACTTCTGAATTCATTCTGCTGCTACCATCATGAATTACATCATCAATAAAGAAGCAGAAGCAGCCATGTAAGCCCAAGCCATGACACTACCTCCACCATGCTTGACCAATGAGCTTCTATGTTTTGGATCATGAGCAGATCTTTTCTTTCTCCAAACTTTGGCCTTTCCATCACTTTGGTAGAGGTTAATCTTGGTTACAGAACTTTTCTGGCTCATCTTGTGGAATTTCTTGGTGAATTCCAATCTGGCCTTCTGATTCTTACTGCTGATGAGTGGTTTGCATCTTGTGGTATGGCCTGGCCTCTATGATATTTCTGCTCTCAAAGTCTTCTTCAAATGGTGGATTATGATAACTTCACCCCTGCCCTGTGGAGGTTGTTGGTGATGTCACTAACTGTTTTTGGGTTTTTCTTCACAGCTCTTACAATATTTATGTCATTGACTGCTGTTGTTTTCCTTGGCTGACATGTTTGAAATATGGTTGCTAGTTCACCAGTGGTTTCTTTCTTTTTCAGGACATTCCAAATTGTATTGGCTATATCCAATGCTGGTGCAATGGGTCAGATTGATTTTCCCTCTTTTCTCAGTTTCAAAATGGCTTGCTTTTCTCCCATAGACAGCTCTCTGGTCATAATGTTGGGATATCCTTTTTAACAACAAATGCAGTCTTCATAGGTGAAATCATCAGATCAAATCAACAGTGAACATTCAGCGCTATTACCTGTTGAAACAATCTAACAGGGCACACCTGGACAACAAGAAACTGTCAGTCACATGTTCCAATATTTTTGTCACTTGAAAAATGTGATCAAAAATTAATTTTGATCACTTCAAAAATGTGTTGGTTCAAACAAAAGGTGCCATGTGCCAAGTTGTTTAACACATCTAGATGTAAACATCAGGAAATGAAAGCTGGAATTCTGATCTATCATCTTATACAGCTTTTGATCTCAAACCCTTTTGATAAAAAAAAAAAATTATAAGGATATCTAAATACTTTTTCTTTATTTTCTTTATTAATTCACTTCAAAGTGAGAAGAAAAAATCCCATTCTAAAATACTTAAATTTGATGTTGCATTACAGCAAAAACATAATCACTGGGGGTGAATACTTTATAGAGCCACTGATACGGCATACATTTTTGTAACAACCATTTCCCAGACTTTGTATGAAAATTATATTACTAGAGACTTACCCTTCTATTTTGACAAAGCAAAAGTGTTTCTCCTCACAGCACTTCTTGCAATGGTCGAGTCTACCTATATACCCAAATTAAATATACAAAAATTATATGTCTACCAACAAAGAATGATATTTTTTTGCCCCTTTTGACCAGAAATCAGATGCATGTTCATCAAAATAAAAAATTATGGCACTAAATGCTTGTGTATTAATGGCATCTGTGCAGCGCATTACTGTCCACTTATGTCAGAATAAGCCTGAAATAATGTTTGCTCTTTCAAAGCACCAGTGCTGTTCTATTTCTAAAAATAAAAATAAAATACTTGAATCCCGTAATGGAACACTGTTGTATTAGCTGGGGTGACTGCAGGAAGAAATAAAAGATCAAAAATTAAACAGTCCAAAAAAACATACACCACAATTCACGCAAAAAAGGTCAAAATACCAACTCAACTGACAGAGCCAAAAGAGATAAACTAACAGAGCAAAAATCAGGAACACCATAATAATACATGGAAAACCCAAACCAACATCCATCCATTTTCTGTACTGCTTATCCTACACATGGTCGTGGGGAGCCTGGAGGCCATCCCAGGGGACTCGGGGCACGGCTCGGGGGACACCCTGGATGAAGTGCCAACCTATCGCAGGGCACAATCCCACACACTATGGACAGTTAGGAAATGCCAATCAGCCTACAATGCATGTCTTTGGACTAGTGGAGGAAACCAGAGTGTCCAGAGGAAACCCCCAAAATACTGGGAGAGCATGCAAACTCCACACACACAGAGCAGAGGCAGGAATCAAACCCTGGTAGTGCTGGCAGTGTAAACTGTCCCTTCAATTTCCAATGGAGGGGGAGGTGGTCATCACTTGTAATCCCCTCAGAAAGGGGGCCTAGTTTGATGGGTTTTTTTTTTGTTTGTTTTGTTTTTTAACGGAGGAACATGAAACTATGGTGAGATTTGATATTGTAATAGAAGCTGCAGTATATAAGGGACATTTTTAATTCTACTCAACACTTCATATGGACCAAAGTACTGAGGTACTCTTGTGGAGTCATACATGGTCACCTGGTTGGTACATGATGTCAGCTTGGCAGTGATCTTAACCTTGTCACTCCTTGTCCAGTGACAGACATTTTGCAGATGATGATGTTTTCCCAGACCTGGTCCCTCCATTTTATCCAATAGCCCATGGTGGGCATGTCAGTGGGTGATGGATCTAAAGGGACTGTTGGTGGTTTATAATCTAGGATATGCTGAAAGGGAGTCATGCCAAGGGAAGAAAGGATTATATAGTTTTGTGCAATTTTGTCCAGGAAAGGAAACAAGACCACTTCTCTTGTTGATCAAGGCAGTAAATCCATGCAAATTTTCACAACTCCTGGTAAACCATGTCTCATTAGCAAACTGAAGCAGTAAAATTGATTTAGGTCCCTGTAAAAATTTCCCCACCCACCCAATGGTGGCTGCATGGCATCTTACACATAGCAGTACCTTTAAAAAGTAAAAACACAAACAAATCGATAAATTAAGTTAAACCAGTTGGTTGAAATTGCTTAAAACAGCAGTCACCACCAGTAGCAGAACTGCATACTTCCATTTGTATGTAGAAGGGTTTTAAAACTTCAGGTGAGATAGTGAACAATACAGAAAATCACTCGCAATAACTGCAGCATCTCTAAATGCACAAATAATTTATGCAAACTTCAGCACTTGAGAAATGCCCTGATTGGGAAATGCCCTGGTTGTTGTCAATGCTAGCTAACTAACTGCCCCATCCTGATTTTTTCTGTTTTTGTATATATCTCATACCAAATTGTTTCAGAAATGAAAACAAAATCTAAGATAAAAACAAAGGCAACCTGAGTAAACACAAAATACAGTAAAAAAGTTATCCAATTCCAACTGGGCCTGTGTGAAAATATATTTGCCCCCATAGTTACTAATTCCCCAAATCTATGAAACTGCATTCATAATGGGGTTCAGCTGGACTAGACACAACCAGGCCTGATTACTGCAAACCCTGCTCAATCAAATTAACACTTTAATATAACTTTTTCAACAGCATGAAGTTGGTTAAAAGGTCTTACCCAGTAACACACTACACCAAAGTTGACAGAAATTCCAGAAATGATGAGCAAGAAGATGATTGAAATACATCAGTCTTGGAAGGGTTCCAAAGCTATGTCAAAGGCTCTGGGACTCCAAAAAACCACAGTGAGAGCCATTATCTCCAAATGGAAAAACTCTGCACAGTATTGAACCTTCCCAGAAGTGGTCGACCTTCCAAAATTCCTCCAAGAGCACAGCAACTACTCATCCAGGAAGTCGCAAAAGAGCCAAGGACAACATCAAAGGAACTACAGGCATCTCTTACATCAATAAAGGTCACTGTTCATGACTCCACTATCAGAAAGACACTGGGCAAAAATGGCAAGAGTGTGAGAGTGGTGAGGTGAAAACCATTGCTAACCCAGAAGAACATTAAGGCTTGTCTGAATTTTGCCAAAATACACCTTGATGATCCTCAAATATTTTGGGAGAATGTTCTGTGGATTGATAAGTTGAAAGTGGAACCATTTGTAAGACAGGGGTTCTGTTACATCTGGTGTTCAAAGACTGTTCAGCACAGTGTTGTAAATATTGTTTAGATCAATAAAATTTGTAGAGAGCAGATGGATTGACATTAGTATATCTGAGCAATTCTTGTGCTGTTTGCAGTTTGTAGACTCAAATGTGACCACATATCATGTTTCTTGGATTTTACAATGCATGTGATACATCAGGAGAGACAGTTTTTATGCATCAAAGACCACTCAAACATCTGCAAGAGTATCAAAAGAGTTTTAATGGTGTCCAGGCTTCCTGTATGCAATGCAGTAACTATGAATTAGACCTTTTTCTATACATTGGACCTTGTTCTGCAGGAGGTAGCTAGGAAAGTGAGACTCAACGCAGATGCAATTAATTTTGTTCAAGGAATTTTTTTTCAAGGAAAATCATCAGAGAATCAACAAACACAAAGGTTTGTTCCAGTCTCATTTTGGCACCTAAGAGGTGATATGCAACTCCTTGGGGCTATGTCCTACTCAATGGTGCACTCACACCCATGCCATTTCATGAGTTATCTCCATATACATGACAGTCCTGGAGAAATTAAAAACGCTGGAGCAAGATAAGAAAAGGAGGGGTAAGATGCTCACAAAAAAATTCTGGACTGTATAAACAAGCAAAGAAAGCAAGGACATATATCAGCTGGGCATGCAGTGAAACTCTTTTCAGGCCTTTCGAGGCAGTGGCCAGAGGTTTTCACAGCAAAACATCCACTGCTCAGGCAGCCCTGAAGTTCATCCAGGTCCTTTGGCAAAGGATGCAGGTACTTAGAGAGAACGATTCGGTAAGGCAGCTCATGGACAAAGTTAACACCTGTGTAGCCAGCAACAATCTTGAGATGCCCCTTCCTTCAAGAATGAGCAAAAAAGCTCTCTTGCCTATGCAACTCAATAGAACCTGTGGTTTGTGACTCAGAAGAGACACAATGGAGATGCCAGCTCTAACCAGGTCAAAGATTTGACCAAGAGGGGATGAGGGTGACTGCCCAGAGAGAAATCACTCTCATCAATGCTTCCAGTGATGCTGTTGGGACTAAATGAGGTACAGTTCATTTAACAGATCACGAAAGCAAACGTAGCTGACTTGACACTAATGGGTCACCTGGCAAAAGACATTCAGCTGGGCCCAAGAGGTAGCTGAATTTCTGACAGCAGTGCATCTACAATCCAGGGGGTTGTTTAAAGAGGTTGAAACATGCTGTATTTTGAATGATAGACACATAATTGTTGGGTGTGTCTGGGTGTGTGGGGTAACATAGTGAGTGGTCTGATATTGTCACTATGCTGTGCAAAACAACAACAACAACAACAAAAAAAAACAAGGATGTCACACTTTTACTTTCAGCTGATAGCCCTCCTTGCTTAAAGCATCTTCCTGTGCACCTGCAAAGGGTAGAGAAGAAAGGGAATAAATCTGACAGTTTTAAAAACATTATTGACCACAGTGACTATAATAGTGTGTTCATATGAGGGAGCAAATTATTTGCAAAATCTACTGCAATGTAGGACCAAGGGTGACTGGATAGGGTAGACCCTGCATTCAAGGAGAGTTGTTGAGGTTTTTTTTGAGGCCATACTGTCCCACCAGCATCTGTGGTCCAAGAGCCAGTGGGTCTTGGTTGGCCTGAGTAACCAGTTGAGAGAAAAGAGTTGGCCTATGTAATCAGCTTGCCTCTTTGGTTCAGGAGCAGACAAGTCTTGTTAGCCAGGCACTTATCTGGCACAGGGTAGTTCTGAGAAGCCTAATGAACAGACAGGAAAGGGCATCTGCTTTGGTATTCCTATTTCCTGGCCTAATAAGTAATGGTAAAGTCAAAGCAGTTAAAAACAAAAACAAAGCTTGCCAAGATTATTACACTTAAGAGTTCTTCAAAGGCTGTGAAGGATTAGCATGTTTGTGACTGGTGGCAGAAAAAAAGGAAGCAAAAACCCTGTTCTAATTGCTCATTTGACTTTAGAGTACATGGACTTCCCTTAAGTAGAGCAGTTAATATAGCTCCTTAACTACTTCTGTTGAAGTGCCTTTTGCACTGTAATTGTTACAAGTTCGAGACTTGTGGAAGGCGACCAATTCAGAACTGTCTTGGATGTCCACAGTAACCCCCTCGACAGATGTGCCACAAAAACATTATGCTTTGCTTGTGAAATTCACCTTTGTCTGTTTTAACAAGTAGACTATTCTCTAATAGTATGTTAAGTACTGCCCTGACATATGTTACATGCTTGGAAACAGAAGAGGCCAAAATACCATTTAGATTATTACAAAGTAGTCCAAGATGTCCCTCAAGGGGTCAATAAAGATTTGGATAACTGATGGGGCTTATAGTGTTCTATAGAATTGGCCAAGGACGTATGGCATAACTAAGCACTCATAATGACTGGACAAGTGATGAAAGCAGTTGTCACCTTCTTTCCTTCTTTGATTGTGACCAAGTTGTAAGTTTAATTTGCAGGTTTAATTTAGTAAAGCAGCTGCCCCAAACAACCCAAACTGTTATAAGGTGAAGGGCACTAGCGGGAGCAGATTGGAGTATTTTATGCTGATGCTATTTAGTCCCCAAGCTCCAAATAAGAATTGGATCTTTATAATACAAGTCTGGATACAGGACTAAATATTACTCCATTACAAGTGAAAGTTGTAAAGACAGATATTTACTTAAGTAAAAGTACAGAAGTACTTGCTTTTAAAACTTAATTATCAAAAGTAAATTTCCTTTTTTATGTCAACGCATTGTTTTATTACTGTTTTACTGTTGTATGTAATACTTACAATACCTTATGCCTCTGAAGCATCCTACTGAATACACAGATTAGCTTGTAGTATCTGTGGAATAAAGAGCTTTTAGAATGTTACAAAACCTATAGAAATGATAACTGCTGTCTCTGGCTCAGCGGCAGCACCAACGCAGATTTAAATGTTCTGGTGTGATTTTTGTCAAAGGTTTAATAGACAGGCAAATCGTTATCGTTTAGGAAAGAGATCATGTGGGTGTTTGAATCGAGATCGCGATCTTTTTATAATTAATCATGCAGCTCTAAACATAACTATAGTAATTATGCAAGGTAACAAAAAAAACTATAAAAGTGACAAGATATTAACTTATTTAACTCTTAAACTCATTTACATTTGAATTCACGCTTTTACATGCTAACTAACGTCATTGTCGAACCTTACCTATGCGTAAGCGGTGTATCCACAAGGCTATGGCAACTTGGCGGGCAAATCCATAAATCATTTGACCAACCATACTTCATACTGAAACTTTAGCTCTAAAGCGCAGACAATTTCAAGCTTTCACAAGAAATTAAAAGTTTATACCTCAATATGCTTCCGCAGGTTGGATGGCATGTTTTTGAAGGCTGTGATTTGCTTTGTTTTAGGCAAACAAAGCAAACATTTAAAACGAAAAGAATCTTTGACCTTTTCAGAAAACTGGAACATACTTTTTAAGTATGGCCATGGGTGCATGCACTGCACTGAGGAACCGTCTTCTTCCATTTTGCCAACTGATCAGTGTTCACAAAATGCTGGGAAATCATTGAACCTCATGACACGTGACCCTACAAGAGTGATTACTGATAGGCTGTCTGTCACCTGTAAAAAACCAATCACGTTTTAGAGAAGAAAAAAAAATCATCCATTGATTTTCAAAGCTGCTACATAGTAACGACTTTTGACTCGAAGATCTTGATAGAAATGTAGTCGAGTGAAAAGTACGATATTTTTCTTTCAAATGTAGTGAAGTTAAACTCACAAGTTTCCAGAAAAAATAATACTCAAGTACAGATACTCAAAAAGTGCACTTAAGTACAGTACTCAAGTAAATGTACTTCGTTACTGTCCACCTCTGCTAAACGCCTTCGGGATGAATTGGGACAACGGCTGTACACCAGGCCTTTTCACCCAGCATCAGTGCCCAACCACTTGCGCTTTTGTGGCTGAATGGACACAAATCCCCACTGCCACATTCCAAAATCTAGTGGAAAGCCTTCCCAGAACAGTAGAGGCTGTTATAGCAGCAAAGGGGGAACAACTCAATATTAATGCCCATCGTTTTGGAATGGGATGCTCAATACTCAAGTGTCCACATATTTCTGGCCATATAGTGAATGTGTAACCCATCTATGAATATAAACTTTCCATGTGTTAATATTGATGTAATTTTGGACTTGAAACCCTGAATATGGCCATTAATGTTTAAGTACTTGATGCCAGTCTCCAGTTTAACTAGCCACCTATACACCTGGTGATGGTGAAATAACCCAGCATTTTTCGCTTTACAGATTCCCTCACAATATCAAACAAATTGCCTCAAGATTCAGCTTTTTCAAGAATTTGCACTTGTTTCTAGTCAGTTGTTAGAAATTGCTGCACTTTCAGCTCTAGTACTACGTACTGTCCGCTCTTTTACCAATTTGACTGGAATCCACCACACTTCTAACTCACTTTGGATCAAAGTGTCTCCCTAAAGAGTAATTGTAATGTCTTTGATATTACAATGAGCTCATTTATCACAGTGAATGTGTAGAATCAGAAAGCATATAAAAATTGTATGTTTTCTAATGATTATAAAGTCACACTGTAACTCATAACTCCTATTTTGTCTTCAGTAATTAAATAAAGTTCAATGTAAGAGATTCTGTATAATTCTTCAATAGATTGCTTTTGGAAAGATCTACAATGGATTGTTTTTAGAAAGACTACATGCCTCTGGTATCCTTGCTCCTATACAGTCTAATCCTGGTTCCTATGTAAAAGGGACTGCAGGGGCTGTTTGAGATCAGCAATAATCTTTCTGCCTGCCTATGAATATTGCAACATGAGCATGAAGAACTTTCCTCACCAACCAAAGTGAACATGGTGGTGAAACACTGGTGTGGCAGTTCTCCTGAACCACCTGTGTTTAAATACTCAGTCTGTCAAAATGCTTTGCTAACTGGTTATTTTGTTTTGCAACATTGTGGAGGTACAGCCATCAGTCCCTTACATAAGACCTGTCTCAGCTCTATGGACATTGCCTCTGGACCTTTCACCAAATATTGTGCCATCACCAGGCTTTTCCAGGCATCACCACAACGCCAGGGCCTCCAGGCAGTCACAAATAGTTAGCTAGATCTATGAATCCACAAACAATTTCTGAAACAAACACAAACAATCAATCAGAACTTTATACTAACAAATTATTAAAATATTTATCAATTACAAAGATTATAATAACTTATACTAGTTGTGTAAAACTGTTATGGATTTGGTTACTGACCACTACTGCAGCTCTGAGTGCTCAATGAGTCTGACTGGTGCTGATGCGTTTAAGTTTGAGATGTCAGTCATGTTCATTACTGTTTCAGTGACTGGCAGTTGGTTATGAGGTTTGGCCCCTTTAGGAGACCTCCCAATCATCATAAGGAGAAGTCATGCATCCTGGCAGGACACTGTTTTATTTTTCTATGCAAAAACCAACAAAAGCTATGTCTAGAGACAGGTGTGGGTGGGTCTGGAAATTGGGATGGGTTTTAGAGAGAAACCCTGTAGGAGTAGCATTGTTTGTGTTCATTTTCACAGTAATTCACTGCCAGGTTTTTGAAACACTGTTTCCAGATTCTCACCCTAAGTCTGTCCCCTATGACTAACCACTCTGTATACAATTTGTACCATTTTCTTCATAAATTTTATTATGCTATCATTGTTTCTTGTTTTTCTCACCCAGTTGCTATAATTTTAGTTACTGTCGCCTGTTGCTACTTTGTACATTTAAAGTCTCTGTGTTTGTGAACTTCAACGAACATGCTTTGAATACACAAGTGCATCCTACATCCCACTCCCACATGTTACAGTCATCTACTCAAAATGCAATTTATATTTCTTTGCTTTACACTGTATTTGATCACAAACAGGACCAAACCAAACCCATTCACATTTCCACAAAAACTATACAAAAAATGTACAACCTCTAACGCTATTCATTTTAAGAAATGTGGTGGTTCAGTGGTAAAGGCTCTGGATTACTAATCAGAAGGTAGGGGTTCAAGCCTGAGCACTGCCACTGAGCCCTGTATCATGGCTGACCCAATTTCACTGTACTGTAAAGTATATCTGACAAATAAAGGCATCTTCATCTTCCAACATGACAATGACCCAAAGCACACAGCAAAACTGACCACACAGTAGTTGAAGGAGAAAAAGGTGAATGTCGTTGCATGGCCTAGTCAGAGCCCAGACTTAAACCCCATTAAAAATCTGTGGAATGACTTGAAGATTGTAATCCACGAATGGTCACCATCAAATTTAACTGAACTTGAGTAGTTCTGCAAAGAAGAGCGGGCAAATATTGCAAAGTCTAGATGTGCAAAGTTAGTAGAAACATATCCCAACAGACTAAAGGCTGTAATTAAAAAAATAAGGCAAATTAAAGCAAGGGGGTGATCCTTTTTCCAACTCAGTGATTCTGTTTTTTATTTAAAAAAAAAAAAAAAAAATTCTGACATGTTGCTGTTATATCTTTCACTTGGATGTTATAAGTTGCACTGAGTAAATACAGCTGGATAAAACAAAAACTGTGTCTGTCTTCATTTCAGGCTAGAAAGCAACCAAACGTGATTATTTAAGGTGATTCTTTTCTATACCCACTGTATGTGTGTAATATATATATATATATATATATATATATATATATATATATATATATATATATATATATATATATATATATTACACACATACAGTGGGTATAGAAAAGAATCACCTTTAATAATCATGTTTGGTTGCTTTCTATCACACATACATACATACACATACATAATAGCTACCTTTGGACATACTTTCCATTTCTCCTGCATGTATGCATACATGCAACATACATACATACATACAGTTGCAATCAAAATGATTCAACCCCCATTGCAAATCAGGTTTATTGTCAAAATTTACAGACTTTCAGCTGTTTGCAATGAACACATCAAACAAAAGCAATTGAAATAGATCAACACAATGAATGCTTCAAGTGGTTTCCCCAAAATCAACTGAAAATGCAACCCCCTTAATAGAATCCCTCACAACAACATAAATATGCAAAACAGGTGTTGTCTCAAGCACAGTTTATGCAACTAATCAAGGGCTTCATGAAATACCTGAACTGGCTAGGGGCAGATTTCTGAGAAAGCAGGTTGTGAAAAACCCTCGAGTGACTGCAAAAGACCTGCAGCAAGACTTGGTGGCAACAGGAACAATTGCTTCAGAGAGCACAATAAGGTGCATACTAAATGCAGAAGGTTTTCATGCTCCAAAACATACACCACTACTGACCCAAAAGCACAAGAAAAGTCGGCACCAATATGCTCAAAATCATATAAATAAGCCACAGAAGTTTTGCATGGTGGTGGCTCGGTGATGCTCTGGGGCTGCGTTGCAGATGCAAGATGGATTCACTGAAGTATCAGGAAATCCTAGGAAAAAACGTCATATCGTCTATGAGGTAGCTGAAACTTGGGCGTCATTGGACCTTCCAACAGGACAATGATCCCAAGCATACCTCAAATTCCACCAAAGCTTGGTTGCAGAAGAAGTCCTGGAAGATTCTACAGGGCCATCACAGTCACCTGACTTTTTGATTTGAAGAAGGCGGTTGCAGTACGCAAACCCAAGAATATTACTGAACTGGAGGCCATTGCTCATGAGGAATGGGCTAAGATTCCTCAAGAACGCTGCCAGAAGCTGGTGTCTGGCTATGCATCTCGTTTGCAGCAGGTCATAACAGCAAAAGGGTGCTCTACTAAGTACTAAAGATGCTTGCCATGAAGGGGTTGAATAATTTTGAAACTGGAGAAGTCATTATAAGTTGCATTTTCAATTGAATTTGGGGAAACCACTTGAAGCATTCATTGTGTTGAACTATTATATATATATATATATATATATATATATATATATATATATATATATATATATATATATACACATGCACATCGACACACACATATAATCACATTTTTATATGGACTTTGTTATATCATAACTTGGCTATTCCACTGCCTTTACCTGTTTATGTCAAATTTATTTTCTGTTTAACAGGCGTCAGTATCATTAATTAATTGTTACATACCTGGCATTCTGCCTGCTATATTTTAATGGTGTTTACATTAAGGGGACTTCCATTAACAAACCACACCAAGCCTCTGCATTTTGGGCAATATTCAGTGTGCAGATTTAATACAGAAATTTCACACATCAGTAGACCTCATACCTCAGACTTAACTACAGACTCGCATGTAGAATAAAGTTTGCTGAAAATAGAGGCTTGTCTCAGTTGTGTGTGATTCTTACCTTTGGCTTAAGAGCATTATACTTGTGTAATATTCATGTGTGCTTATATCGAGCAAGGAGCAATGTTAATTCCAGCGCTACTGTCTAACTGTTTGATATAGCCATAATATGCTGTGCTATATTAAATTTTTTTAGCATTGTAAATGCACTCCAAAAAAGTACTGAATGCCATTTGAAGTTAATTTGACAACTTTTTTTTTTCAGGCTTAGAGACAAGTGCTTGTGTAAAGGCGATAGTCAAAACGCTATTGAAAACTCACTTGTACTTAAAGAAAATCTGGCATACAAGTTATTTTCATAATCTGAATATCGGACCCAGCGAATCAACCACTTTCCTGGTGTAAATACTGACTGAATTATTGGACTTAATTTGCTGACTCTGAATGTGGCCCTTTATTAGTGAACACTGCACACAGAACAGGAAGTCTCTGGATATGAATATGTAATCTCAGGCTTTAAATTTTAACACATCGGGTGTTTAAAATGACAGTGTATTTATGCAGAGCAAGTGAAACTGTAAACTGTGACAAATATACAATGTTAAAGAACAAAGTGAACATTTTGAAGCAGGATTGATACTTTCACTAATTGATTTTGATCTGTCAGAAACCTGGCTGCAGTAGAAGGTGATTACAAGTCTGCATGTCCTGCCAATAGTCTGGCACTCAGAGCTTCAGCCTCTTCCCATCTCCTTCTTTCAGCCCCTCATTCTATTGCTTTCATCTAACCTTTCCTGCTCACTTTCTGCTGGACAAAATCATAAATCAAACCCTCCTCCTGCTCTCATTGGAAATGAAATTTGATCATACTTGTATATAATACTCCTCAGATCTTTTAGTATTTTTTTCTTTTAGTACTGATACAGAACAGAAAATGCCTGAATGAGCATAGAGTGTGTGTCATGGACAGAGTTACTGATACAGATTTGGACACCATGCGGCACTAATCGGCATTTTGAACTCTATCTGTCCATCCCAAGCTGAGACACTTGCACAGTCTCTACTTTCTTCTTTGCACCTCATTTACTAAATCCTACTCATTTTCCTCTTACACTTGTGAATGTGTTGTGACATCTTAATACACACAGTGTATAACTGTGCACAATTTTAATCATTCCCGCAAGTCCAGCATTATAGCTATAAGCTATAGCCATATCTAGATATATCATTAAGAAATATATCAAAAATTAATAAATCAGTATTCAATATGCCATGTGTCCACAGGCTATAGTTACACAGCCAATATCTCTCTCTCTCCAGGGTGCAGCATCAGTGTCTCATTCACAAGGGAAAAAAACTCATCAGCAACAAAGGGTTGTGCATTGTTCTTGCCTTGTATACATGTTAGACTTCACATGCACCTTCAGTAGCTTTCTGCATAAGGTTACCTGTCCTACAAAACAAGTGATACACTTATATGTAGGTCACCTCTTATCATCTCCATCATTTCTTCACAGTGTATTTTCTTTTTACTTTTTGGAACCATTTGGAGCTCCGTGGCTACTAGCCTGAGTTGGACTAACCTTGTTATCTAACATTCCTGTTCTGTCTGCGAGTTAGCTCTGAACTAACTCTATGAACAGCATGGCGCTCACCTGTCAGTCCCTCACTGAGTGTGTTTTCCCTTGATACTGAGTTTTTCACATTGCACGCCATGTGCAACCTGTGAGTCTGTAAATATGTGCAGGTTGAGAGATTCTGCCTCACGCTCTCCACCTCTGAGCTCTGAGGTGCACACCTTAACTAACATGAGGCTTACAATCAGGTTGGCATAGGGCGCATGGAGAATGCCTGCCATTGCCAATTGCATTGCATCACTGTTGGTTTCACTGGATAAAGCACTACTCTCAGACATGCACTGTTCAAGAACCTAATGCAGACACACTGATGACATTCTGGTGAGGTCTTACAGCTCATGCATGGTGAATACAGAGAATTCATTAACTAGTTTGTTGCTTGCATTTGACCGATGAAAGAGTTGCAACACCTCTAACCTCTTAACAGTGGGACACCTAATACAGAATAAGGATGATGGGTTTCATCTGATTCTATATTTGAGCTGAAATGTTTAATAAAAGCCCTTGTGCTCCATATGGTATATGCTTTGCATCTACAAGACAGGTTCACATCAGTGGATCTGTGCAGTGCACGTGTTCATTTTCCCATTGCTTCACAGCACAGATGCTTCTTCATATTTGCCTTCCAAGGATAGACATTCCAATTCAAAGTCGTACCATCTGGCCTCTCTCTAGCACCACTGATGTTTTTAAGATGCAGGTGGGAGGCCTTGTCACCTCTGTTGGCCAGAGGAATAAGGTAATACGTCCATAAGATAATACTGCCATATTTGAATGACTGGCACTTATGTTCCCCCCACCATGAAGCAGGCCATCTGGAACAAGTCCACTCATAGTACCAGTCAAAGCAGGCTATATCATTCACTGACATAAAGCTAGATTCAGTAAGAATGCTAGACACCCTGTCAAAGGTATGTAGGATATGATCGCACTCACCAGTCAAATTTGAGCAGGTTACTAGGTGTGGAACCAGCCCCTGTTGCCTGCCTGGGAGTGGTGCCCTATCAAAGAGAGATAGCCACCACAGATTTCTCCCTCACAAGCTGAGCGGGCAATGTGGTGCCACAGAGGCACTTGACGCTTGTGAAGCAAATTCTTACTAACTACCAGGTGCTGGTCCATTTGCACAACATCATAGATAATCATATGTTGAGCATTAGGGCAGCACAAAGTAAGATGGTGCTCTCCATCTTGCACAAAAACTCAAGTGGACCCACCCATGGTAAGCAAATAAGAGCATTTCACTTGCCAATGGTGCATCGGTCGAGGCAGTTTATACAGTTGGGACAGTAAGGTGTGCACCCAGAAGTGGTGTCCCAGTTTGGGCAAAAGTTTGGTAGGACAAAGGTAGACCTCGCTGTTAATGGCAAATCCACCACTAAGTCAGGAGGCACTGGCTCAAGACTTATCTTACTGTCTACTGTATGCATTTCCACCTCTACCACTGACCATCAGCAATCAGACAACAGACCACAGACCATGGATTAACAACATTACAACGTTAATTCAGCACTCAAATGGCAGCAGCAGTTAAAAGAAAACAAACAGCAGAAACAACAAAAAATGTTATGGCTAATGTTATTACGCAGGTACAGGGTGAGGCTACTTAAATCACCCTCCTTTCTAGCAGAAAACAAAATGACTAAGTATGGAATCTAAATGGAGTTTAGCCATCACTAGTTGTGGGTACTGACCAAAAGACAAGTGCACCGAAACTAGAAGACAGAAAGACTGAAGACTGGAAAAACACCAGCCAATGTTTTTCCAATCTTCAACTGTCCAGTTCTGGTGAACCTGTGCAGACATTGTAGCCTCAGATTCCTGTTCTTGGCTGACAGGAGTAGAACCTGATGTGGTCATCTACTGTTGTAGGCCATCTCCTCTGACTTCACTCATCAACAAGGTATTTTAGTTTTTTGTCCCAGGATTTCTGAACCACTCAAATTCCAGGTTACTGTACAGCCTACTGATACAACCTGTACAGCAAGAGACACACACCCACACAGACATTATACACACATACTGTCCATACTGTTACATATCTATTACACACATTCACACACATTCAAATACACTCTCCCAGAGTCATCTGTGATTCTAATTTAATTACTCGCTCTTTTGAAGCCTTCATTTACTGCTGGGTTCCATGTTTAGTGGCTCACGTACGCAAGCTTGAGACACAGAGCAGATACGTTATAAACACACACACACACACACACACACACACACACACACACACACACATACAAAACCAAAGTAAAATCTGCAGGTTGTTACTGCATGATTTGATGTCTATTAGGATAGTTCATCATGCACAGTTAGACTGAATTCTGCAAAGCAACCATACACACCAAACTAATCACACGCCTTATGCACTCTGTTATCTACTGCCAACAGGAACTGTTCCTGTATACACATACACATGTGCATGCTTGTACACATGCGCACACACACACGCTTGCATACTAAGCAGAATCTGAACCTGAATGTGTAATTTTTTTTTTTTTGTGGGGGAAGCATTACATTTTCTGTTTTCAAGCAGTCAAAAATTCAAGTAGTGAAATATTCAGGTTGAGCATTTCAGAGAAAACATCCAGGATAATCAGAAAGAGCAAATGAGCCAGGCTCTAACTGAACTCAATCTTGGCCAATTACATTACACCTGTGAGCTCATGGAGGGGGGCTTCATGTATTAGTCATATTTTATGGCGTTGTATGTTGCCAGACAGAGTGGCAACCAAGTGAGGTTTTCCCACTTTGAAGTTGCCTATGCTACCTTTTCTTGATATGAAATCAAATTATATGCCAGTGATACTTGTTTTACTAGCTGCCATTTAGCATATAAACAACTGCTTGACATCTAGTAGACTTTTTTCTGTCAGAAAAATCCAGAATAAAATATGGTCAAACCAGACATGGAAGAAACCCACAAGACCACCCCCCCCCCCCCCCCCCCCCCCAATATTTTGATTCAGTTTGATTCAGAAGACAATTTTAATATAGAACATAAATTTTAAATTCATTGGATAGGCCAGATTAGGGCATTTATCAGGTCAGTCCAGCATGCGTTCCATATATGACCCACTGCTCTAGCGTTGAACCAGACAAGCAGCAGCAGCACTACAGAGAAGCTCTAGAGGTTACAGTACAACAAATATATTTACAATTTTGTGAAATTATATTTCTGAAAAGATTCCATCATTCACGAATAGAAGAAAAAAGTTTTATATATAATTTAAAAATAAAAACTGAAGAAAAGGGATTCTTGAAATGTCAAGAGCGCAGAAAACTCCAGAAATTTTTTCCAATCCTTGTCAAACTTTTCAAACAATTCTACTGTTATCGGTTAAAAAGTGTAATTTTATGTGAAGCTTTTTTAGAACACAGGCAATATGTAATGGCACGTGTGTAAGTAGTAGTGCGAAGGTAATATTAATGAACCAGTGAACATGTGGGCTCTGAAGCAGACAAACTAAAAAAAAAAAAAATACAAAAAAAAAAAATACAAAAAAACAAACAAACAAACAAACAAAAAGATTTTTGCTGTGATTTATGCATAGCACATCAAACACTGTACTAATACTAATACTTTAATAATCATCAGGTTTGGGGCATTAACAGGCAATGATAATCACTGTGTGTTATGGGTATGTGCTGGCATGTGAATTATATATATGGCTTCACTACTATTGGAAAAAAATAATAAAGCAAGTGGTATGCAAACAGGATTTATTTCAAATGTGTACAGAAATGTATACACATTTCTGTGTTGTAAATAATGTATTCATGAATAAAGTTATAAAACATAAAAATGTCAGTTTTGATAGATGTTCTGACTAGAAAAAAAAATTTAAACTGCTACAGCCAGAACATCATTCAAAACCCAAAATTAATTATACCCTGATTAATTATAAAAGTGAATCACTGTGTGCTTCCATGAATCAGTCCATACAGGATTTTATGGGGTTTTTTTGTGGTTGTTGTGGCCAAAAATTCTTGATTATGCTATGGCTTTTTTCAAAATTTGGCTGAATGTGCATTGTGATGATGTCATATTATGCTTCTTGGCCAAAATCTGCAGTAATTTAGAAAAATCGCAAGCTCCTCCAAATATTGCGGAGTTTGCTTGATTTTGCATTAATTTCTCCAATTGCAAAATCCTGCTGGGACTGTAAACTACTGTTACAGAAATATTTTGAACAACAAGAGAACATGATGAAAAGAGAACTAGCCAAACACACACGGTTATAGAGAGACTGGAACACAAACCCTTGACTGCACCTTCTCTTTATCAGTACACCAACTCTTCCACCCACACTGAACATTTTTTTTAGTGCTGAGATTTTTTCGATTATATGCACATCTAAATTTTGCACGAAAACTTATGGATGCCTCTGTAACAGGCTGGTGGAGGTTACGTAGGAGGCTAGTAGTTATCCTTATTGCTTGTTTATTTCATGCATTTTTTTCCACATTTAGGTTTGAAGGAAATCAAAGATCAAGGCAGTGTTTGACTTCACACAGTAAGGCACAACAGTGCCGATAAGCCCTGCACTATAGATTTTGCAATTTTCTTGGTCTCTTCCTTTTATGGCTCTGGTTTTATACCTCAATTACAGAACAATAAAACGTTTATAAAATTATAAATAAAAACCTTCCCCTTGACCTACTTAGGCCTGTGTATTCCTCTTGCCATCGCAGCTTTCCAACTCTATCTGCATGCGAAATTAAACAAGCACACATCCAAACACGCACATACACACCCTCTGCACTGTTAAGCTCAATTAAACTTTGACTGACATGTACACGCGAAGTTGATTAGACTCCGACATACGCCATTACGCTGCTGAAAAACCAATTATGGGGCACACTCAGAGGCAGGCAAGGAAAGAGCAGGGAAAAGACATACAATAAAAAGACATGTGCAGGCACAGACATGCATATAGATACACTCAAGGGGGTCTTATACAGTGCCCTCCACTAATATTAGCACCCTTGGTAAATATGAGCAAGAAAGCTGTGAAAAATTGTCTTTATTGTTTAACCTTTTGATCTTTTGTTCAAAAAATTCACAGTAATACTCTGCTCTAATGGATATCAAACAATTGCAAACACAACACAGGTTTATCCAAAAAATATATCTTTGTTAAAAAATGTGTGCAAAAATTATTGGCACCCCTATGAATTCATATGAGAAAAATATATTTGAAGTATATTCCCATTGATATTTTACTTTTTTTTTTTTTTTTGTACACCTGGGTGACTAGGAACAGGAAATTGTTCAACCATGACTTCCTGTTTCACAGGGGTATAAATATGAGGTAAAACATAAGCCAAATTCCCTTAGTCATTCATAACAATGGGTCAGACCTATCCTGGTCTTGTCCTGCACAGGGCCACAGGGAGCCTGGAGGACTCAGGGGGACTCAGGGCGCCAATCCATCGCAGGGCACGGTCGCACCCACACTCCCACTCCCATTCACACACTACAGACAACTTGGAAATGCCAATCAGCCTACAACGCATGTCTTTGGACTGGGGTAGGAAACTGGAGTACCTGGAGGAAACTCCCGAAGCACAGGGAGAACATGCAAACTCCGAGCACACAGGGTGGAGGCCGGAATTGAACCTGCAGCCTGGAGGTGCGAGGCAAACGTGATAACCACTAAGCCACCATGCCCCCATATTTAGATATCGAAAAATCAAAATTCAGCATACCATCTACAGAATCTGGATATATTTTTTAAATACTTTTTTTTGCATGAAAGGGTTAAACACACAATTCCTAGTGTAGTTAACTTACATTTGTTTGTTTAATATGGATTAAGGGATGCATAAATGGTACATTTGAAATAACATAAAATATAATAAAATACATTGGAGTCCAAATCACAGTGTAGCAAAGGTTTGAAGGTTCAAACTAGTGAATCAGAACATGGCTATAAAAACAAGAACACAATTCATTACAAATATAGTAAGCTACACAACCGTTGCTGATATTTTCAAGTGTCCACAATAACAATAGTGTGTATATTAAATATTGTCATTTTTACCGCAAAACACAGTTCTGGCTGTAACATAAATAATAGGTTTACATTAATGCGTTCTTTTTAATACATTATCGTTCCAACAATAACAGCTCATACACATTGACTTGTATGGTCATTAAATTAAAAGTGGTGTTGTTTAACAAAGAAAAACATATAATCATTGATATGGTGAAGTTTTCTGTTAGTAGACATTATTACAGTAGGATTACACAGTAGACAGTAGGATTATGTAATATTTATGGAAGGAGTCTCGGGTATATGTGCTTTTTAAGTTTCCCGACACAGGAGAGTCTTCAGGACAGAAGAGCTTGTGCTTTCTGGTTTCTCTGTCAAATGACAAGCTGTGTGTTTTTTTTTTTTTTATATGTGTTTTACTTTAACTTCAAGAGAGAGAAAAACTAGAGGCCAGTGCGTGACTGTTTATTACTGCTATAACGTAAGCCGTAACGCTTCACATCAGGCTGTATTACAGCACCCACACGTGTGTAATTTTCCCCGCCCATGTGTTATTCCTTACATAATCACATAACCAATTATTGGCACATATCCACTATCAAGATCTGCTTTTTATTCATTAGCTATCACATGTATAATTTAGTCAAGCTAAATTTATTTAAGGTCAGCACAGAGGCATTGCTGCTTAACAGCTCAATGGTCTCCAGTTCGGTCCTGAGCTTAGGTTACTGTCTGTGTGGAGTTTCTCGGCATGATCTCCCTGCATCAGCATGAGTTACCTCTAAGCTCTCCAGTTTCCTCCCACTTCCCAAAAACATGTCAGTAGGTGGACTGGTGATTCTAACCTGCACCTAGGGGTGGGGGTGTGTGTGTGTGTGTGTGTGTGTGTGTGTGTGTGTGTGTGTGTGTGTGTGTGTGTGTGTGTGTGTGTGTGTGTGATGCCCTGTGATGGATGCTGTCCCATTCAGGATGGATTCCTGCCTCACATCCATTGTGTCCCAGGCTCTGGATCCACTGCGACCGTGACATGGATAAAGCGGTTACTAAATATGAATGAATGAAAAAAAAAAAAAAAATTCCAAATAGGATTTCATTGTATTCAGACAACATTTGAACCCAATTATTTATGGAGATTTTCACACACAGACACAATTACGGTATCACACTGTTGTCTCTCATTCACTTCAACTAACTTCCTGCCTCCTTCACTTCTGTAGAGTTTTACCTGCATATTTTAAAAAAACGCAGGTGTGCTGTGGGTGATAATGAAGTCGGATATCCTTGCAGAAAGAAAAAAAAACATGTTACCACTATCAGATCTAATTGAGGAGAAGGTGCGTATGTGTGTAAGAGAGAGAGAGTGAGAGAGAGGGGATTACTTACATACATTAGGCTATCTTAGCATTCATTTCCTGTTTCGTTCCCTTCAAAAGTAGCTGACACACAGCCGAACACATACACACATTTATTACTGCAGCCGTGTAATAAAAGTGCCTGTCAGGAGCTGGAGTGCAGCATGTGTGGGTGGATAATTATCAATAATCAATAGAAGAGATTGAGCTCCTTTGCACTGGGTATGACAATTATTAAAGCAGCCCACTGCCATATCCATCTATCAATAGTCACCTTATTTCCCTCTCTCTTTCACTGTCACCCCCCTGCTTCTTTCAGGGAAGACCAGCATTTTATCACTAGTGATGAACAGAGTATGTTGTGTGTAAGACACACACTTGGATGCTCATCTGGAGATGAACTGTGAGAAAGCCCTTTAACTGCCGCAAGGGGAGACGTGCCACTAACAGCATCCTTTTGTGTTGGTTTATAATGGCTATAATGGTATACAATCACCACGACTGTTATTTAGCGGGCGAGCTTGACTCACTCGGCTGTTTTCGATCCCAAATAAAGAGATTTTATTACAGCCTTTCATTTCATCTCTCCTCACACTCTCTCTTCTGCTTTTCTCTCCCTCTCCAACACTCCCCTGTTCACCGCCCACCAGAATAACAGAGAATAAGAAAAGGGGGTTGGGGGGGGGGTTGGAAGGAGGGTTACAAGAGAACAGACAGCTAACCTAAGGCCTACATGTATGAAGAGACTGAGACCAAGAGTAATTATCAAGAGAGAAAATAAATAAATAAATAAATAAATAAATTTAAAAAAAAAGGAATCCTCCAAGAGAAAGACAGTATAAGAGAAAATGAGTGGGTGAGAAAATAGAAAGAAGCATCAGAGGAAAAGGAGAGAGAGGGAAAAGCATCGCAAAAGGTAATCAGATGTGAGAAAGAGAGAAAGACAAACTCAAGGATGGGTGATATCACCATTACCATATCATTGTAACTGAATGAGTTATGCGAGACCCTTCATTTTTCAATGTCCTCTCACATTTTATGTTAAATTTATGTACCAGACAATATAACTAACAGATCACTCAATATAACTTTAATACAAACCACAAGGAAACAGGTGCTAAATGTTATTGAAATTTACAATGGAGCAGCTGATGGTAATCCATCAACAGCCTGGGTTAGGAAATGTACCTTTCCTGAATTTGGAAAACAGATAATGACATGAAGGTCAAGTATGAGCACACACTCCACAGCTCAGGTTGTTCCAATAAGTGCACTTACAGAAAGTGAAGGAGAAGCAAGGAGAAGTGGAACTATCCAGGTTGCTTCCACCCACAGTAGGAGCTCCCAGAGACTCCAGTGAGTCATTTACACATCTTGTACTATGTCGCAACCCAAAGCTCTTTTGTACCTGTAACATATCTATACTGGGAAGATGTTCCTTCACTGCAACACTGTCATGTGAGATAGCATTCCAGGTGAATCGGTTGAAGGTTGTTGCTTAGTTTAAACAAGCATTTAAAGATGAATAATTTTACGTATACATTCGTTGCAAAACTATTGCTCCTCCATTCCCCATCTGGATCTTTCTGTGGTTGGTGTCATAAATATTCAGACAGATTTCATAGAAGCAAATATAGCAGAAACTATACCAGTATAGCAGTAGTATATCCCAAAAACAGGAGTATATCCTAGAGTCAATGCCAGTTCATCACTGGGAGCCATGCATCTACATGTACACATTCACACACTTGTTCACACCTTGGGCAATTTAGGGTAGCCAAACCACCATGTTTTAGGAGGTGCAGGAAACTGGAGAACCCAAAGAAAACCCACATGAAGATAGGGAGAATATCAGAAACTCAAGCTCAGGATCAATATGGGGTCTGGCGCCAGAGTGTGAGATGGCAACACTATCCAAGGTTCCACTCCAATACAGAACAAAACACCTTACTGTAGCAGAATATTCATATTCTGTTTTTTTTTATATGCCTGTTTGTTACATATCACACAGTAATAATAATACATACAAAATAGTTTTTGATAGTCACATAAATCCAGTGACACACACACACACAAACACATATTCACATACACATGAAGCTAGACTTCATGTCGCCATGTTGATGCCAAACTAAGGACTGTGCACCTGACACTCAAAAGCAATTTATAGCGAGTACCGATATGTTTCTGTAATTCTATACATTACAGTGCACACACACACACACACACACACACACACACACACACACACACATAAGATGTTTGTGTAGAATTTCCACTGTACCCAGAGACCAATATCACTTTCTGGACTCACTCATTAGTGGATCAATGCCACTCTCTTTAATATACCATGAAAAACCGCAAGACTGATGTACATGTATTAAGCCATAAATCCTTACACACACACACACACACACACACACACACACACACACACACTCAAAACATGAAGTCTAGTCCACTGTACCAAGAGACCAATAACACTTTCTTGATTCACTCAATCAAACAGTTTTCAATAGCACTCTTTTTAATATGTGGTTAAAGTTGCACTATACACATGGACAAACACACACACACACACACACACACACATGCAAACACACACATACCCATGAAGGTCAATCACTCATATCCACACTATAGACACACTATCAAAGCAAGCCATATTATCAAAATCCAGTAATCATCATGCAACAACTCATCTTATTAACACATCTTCACCTGCCCATGTCCGGACCAGATTAGATACTCACCTTGCTATAGACACCCCAGGAAAGCTCTGTCTCAATCACCATGACAACGATGCCAAACATGCCAAAGATGAGCGCATAGTCACTGAGTCTCTTCCTCTTCTCGAACAGCGCCCTCCGGTGGCCAAGCTTGTAGCCAATATTCTGGTTCTTGCGCTTAGAAGCTTTGGAGGCTGTCCTCCCAGTCTCTCCACCTGCCCCACCTCGCCGTCCATTGCCCCCACTTCCGGCCAACCCCAGAGTGCCCCTGCTCTCAGAGAGGGTGTGGTTCTGGTGATAGATAGACATCTGATTAGCCGATGACTCGAGCTCATAGACATGTCCATATGGTGGATCTTCTTTGGAGGAGATGACAATCTCAGGTGGGTTCTGGGGTGCAGTAGTGGAGGAAGCGGAGGAGGGTGCTGTCCCATGTCCAGTGGCAGCCCCACCATCTTTGCTGTCACTTCCACTGTCAGACTCAATGAGGTTCCTGCGCGAGGCGCTGAGACGGCTGAGAGGTTTCATCACACCACCAGTGTACTTGCATGAGCTCATGGCAATCTCGGTGAACGGGTTACTGTCCCTGCGGTGCACCAGTGGACTGGCCTGCCTGTGCTTGCAACCTCGATCTCGTTCCCGTTCCCGCTCGCCTGTCGGTGAGTGAGAGGAATAAAAGAGGGCGTTGTAGATAGGTGACGTTTCACCGCTCAGGCTATGCTGGCTGCCCAGGCAGGACGAGAGTGGAGTGCTGGTGGGGTGCAGTGCATTGGGGATTGGTGCCGGCAGCTGTGGTGTTGTCACCAGTGGAAGCTTGGGCAAGGAGACTGGTGGAAGGTTTGGTCCGGTTGGTGACGGTGTGCCATTGAGCCGCTCCAGGCTGCTGGTTCCACCTGTGTGGTTAGAGTGATTGCTGCCCGGGTAGTTGCTTGAAATGGACGTGTGGGAGATACCACTCAAAGGGTGGGGAGCGTGCTGATCTTCTTCTTCACTCCCGGCAAGAAGGGCCAAGCTCAAAGAGGGAGGGGGATCCATGGCAACCAGGGAACTCTGGCAGGTTTGGGTGTGTGCTCCTCCTTGACTCTGTTCAGACAGACAGTGTGGTGAAAGAGAGACAGACAGGTTTAATCTTCCTTGAAGGAAATAGATGCAAGGAGCTGAAACTCCTAAGTGTGGGGTAAAGGTTGTCACCCTGAGAGATGCCTGAGAGAGAAATGGGAAAAGGAGTTGGTTCAGACTTGGGTAGCCTTTGTACGGTTTCCTTTAAGGAAGTCAAATAGGAGTGTTAATGTTGTGAATCGTGTTGTTGCATAAGCTTGACATTGTGTTGGCTTAGATTAGGGGGAAAGGATTTAATGGTTTAATGGTTAGTGGGTTTTTTTTTTTTTTTGGGGGGGGGGGGGGGGGCATGCTTTTATGGTTGAAGTACAGTGTGTAGATGTAAGGATTAATCAAATTTAATTAAACTGTCTGAACAGACTCGGCAGCATCAAGCTAGGAAAAATGATGAACCTCTGAATCCCTGAAGGATCCACTTGTCACTCTCCTCTCTCTCTCTCTCTCTCTTTCCAGCAATCTCTGTCACACAAACGTTACCGAATCTATGGATATTAATCAACCTAAACAAGTGATCTGACTTGTGACAAATGTTATGTAGGAGCAATGAGCAGTGTGACTAGATTCGCTTCAAACACTGAAGATACTGCATGTAATAATCAGATTTGTCATCATCTGTTTCTCACTCCTCGGCGGAATCACTCACCTCTCCTTCCGTCTGTCTCGAGCTCCCCCGTTCAGAATAATCTCTCGCACTTTTTCTTTTTCATGTTGTCACGAACATGCCGTTGTTGAGCGCCCGTTTCCTTGCCGACAGACTTTGGGGCTCTGTCTTCCTCTCTTCTATTCCCCTCCTTCAAATATATCTATTCACATAAAGGTGATGTAATCCCTTTGCGAAAGCGGTGGCTCCGTTTAGTGCGCTACCTGCATCTTTCTTTTCTTAGTTCCAAACGGGTTGGTGGGAAAAAACAATAATAATAATAATAATAATAATAATAATAAAACATCAAGCAGGTGTGGTGCTGAAGACTACATAACATAAATGTACTACGGGGCGTGTCATTGCTTAATTGGGCTACTAGGTTTCAGTATACATAACGGAAAATAAAATAATATTGTTTTTCTAAACCGCTGCTTTTCCTCAGGCTGTCAAATCCCTCCTGCTCTCTCTGCTCAATCAGTCTCAGTCTCTCTCTCTCTCTCTCGCCGTTTCTCTTAACTTCTGTCCCCGCCCCGGTTACGCCTCCCTCAGCCTCTCATTGGACAAACATTACAGTGAAATAAACAAGCGATTAAAAAAAAAATCGATTTAGTAAACAAACGTTTTCTTTGTAGTCCTGCGAGAGCGTTTCTCACTTGTAAAATGTTTAAGGCGTATCTATGAATGTCAAACAACCTGTAGGATACCTTACACTGAAGTCTTCACTCCAGGATCTTCACTTGTCTTTCCCATACTCTCATACATGCACGCACGCGCGCGACTTCATTGCGCATGCGTGCAATCCACGGCAACACATGCATGAGTGGTAGTGATTCAGTTATATACTTTCGCTTTAGGTATTAATCCGGACTTTTCCGCGAACGCCAAACAGGCACTACACTCAAAATGTCCTGTCTAGCAACATTAAAGGGAAACTCCATCATGAAAAAACATTAAATATTATATTTATATTGAAAAATGTGTGATGTGCTTAGTGATAGAGATTATGGCGCTAGTGGAGGATGGTCCATAGGGGCAGGTATGACTATCCAGTTGAGGTCAATTTACACACGCCTTGCAGAATCTGCAAAATGTTAATAATTGAAATTTTTTTATTTATTTATTTAAAAAAAAAATTTTTTAAAGATGAAGGGTCATAAAAATAACATTTTGTTTTTTTTTTATTTAGTGTTTACACCAAATTTTGAACAGGATGATCAGTGTAAATTATTATTTAGTCTTATGGGAAACATGTAAATATTTTATGTAGCTTGTGAAGGCCAGTACTAAATGAAAAAATTAGATATTCAAACAAAATACACTGATCATCCTGTTCAAAAGTTTACATCCCATGGCTCTTAATGTATCGTGTTGCCTTCTTGAGCATCAGTGAATGTTTGCGCCTTTTGTAATAGTTGTGTACGAGTCCCTCAGTTGTCCTCAGCGTGAAAAGATGAAACTCAACTGCATCAGATCTCAACAATCATACAGCCACTGTTGGAAAGGGGTCAAATATGCAGAAAATGCTGGAAATCAAAGAATGTGCATGACCTGGAGGATTTTTCTGAAGAACAGTGGGCAGTTTAACTGCTCAGGACAAACAAGGGACTCATCAAGAACTACCAGAAAACATAAAAACAGTCATTGATCATTCAGATAACACAACACAGTATTAAGAATTAAGTGTATGTACAGTTGCAATCAAAATTATTCAACCCCCATTGCAAATCAGGTTTATTGTCAAAATTTACAGACTTTCAGCTGTTTGCAATGAACAAATCAAACAAAAGCGATTGAAATAGATCAACACAATGAATGATTTAAGTGGTTTCCCCAAATTCAACGGAAAATGCAACTTATAATGACTTCTCCAGTCTCAAAATTATTCAACCCCCTGAATAGAATCACAACAGCACAAATATGCAAAACAGGTGTTGTCTCAAGCACCCCTGATGCAACTAATCAAGGGCTTCATTAGTTGCACCAGGTGGGCTTGAGCTGGAACACATGAAATACCTGAACTGTCTAGGGGTTTTTTGAGTGTCACGTTTGACTGCATGTTAGAAATATGGCTAGGTCAAAAGAATGGTCCAAAAAGTTAAGAGAAGAGATCATCGCCCTTCACAAACAAGGAACAGGATACAAAAAGATAGCGAAGGCACTAAATGTTCCTAGAGACACCGTTGGAAGCATAGTTCACAAGTTCAAAGTTAAGGGATCAGTGGTTACTCTACCTGGGTGGGGCAGAAAAAGGAAGCTATAAACGGCTGCAACCAGATTTCTGAGAAGGCAGGTTGTGAAAAACCCTCGATTGACTGCAAAAGACCTGCAGCAAGACTTGGTGGCAACAGGCACTGAGGTTTCAGTGAGCACAGTATGGTGCGTACTAAACGCAGAAGGTTTCTATGCCAGAACCCCAAGACATACACCACTACTGACCCAAAAGCATAAGAAAAGTCGGCTCAAAATCATATAAATTATCCACAGAAGTTTTGGGATTCTGTTCTGTGGAGCGATGAAACAAAACTGGAACTATTTGTCTGGAGAAAGAAGAATGAAGCATACACTGAAAAGAACACTCTGCCCACAGTCAAGCATGGTGGTGGCTCAGTGATGCTCTGGGGCTTGCTTGCATCCTCTGGCACTGGAAACCTGCAGCATGTGGAAGGCAAGATGGATTCATTGAAGTATCAGAAAATCCTAGGAGAAAACGTCACGCCATCTGTGAGGAAGCTGAAGCTTGGGCGTCATTGGACCTTCCAACAGGACAGTGATCCCAAGCATACCTCAAATTCCACCAAGGCTTGGTTGCAGAAGTCCTGGAAGATTCTACAGGGCCATCACAGTCATCTGACTTGAACCCCATAGAAAATCTCTGGTAGGATTTGAAGAAGGTGGTTGCAGCACACAAACCTAAGAATATTACTGAACTGGAGGCCATTGCTCATGAGGAATGGGCTAAGATTCCTCAGGAACGCTGCCAGAAGCTGGTGTCTGGCTATGCATCTCGTTTGCAGAAGGTCATAACAGCAAAAGGGTGCTCTACTAAGTACTAAAGATGCTTGACATGAAGGGGTTGAATAATTTTGAGACTGGAGAAGTCATTATAAGTTGCATTTTTAGTTGAATTTGGGGAAACCACTTGAAGCATTCGTTGCGTTGAGCTATTTCAATTGCTTTTGTTTGATTTGTTCATTACAAACAGCTGAAAGTCTGTAAATTTTGACAATAAACCTGATTTGCAATGGGGGTTGAATAATTTTGATTGCTGTAAAACTGTAAACTTTTGATTTATTATTGTGTCTTGTAGACTATGCTTATGAAAAAGCTTATTCAGTGCAGTATTAAATAAAAAAATTAATTAAATGATTTATGATCCCTCTTATTTTTAAAAAAATATGAACATTTTGCAGATTCTGCTAGCTGTATGTAAACTTATGACCTCAACTGTACATGTATGTCAGCCTTTTGACAATTGTTAATCTTCAATGTTAAGTGCTCATTCACAACTCCATACATTTTAAATTCTGTTGAAATATTAATAACCTCTTTTGACAGATATAAGCTGATGTTCCATTGATTTAGTTATTATCGCCCCAGTGGTCAAAACAGGGAACTGAAACAATTGCTAATAGGCTAATTTATAACTCACATTTGTAATAAAGTTCCACAAACAAAGGCAAAGTGTAAGTGTAGACCATGTTTATGATGAACAGTAATATTTCTACTGTAAGTTATACTGCAAAGATTAGAAGAGGGAAGGGGGAATTATGGAGTAGATAATGTCTACTCATCAGAAAAGCATGTGCACCATGGTGACCTTGTTTCCCATGCAAAGGCTGAGAAAAGTCAGAAAAATGTGTCTGTCTTTTCCACTGCATATTTTTGGGCTAGATTCAGAGTGCTTTTTTTTAATGATTTTAGAGATGGAGATGGACTGGAAATTTCACTGAAACCTAGCAACCCTAATAATGATATTAGCTATTCTACTGCTGCGTTTGTGGCTTGTAAGTGGTAATTTGTGAGTTATAATGACATTGTTTCCCACCACAGCATGTTCGACGAGCAAAGCAAGAAAAAAACATGGATGCCTCCATGAAAGTGTGTCTTTTGATTGCTCTGTCAGAGCATGTAACGCTCATAAAAAGCAACTTTAACTGCACTTTTACAGCTACATGCCAGAGTGGCTATTGGTACTGTTTTACTACAGCGGACAATAGCATGTAGTGTTAGCAACAAACTAGTCAGCTAACATTAGTTATAGGAGTGATAACTCTAACATTGTTAATTACCTTGTCAAAACAGCAATTAGTGTGGTCATTGTTAGAGATTTAACCAAGTACTGTGTCTGTATGTTAATTGATCTAAAGCCAATGCTGATATAAACTCATTTAAAAGTATAGAAGTTCACAGCGTGCACAGCCATGTTGATTTGCAGAAGGAACTGGTAGTTGAGAAGACTACCCCATGTTGTCGAGTTGAAATTTCAACCTTGCATCAAACGCAGCATATATGCTGACTGCACACTGCAATGGGAAGTACACCTGTTGTATCGAACACAGTTGAACACCTAAAACTGCTCAGCGTGAGCGGTTAGACTGTGCTGGATGACTATATGTTGTCCACAATCGACTACATGTTATGGGGTAACCCAAAAATTCACTAGTAGCCTATTGCATTAATCAAGTGTGATAACCTCTTGACTTAATCTTGCTTGAGTCTTTATTATTAATCTTGTCCTGCCCCACCAAAATCTATACTCCTCAGCCGCTGCTGGCTAATTGGCTTGTTGGTTGCTGTATTTTTGTTTTTCCCTTTGAGAAGTTAGCTGTAGTCTGATGCAGTGACATCACAAGGGGACATTACTAGCACACTTACAATGGCATTTAGTAGGCAATTTAAAACTTATGTGATAATGGTTAGATTTTGCTGTTAGCTCCTAAAAACAGAAGAGCAAGATCTTCTTTTCTCAGTCAACAAATTTCAGCAATGTTCAATGTTCCATAGAAGTAAAAGTAGTGGAGACAGTAAACATTGGACTCAAATTCCCAGAATGCAATGCAGCTATATGACACAACTTGCACTAAGTTACAGCAGAGATTCCCACTAGCGTCACTATCAACAGGCCAACCCAAATTGCATTATGGGTAATGCAAGAAACTGGTAGCCAAAGTGAAAATAGACCAACGTGTCAATGAAAGAAAAAAAAAGGATGTTACTTTTTAACTCAGTTGGTCTTAAGTACACATATAAAAAATAGATATATTGTATATTTAGTTTTTTATGAGTTGTATCTCCCAGGATACATTGCTATATTCTTAGAATTTAATCATAAAATAATCTTTTGCACAATTGATCACTTTTTTTTTTCTTTTGAAATATTGATATGCAGGTCATTTACAGTGTATTTTCCTTAAAGGTATCTTCAGTTTATCCCTCTGGGGAGCACTCTAAGGTTCTATGTACAACCCCAATTCTGAAAAAGTTGGGAGATTATAGAAAATGCAAAAATAAACAAACAAAAAGAATCATTTGAAAATTCAGTTGACCCTGTACTATATTGAAAACACATTATTAGCACATTATTTGATGTTTTACTTTGGGAATTTAATTTATTTTTGAAAATATACACTCATTTCAAATCTGATGACTGCAACATACTCCAAAAAAGTCAGGACAGTCGACTGTTTACCACTGTGTAACATCAACTTTTCTTTTAATAACACTTAAGCGTTTGGGCACTGAAGAAACCAGTTGGTTAAGTTTAGCAAGCGGAATTTTCCCCCATTCATCCATTATGCATTTCTTCAGCTGCGCAACTGTCTTCATTGCCTTATTTTGGGCTTCATAATGCGCCACACATTCTCAATCGGAGACAGGTCAGGACTGCAGGCAGGCCATGCTAGCAACCACACTCTCTGCTTACGCAACCATGCGCTTGTAATCTGGGCAGAATGTGGTTTGGCGTTGTCCTGCTCTGGATGGCAGCATATGTTGCTCCAAATGTGTACATATCTTTCTGCATTAATGGTGCCCTCACAGATGTGCAAGTTACCCATGCCATGGGCACTGACACACCGCCATACCATGATAGATGCTGGCTTTTGGACCTGACTCTGATAACAGCTTGGGTGGTCCTTTTCCTCTTTGGCCCGGAGAACACGATGGCTCTTTTGTCCAAAAACTAACTGAAATGTTGACTCGTCGGACCACAAAACAGGATTCCACTGTGCTACTGTCCCTCTCAGATGAGACCGAGCCCAGAGAAGTCGGCGGCGCTTCTGGACAGTGTTGATGTATGGCTTCTGCTTTGCATAATAAAGCCTTAACTTGCATCTGTGGATGCAGCGGCGAATGATGTTGACTGACAAAGATTTACCAAAGTATTCCCGAGCCCATGTCAGGAAATCCATTACAGACCCATGATGGTTTTTAAGACAGTGACATCTGAGGGATTGGAGATCACGCGCATTCAGAAGTGGTTTTCGGCCTTGCCCTTTCTTTTAATTATATTGTGCACTGTAGAAGGTGAAATGCCCAAAATCCTACCGATTTGTCTTTGGGGAATGTTGTTCTCAAAGTGTTGGATTATTTGCTGACGCATCTGTTAGCAGATTGGCGAGCCTCAACCCATCCTTGCTCTTGAAGGACTAGGCCTTTTTTGGAGGCTCCTTATACTATGATTAGACGATTGCCTCACCTGTTTCACATCACCTTCTTATTTCAACTTGTTACATCACTATTAGTCCTAAATTGCCCATGTCCCAACTTTTTTGGAACGTGTTGCATGCATCAATTTTAAAATAAACGTTTATCTTCAAAAAACTATGCAGTTGATTAGGTAAAACATGAAATACCTTGTCTTTAAAAGTACATTTACAAATCACTCCTCTTTGTTTTTATTAGCATTTTCCATACTGTCCCAACTTTTTCGGAATTGGGGTTGTAATATTTTAAGGCTTTCAAAAAGTCTCAGAAGAACCCTTTTACAAATATGGAACTGGTAATCCTACAGAGAACCTTTTTTGTTATATTTCTTTCCACTAAAAACATATATTAGTCATGTGATGGAAACTCAGTGACAAATCTCATTATGTCACCCTGATGTCTAGTTGTTTAGTGTACAGTCTGTGCATTGGCATTGGTATCGTTTGTAATTATGTTACAATTTTATAACCTGTGTAGTGTATGCATAGCTTAAGGACATTGCTAACAGAATGTTTCATACACAATAAGCCGGGCCAATCAGCACTAAAACTTAATATCAACCTATGGTGTCCTGAAACCAGACAAAAGCTGAGACAAGCTAAAAGAGTAAAAAGAGAAACTTGGTAATGTAGCCTAGGTGGCCAGCCGTTGTGTCTCCAGCTGTTTGCTGTGGTTACTAATTGCTTTCACACTAGTGAAAAAACATAAAAGCAAATCTAGAGTTAAAAGCCCCACAGATGTTTGTCCCATATAGTCAATACATTGTATATGGCAACACGTCTGTATCAGCAAAATATGCACAATACAGCGCAACAGACTATTATAATGCAGGAGTGCCAAGCTGGATTGACATTGTCCCACCCAGTTCAGTATAAACTGGACTAAACAGAGACAAAATTGCATATAAATCCCATTATATCTACCATTATATTATACCATTTTTCAAGTTTAATGTGGATAAAATAAACCAGTTGCATGGGAAATTGTCCAGTGTAGCAACACTGCATTAATTTACATGAACAAATTTAGACTGGAAACAAATAATTAAATTCAGATTTAGATTATATTTATTTATTTACATTTTCCTTTCCACTATTCCTGATGGGGGTCGTGGTGGCAAGAGACTGAGATGGTCAGCCCAGACTTCTCTCTCCCCAGCTACTGATTCCAGGTCCTCCTTGGGGATCCCCAGATGTTCCCAAGCCATTTGTGTGATTTAATATTTCCAACTGTGATATACAGTGGGTATGGAAAAGAATCACCCCCTTTAAAATAATCACATTTTGTTGCTTTTCAGCCTGAAATGAAGACGGACACAGTTTTTGTTTTATCCAGCTGTATTTAATCAGTGCAACTTATAACATCCAAGTGAAAGATATAACACCAACATGTCAGAAAAAAAGAAAAAAAGAGAAAAAGCCAGAATCACTGAGTCGGAAAAAGGATCCTTCTATCCTGACAAGTGCTCCAGTCTCTGCTGCAGAGAAACACCCCCATAACAGGATATTACCACCTCCATGCTTTACTGTAGGAATGGTGTTATTTGGATGGTGGGCTGTATTGGATTTCCGCCAGACATATCATTTGGTGTTGAGGCCAAATAATTCAATTTTAGTTTCATCTGACCATAACACCTTTTTCCATGTAGCCTCAGAATCTTCAACGTGCGTTTTGGCAAAGCTCAGTCGTGGGTGGCTTTTTTCTTGCAACCCTCCCATACAAGCCACATTTGTGGAGAATTTGTGATATTGTTGTCACATGCACACAATGACCACTCTTTGTCATAAATTCCTACAACTGCTTCAGAGTTGCTGTAGGCCTCTTGGTAGCCTCTCTGACCAGTTTCCTCCTGGCTCTTTCATCCAGTTTGGAGCAACGTCCTGATCCAGGGAGGGTCTGTGTTGTACCAAATGCCTTCCACTTCTTAATAATAGACTTCACTGTGCTTCTAGGCATTGATAAAGCCTTTGAATTTTTTTGTATCCATCTCCTGACTTGTGCCTGTCCACAACTTTATCCCGGAGATCTTTTGACAGTGCCTTGCCACCCATAGTTGATTGTTTGCTTCAGTTGCACTACAAAATGCTCCAGGGAAGCTCTTTTCATGCTGAGCTAATCAAAATGACCACAGCTGATCACAGTTGAAAGTCAAATGGCTTTGTGTGCCAATGAGAAGGTGATTAGCTACACCTTATTGAGTTTACAAGTCATTTTTAGGAGGGGTGATCCTTTTTCCAACTCAGTAATTCTGTTTTTTAATTTTTTAATTTTTTTCTGACATGTTGGCAATGGGCCTGACCCGTTCTGCTCTCTGAGCCTGCGTGGTCTGTCCTGGTGCCCTGCTTCTGGGGTTCTCATCGCTGGGGGTCGCTCGCTGTTGCTGAGGATGGGCCCATATGGACAGCCTCCACAAGCAATTCACAAACAGACTTTGCGCTCAGGTCTCCATCGGTGGACAGTTCATGATTTCAGCAAAATAGACTTCATGTTGAGACTGTGTTGAATCCCCTGACTACACAGTTGCACTTTATATCATGTATCATACAGTTATAGAAGGGATTTACTTATAATTACACTATCCAGTGTCACACAGATGAGGATGGGTTCCCTTTTGAGTCTGGTTCCTCTCAAGGTTTCTTCCTCATGTCGTCTCAGGGAGTTTTTCCTTGCCACCGTCGCCACTGGGGATAAATTTATCGATTTAAAATTTAGATCCAAAATTTATGTATCTCTGTAAAGCTGCTTTGTGTACTGTATATACTGTATACTGTATATATACAACCCCAATTCCATAAAAGTTGGGTTTTTTTCTAAAATGCAATAAAAACAAAAATCTGTGATTTGTCAAGTCTCTTGAAACTTTAATTAACTGACAAAAGAACAAAGAAAAGATATTCAATGTTTTCACTGACCAACTTAATTGTATTTTGTAAATATAAACAAATTTAGAATTTGATGCCTTCAACACACTCAAGAAAATTTGGGACAGAGGCAAAATAAGACCGAAAAGTTTATAGAATATTCAAGTTACACCATTTTGGAGGATCAGGTTAATTGGTAACAGGGGAGGGTATCAGGATTGGGTATAAATGCAGCATCCACCAAAACCTCAGTCTTTGCAAGCAAGGATGGGTTGTGGCTCACCACTGTGTGCCAAACTTTGTGAAAGAATTGTCAGTCAGTTCAAAAAGAACATTGCTCAGTGCAAGATTGCAAAGAATTTAGGTCTTTCACCATCTACAGTGCATAATATTGTGAAAAGATTCAGGGAATCCGGATAAATCTCATTACGTAAAGGGCAAGGCCAGAAACCACTGTTGAATGTGAGTGACCTTCGAGCTCTCGGGTGGCACTGCCTGAGAAATCATCATGTTACTGTGATAAATATAACCACATGTGATGTGGTCAGATGAGTCCATGTTTCAGTTTGTTATCAAAGCAACCTGAGCTTCCATAACACCACAGCAGTGCCACAGGCTGATTGCCCCCATGCCACACCGCATTGATGCAGTAACTCGTGCAAAAGGAGCACCGAGTACATGAATTAACATACTTTCCAGAAGCTCGACATTTCTGTATTACAAATTCTTTATTCTAATATTTTGAGATACTGGATTTTTGATTTCCATTATGGAAATGGCTATAAGCCATAATAATCAAGATTAAAAAAAAAAAAAAAAAGGCTTGCAATATTTCACTTTATGTGTAATGAATCTAGAATATATGAAAGTTCCACTTTTTGAATTAAATTTTGAAAAAAACAAACTTTTCCACAATATTTTCATTTTTTGAGATGCACCTGTATATACAGTACTGTGCAAAAGTTTTAGGCACCCTATTTTTTTTTAGTACAAACTTTGTTATAGATTTTTTATTTGATGACTTCTACATTATCAAGTCAGTACAAAAAACATTTTAGATTCCTAAACATTAGTTTTCTAGCACAAAATTAAATGTTACAGAAAAATGTTTGTATGTCATTAAAGAAGGCAGCATATTACGTAAGAGACCACTTTTCAGACAAAAAACACAATAAAGGCTGCTGGGTTTTGCTGCAAAAATAAGAAGCAAGTGCGACAGACAAAGTCTCCAGGAGAGCTGTGGCTGGTTCTGCAAGATGCTCAATAAAAACTTACCAGCTCATTTCCTTATAAAACTGCACAAATTGTACCGGAGACTACTATTTTTATTTTTATTTTTTGTCATACCAAATATTGACTTTGTTTCATTTACTACTGTTTACTGCTCTTTACGATATTTTTTTTTTTAAAATCTAGAAATATTTAATTTCGTTATTTTGAAGGCGTCTTTGCTCATTTCTTTGCATGTGCCTAAAACTTTTGCACAGTACTGTATATATATAAAATCTCTGCCCAGGGATCTCCATCCAGAATCCAGATCTCCATCCAGTGGGATATGCTTGATACAACTCTAAGAAGAGCTGATCAGGGGGAGTCTTTGTAAGGTGTCCAAACCACCTCAACTGGTTCCTCTTAATTTGGAGGAACAGCGGCTCTATTCTGTGACTCTCCCAGACTGGCAAGCTCCTCAGCCTATCATGTATGGAGAACCTTTTCTTATAACAGCTGACAAATACCAGCTGTGTATTTGGAGTGAATAAGTATTAGGCCTGAAGCCCATTCACCATGAAAACTAAACATCATTTTCACAAAAATTTAAGGAACAGTAGTCCTGGTGATGAGGATGGGCCACAATTCCTGGACAAAGAACAGAGACACAGATTGGGAACAGTGCTGGCAAGAGAAATATCCATAAATCCATCCCTCCATTGTCCGTACCACTTATCCTGCACAGGGTCACGGGGGAGCCTGGAGAATATCCCAGGGAACTCAGGGCACAAGGCTTGTGCCCCCACCTTGTGGGGGCCGGGTGTGCCCTGGATAGGGTGCCAACCCATCGCAGGGCACAATTGCACACACATTCACACACTATGGACAATTAGGGAATGTGAACTAGCCCATGACTTTGGACTGCGGGAGGAAACCGGAGAACTCGGAGGAAGTACAGAGAGAATATGCGAACTCCATGCACACAGGGCGGAGGCAGGATCTGAATCCCCAGCCCCAGAGGTGCTAGGCAATAGTACTAACCACTAAAGCACTGTGCCCCCCAGCAAGAGAAACAGAAAAATAATACAACCCCATTTCCATAAAAGGTGGGATTTTTTCTAAAATGCAATAAAAACAAAAAACTGTGATTTGTCAAGTCTCTTGAAACCTTAATTAACTGACAAAAGAACAAATAAAATATATTCAATGTTTTCACTGACCAACTTAATTGTACTTTGTAAATATAAACAAATTTAGAATTTGATGCCTTCAACACACGGAAAAAATGTTGGGGCAGAGGCATGTTTACAACTGTGTTACATCATCCTTCCTTTTATTTACACTTTTTAATTGTTTGGGAACTGAGGATGCTAATTGTTGCAGTTTTGCAAGTGGAATTTTTGCCCATTCTTGCTTGATACAAGACTTCAGCTGCTCAACAGTCCTTGGTCGCCACTGGCTGATTCTCCTCTTCATGATGCGCCATAGGAGACAGATCTGGACTGCTGGCAGGCCAGTCAAGCACACGCACTCTGTGTCTACGAAGTCACGCTGTTGTAGCACATGCAGAATGAGGCCTGGCATTGTCCTGCTGAAATAACCATGGACTTCCTTGGAAAAGACGTTGCCTTGATGGCAGCATATGTCTCTCTAAAATCCCAATATACGCCTCTGCGTCAATGGTACCTTCACACATATGCAAGTCACCCATGCCGTGGGCACTGATGCACCTCCATACCATCACAGATGCTGGCTTTTGCACCTTTCGCTTATAACAGTCTGGTTGGTCTTTTTCATCTTTGGCACAGAGAACTCGACGTCCATTTTTCCCAAAAACAAGCTGAAATGTGGACTCATCTGACCACAGCACACGTTTCCACTGCCTTTCAGTCCACCTGAGATGAGCTCGGACTCAGAGAACTCGCCGGCATTTCTGCATAGAGTTGATTTGTGGCTTCCTCCTTGCGTAATAGAGTTTCGGGTTGCATTTCTGGGTGTAGCGGCAGACTGTGTTAAGTGACAAGGGTTTTCCGAAGTACTTCTGAGCCCATGTGGTTATATTTATCACAGTAGCATGACGATTTCTCAGGCAATGCCACCTGAGGCCTCGAAGGTCACGCACATTCAACAGTGGTTTCCGGCCTTGCTCTTTACGCAATGAGATTTCTCCAGATTCCCTAAATCTTTTCACAATATTATGCACTGTAGATGGTGAAAGACCTAAATTCTTTGCGATCTTGCGTTGAGCAATATTCTTTTTGAACTGACTGACGATTCTCTCAGGAAGTGATATCCTTCCCTGTTACCAATTAACTTGATCCTCCAAAATGGTGTTACTTGAATATTCTATAAACGTATTTTGCCTCTGTCCCAACTTTTTTTGAGTGTGTTGAAGGCATCAAATTCTAAATTTGTTTATATTTACAAAATACAATTAAGTTGGTCAATGAAAACATTGAATATCTTTTCTTTGTACTTTTGTCAGTTAATTAAAGTTTCAAGAGACTTGACAAATCACAGATTTTTGTTTTTATTGCATTTTAGAAAAAAAAATCCCACCTTTTATGGAAATGGGGTTGTATTAAAGTTCTGAGCCACAGGCCAGCAGTGACGAAATGCCTGAATGAAAAAGGTAAAAGGTTAAAAAAAATCCTGTGCAAGATTACCTGGAGAATACCAATGCAGAGAGAGAGAGAGAGAGAGAGAGAGAGAGAGAGAGAGAGAGAGAGAGAGAGAGAAAATGGGAGAGAAAGACCCTTGGAAAAATTGGAAGGACGAGACAGCAGACAGGGGAAGATGCTCTCTCTTTCTCTCTCATGGTGTCGAGAAAGAATCTGGAAGCACAAAGATACAGCATGAATGAATGTTTTTGTTCCTTTTGTAAAGGGAAAAGGTTAGCATCATCCCTAAAAGACAGAGCATATACATATGGACAAATGACAAGAAGCAGAGGCACAGCAGTTACCATGCCAACCACAGGGTATACAGACAGTGCATGTCCTCTTTCTCCCCACCTGTCTCTCTCTCTCTCTCTCTCTCTCTCTCTCTCTCTCTCTCATTCATAGACCAAGTGTTTGTGATTCATAGAGGACTTCATCATTGCAAGCTACACATAGAAATGTCTCACTCTTCCCCTAATTCACTTAGACTGATGAACTTCTGCCTCTGCAAATGACTGTTCTGTTCTGCACGGCCTTTTCATTTTCTCCTTTTCCTTATGGAAACATCACACACATTTCACATGGGATTATAAGTCTTTCACACGTGATTGTGTGCATAGTATGTGATCATGTGGAAAAACATATAAGTGCTTTTCTGTCACAAGACAGTTCTCCGCCACACCACCAGAGGGCAAGCTCCCCTGAGTTCTTTGTATGTTCATTCTATTTCCTGTTTCTAGAGTATTTAAACCACATGGACACCTAACACCCAGTAACAAGCATTGCTGACAGTTTACTCTTGTGTGAGTTCTGAACCTTTTATAATTGACAGCTATTCCATGTTTAAGCTTGCTTTGTACTTGCTTTGTTTGGATGTTGATATTGTGTGTAGAAATCTGTGCCCTTGACCTTGCCCTTGCAAATATTGCAAGGTCTACTTATTAAATATTGCCCTACTTCTGCCCTGTGTGCACAGATTTTTGCATGTTCTCCCCATGCTTTGGATGCTTCCTCCGGGTACTCCGGTTTCCTCCCTCAGTCCAGAGACATGCATTGTAGGCTGATTGGCATTTTGAATTCTCAGTAGTGTGCGATTGTGCCCTGCGATGGGTTGGCACCCCGTCCAGGGTGCCTTGTGCCCAGAGTTCCCTGGGATAGGCTCCAGGCTCCCCTGCAGCATAAGCAATATGGAAAGTGGATGGAAGGATTCATTATGGCCTAATAAGCTAGATGATCATGGATATTAAGGAATGTGAAATCTGCAAAAGCAAAACAAAAATTCTTCACATTGCCAGTCAAACGTTTGGATACACTAGATTACAAACATGTTTTTCATGGTCTTCAAGACATTTTGATAAAAGCTTATGGTTAAAGTTTCTAAGACGAATTTAAATAGTGACGTTAACACCCATGTATAAATTTAGTTATGAATTAAAATGCATTTTTAATAAGTATTTTTAGTTTCTTAATAAATAACTATGAAGCAGCCAACAAATGCTCAGCTTGTTTGGGAATGTTAAGAAAAGCTTCTTGAGTTAATCTTCATGAAGCTGGTTGGAAATATGCCAATAGAGGGCAAAGCTTCATCAGGATTATTGTTAAGAATTTACAATATCATTTATTTTAACACATTTCTGTGTGGGATGTACAGTGGTGCAGCAGGTAGTGTTGCTGCCTCACAGCTCCAGGGTGCTCGGTTTTATTGTGATCTCAGTTTGCTGCCTGAGTTTTGCATGTTCTCTCTGTGTCTGTGTGGGTTTCCTTCAGGTTTTCCAGTTTCCTCCCACCTCCCAAAAACATGCCAGTAGGTGATCTGGCATTGCTAAATTTCCATGTGTGTGAATGTAGTGACTGATGAATTAATGACTTTTCTTGGTTATTGCATATGTGTTTTTTATGTGTTTTTATGAAACAGTGCATAGTGTTATTATATCTTTATTATTATTGATAGTAAATACAATTCAATTCCAAAAAAGTTGGGACACTGTGTAAAATGTAAATAAAAACAGAATGCAATGATTTGCAAATCTCATAAACCCATATGTTATTCACAATAGAACACAGAAAACATATCAAATGTTTAATATTTGGCTCATATTTGGTGCTAAAATGTGTGCTTGAAACTTTTTGCTAAACCTTCTTTTCTCAGTGTATTGATGGGAAGTGCAAGTGAATCTGTATAGATATGTGTCCTTGCTATATGTTAAAATGACTCATTGTTCTGGTGTAGATTGTGTTTCTTACTGTTTCTTGTTAATTGCCATAGTAGATGCAGTGTGATGATAAAACCTAATGGCAGCAGCATACATGTACAACCCCAATTCCAAAAAAGTTGGGACGCTGTGTAAAATGTAAATAAAAACAGAATGCAATGATTTGCAAATCTCATAAACCCATATGTTATTCACAATAGAACACAGAAAACATATCAAATGTTTAAACTGAGGAAATGTATCATTTTAAGAAAAAAATAAGGTAATTTCAAATTTGATGGCCGCAACACATCTCAAAAAAGTTGGGACAGGCAATAAAAGGCTGGAAAAGTAAGTGTTACTAAAAAGAAACAGCTGGAGGAACATTTTTCAACTAATTAGGTTAATTGGCAACAGGTCAGTAACATGATTGGGTATAAAAAGAGTATCTTAGAGAGGCAGAGTCTCTCAGTAGTAAAGATGGGATGGAATCTGGATGGAAGCATATGTTGCTCTAAGTGGGGGAATTGGGGTTGTATTAAGAAAACCCTTGAGTGTCCAAAACCTTTGACTGGTATTGTATATTGTAGCTCTGGGGGTGTTTTATTATTTGTTTATTTATTTATTTATTTTTAGTTTTGAATTTTCCCAAAAGCCACTAATTTGTGTCTGCTCTGTCTAGACTGTAGGCTGCTCTATTTGTTATTCTATGGGTTCGGAAGGTTTTCAATCATTTTTAGAGCTACTATAAATGCATGGATTTTATATCAATGTAGATTATATGGGTGAGGAGAATGTCCTACATGTGCTTTGCTTGCAGGTAAGGTTTATGCTGGCTAGGTTGCATTTGTGAACTTAACAGTAATAAATTTGGCTGTCGATAATCATCAGAAATTAACATTTAAATGATGTTTTTCCCCATGTGCACATAATTAATGTATGCCGTCGCCACCACCACTAGTGGCTATACATGCATGCACCATTAAATACTAATTTTACCTAATCTAATCTTGAAACACATTAGAAAGAGGTATAATGTGTGCTGCTATTCGAAAAGCAGCAGTATTATGTACTTCCAAAATTAGAAGATCTACAACAGATTTATCTTTTACAGACAACTTTACAAAGCTGGACAGCCTGGAGGATGTGTTTACATCAGTTTTCATAGGGATATCCATAACAGTACAACAATGATCAAACCTGATTCTCTACTGAGTTAGGAAAAATATTCTGACAGATGCCTGCAGCAGTGATAAAAGAACTGCTGCAGTATTCAAGTATTCTACAAGTATTCACACAAGATGGTGGTCAGGACCACCATATTGCAATAAAGAAACAGATTGGAAAAAAATATTTCTTTTCAGATCACTGTTCCGCCAGATGGGTTGCAGCTGGGTTTCTTTTTCTTATTCATTCTTGCAACATTTTACATGTTTACCTCTAGTACATGCAATTCTGCATAAGACACCTGACCCAGGTTGAGGCACCAGTCAAAGACTGACCATGCTCTCCTGTATTTGATGGTTTGATGGATGAAAGTGATGATATTCCATCATCCATCCATTTTCTGTACTGCTTATCCTACACAGGGTCGCGGGGAGCCTGGAGCCTATCCCAGAGGACTCGGGGCACAAGGCAGGAGACCCCCTGGATGGGGTGCCAACCCCGTTGAATGGCACAATCACACACACTCACACACTATGGACAATTGAGATGCCAATCGGCCTACAACGCATGTCTCTAGACAGAGGGAGGAAACCAGAGTACCCAGAGGAAACCCCAAAGCATGGGGAGAACATGCAAGCTCCGTGCACACCGGGCAGAGGCATGAATCGAACCCCCATCATACAATAGGTACTGCATTGACTTATTTACACAGTATTGCTAGGCCCACTGAGAGCAAATGCACATGCATCCACACCTGTAGCATACGAGTTTCCCCAGACAAACCCAGCTGGAGAAGAAAACTATGAACACTAATTTGCCTTTGAAGCTTAGCACTAATACATGGATACTGGATGTTCAGCCTGCAGATCAGGGTTCAGGAACAGCCCACACCAGCTTACACTCTGCACCAGAAACTCATCAGAGGACACACACTCCATTCCTCCATTCCAGGTAAATAAAATTTACTCACCAATTGCACTTTGTACTTTTTACATACTATACATCATACTCAGAATCTGTTTCTGAATGACCAGTGTCATTCAGAAACAGGTTCTGAGTGTTCTGAGAGGGAGGGTGGAAAAGGGAGACTGGCATTAAACACAGGCTCTCCGGCAGATCCCAATAAATTGAAAAGGCAGTGGCGCAGAACAAAATCTCTCTCTTGCAAACAGATGCAACCTTTGATGAAAAGATGCTAATAAAACACACTCAGTTTATGAGCTATACTAATGCAACTGTCACAGCTGTACTCCAACCATATAAACACTCCCCCACATCCACATTCACACGTCTACAAACACAGTGCCACAATCACTCCTTTACAGTAACACACACACACACACACACAAATTCATTCACTTCCTCTCCCATAAGAACAATCTGTACTTTTCACATTCGCTAATGGACTCCCCTGCTGCCCACGCACTCACACACTTTCTCTGCTTCATCAGCACCCCACTCCACCCTGCCCATCTTTACAATGCTCTGACAGCATATTCAAATTCACAAGCTGCCCCAATTCTGAAAAAAAAAAACCAAGATGCTGCTTCACAGTAACCCAAACAGTGTTCCCTAGATGCCAGAGAATTTTAGAATGATATAATAAGGGAAGTTATAAAAGGGTAATAAAGCAGGGAGTGAATCCTGCAAGTGCCTTGGAGCACTAAGATGAGACCAAATGCAGTTTTCCTGGCCTCTTAGGTTACTAAAATGTTAACGATTAAGGGCATTAAGAGTTGGTGCGGCACTCTGAAGTGGCTGGTTACTAAGCAGACAGCTAAGTGCTTGAGCAAGGGAAAACTAGGGATTTTTTTCTTTTTTACTGAGCTCTGTTTCAGAAAGGGTTTGTTTCTTGGTCTCCCACATTAATATTGCACAGTGTGCAGATTTCATTTTTTATTTTTTTTGTGGTTTCTCAGTTCTACACTCTGTGTTATCTGATGTGTATACAGAGGCATCTCAAAAAATTTGAATATTGTGGAAAAGTTATTTTCTCCCATAATTTAATTCAAAAAGCATATATATTCTAGATTCATTACACATAAAGTGAAATATTGCAAGCCTTTTTTTTGTTTGTTTTAATCTTGATTATGGCTTACAGCTCATGGAAATCAAAAATCCAGTATCTCAAAATATTAGAATAAAGAATTTATAACACAGAAATGTCGGCCTTCTGAAAAATATGTTAATTTATGCACTGAATACTTGGTCGGGGCTCCTTTTGCACGTATTACTGCATGAGTGCGGCGTGGCTTGCAGGCAATCAGCCTGTGGCACTGCTGAGGTGTTATGGAAGCCCAGGTTGCTTTGATAGCGGCCTTCAGCTCATCTGTATTGTTGGGTCTGCTGCTCTCATCTTCCTCTTGACAAAATTCAGGTCAGGTGGGTTGGCTGGCCAATCAACCACAGTAATACCATGGTCAGCAAACCAGTTACTAGTAATTTTGGCACTGTGGGCAGGTGCCAAGTCCTGCTGGAAAAGGAAATCAGCATCTCCATAAAGCTTGTCAGCAGATGGAAGCATGAGTGCTCTAAAATCTCCTGGTAGATGCTGCATTGACTCTCAACTTGAGAAAACACAGTGGACCAACACCAGCAGATGACATGACACCCCAAATCATCACTGACTGTGGAAACTTCACACTGGACTTCAAGCAACTTGGATTCTGTTCCTCCAGACTCTGAGACCTTGATTTCCAAATGAAATGCAAAATTTACTTTCATCTGAAAAGAGGACTTTGGACCACTGAGCGACGGTGTTTTGAGTAAAAAGGTGTTTTGAGTTAATTAGCTGATTAGAGCTCTTCTCAGGTCGACATTGCTGTATTATAAATTCTTTATACTGGCTTTTCCCAGTATCTCATTTCCATGAGATTCATCAAGATTAAAACAAAACAAAAAAAAAAGGCTTGAAATATTTCACTTTATGTGAATGAATCTAGAATATATGAAAGTTCCACTTTTTGAATTAAATTATGAAAAAACAAAGAACTTTTCCACGATATTCTAATTTTTTTAGATGCACCTGTACATTGTAAACTGGACTTTTTAACTTTGGCAACATTTGGCAATTATTTTTTATTTTATAATCAACCGTAATAGGTTAACATAAAACAAAATGTTTATTGACCTATCATTAATTCATTAATCCCTTAAACTCCTGATTTATTGTTCTGTTAATCATCCTGAAGCATATTATTTAGTAACTATAATGAAGGGCAGCAGGTAACTTCTGCATCCCTGGTTTGATCCTGAGCTCTGTCTATGTGGAGTTTCTCATTTTCTCCCTGGGTCCGGAAAGGTTTCCCACTGGCATCCCATCCAAGGTGTATCCAAACCTCATGCCCAATGTTCCAAGGATAGGCTCTGGATCACTGAAAATGAATGAATGAATGAATGAATGAATGAATTAATTAATTGGTGAATTAATGAAAGAATGAGCAATAATGACTTATTCTGTAAGTACAGTGAAATTAATATGAAAACATACATCGACCAGCCAAAACATCAAAACCACCTGCCTTCTTGACATCTTGGCTTCTTCCCATAGTGCATCCTGCTCTAACCCAGTTGTCTAGCCATCACAATTTGGCCCTTGTCAGAGTCACTCAGATCCTTATGCTTGCCTATTTTTTCCTGCTTCCAACACATCAACCTTGAGAACCAAAGGTTTGTGGACACTAGACCATCACACCCATCTGTAGCAAAACAGATGCTAGAACACACACTGATGTGGGACAGAGGAAATCATCCACATACCACAACTAAAATGACAGAGTGCCAGGATGTATCTCTGCAATTGTGGACACCAGACCATCACACCCATATGTGCTGTTTGAACATTCCATTCCAGGTTTAGTCCCTCTTTGCTGTTATAACAACCTTCACTCTTCTGGGAAGGCTTTCCACTAGATTTTGGAGTGTGGCTGTGGGGCTTTGCCCATTCAGCCACAAGAGCATTTGTGAGGTCAAGTACTGATGTCAGGCGAGGAGGACTGACACGTAGTCTTCATTCCAATTCATCCCAAAGGTGTTCAGTTGGGTTGAGGTCAGGACACTTGAGTTCTTCCACATCAACCTTGGCAAACCATGTCTTCATGGACCACACTTTGTGCATAGTATGCAGTTGTGTGCTTCCAACTTTGTGGCAACAGTTTGGGGAAGCCCATATGGGTGTGATGGTCCACATACTGTACTTTTGGCCATGTCGTGTATGACTAATAAGTAACTTTGGGGGCGTGAACATTTTCCATAGTACTCCTTTACTAATTGTCTAAGTGTTGTGTTAGTTGAAAGCTTTGTTTTCTTTTTTAATGACCTTAATGCCTTAAAGCCTGTAGTATTATACAGCCATCCATCTTAAAGCATATTATTCGGTAACTAATATCACTTATTCAGTGTTACAATAAAACAATAAGGGAAAGTGTTTAGATTCACAAGTGCATTGTATGTCTGGACATGCAGATGGATTCTGGGAGTTGAAGGGGTTAAAACACTTAGTCATTCTCCATTTCTAATATCTCTTCTTCTGTTCTCCAGCCCTATTTGGAGACTCATCTGTCCTCTCAGTCCCCATATTTCCTTCCTCGTTCCTAAACACTAAACCCACAAATCATTTACCAGCCCATTTATTTCATTTCTTCAGACACACCAATGGCATTTCTAACTTCATTTAGTTAATGTCCTCTCTCCCTCTTGCCTTCTTCCCATTTTCTTCATATCCAGTGTATCCATGGCTGGCCTAATAATCCAGCCAATTCCTGCTTTAATGTGTAATACTACTATACTGTACTGTACTATACTATACTATACTATACTTCAAGCCAGACATTACATCATGCTTTTCAAAGAAATTTTTGAAAAATTTTGATGTAATATGTAGGTGTAGAGCATGTGTATTACACATTATGGGCAATTTTGTGGAACACTGTGGAAACTAACAGAACTATAGTGTTTAACAATGATGTTAACCACATTCTCAACATCTCTGGAAAAGGAATAAGATGAATCTAAATTACTACATGCTGCTTGAGATTCTGGGGAAACCTCAGTCTCACATGAGTGCTTTTATCACACATGGATGCCCATCAAGGCAGAGCCTGCCATCTGCTCAAACTACCAGCCATACCACAGTGCCTCAACATGCTCTAAAGACTACACAAAGCTCATGGCATGTGGCATGCAGCAACTGCCAAGTCAAATTCCTCGGTAAGTAATATCTTGCTTGGATAACACTGATACTTATTTGGATTCTAATGTGGCAAAACAGATGCTAGCAATGATGTGGGACAGAGGAAATCATCCATATACCAGAACTAAAATGACAGAATGCCAGGATGTATCTTTGCAATGAGAATAGTGCTTTTGCTTTCATTTAAAAAAGTCAGAAAACTAATGTAGCCTTATAATTCTTTACACCACAACGCTGTTGTGTTCTTTAATCTGACATCTGATTGGTCATAAGTTTTTGATTAATTTTCTATGACAGCAGATCTGACAGTAGTGCTGAGTTTAAGGCGAATCACAGGTTTATATTAATACCTCAGAATGCATCAACACATCAGAATGATTTAATATATTAAATTATTCTGATGTGGTATCTTTTCTATAGTAACAGCTCATTCACAGGGATTTGTATGGCATTTGCACCACAAAAACACACACAAAAAACACCTCTTTGTAATTGCTGATATGGTGAGGTTTTCTGTGAGGAGAAAACATGTATGGAAGGAGTCTCCAGTGTCAGCACAGTCATTCATAATACGAAAGGAACTAAACATGATGGAAAATTCTATTGAAAAATAATCCACTTCAGGGTTGCAACATCACAACACACTGTTGTTATTATTTATTTTCCTATAACAGCAAGTCCCATTGTTTTATTCCCTACTTATTCGTGATGCTTTGCAAAAGACTAAGAATTTCCACTTGAGTTTAAAACTGCTTTCATTTACTTTCTTGTAGGCTTGAAGGCAATTTTGTTTTAGTAGCTTAGAGTATTGTTCTCAATCTTCTGAGCTTACTCCCATCTTTGAACCTTATTTCCGCTTAGTAGCGATAATACATTTCTTGGGAAATCAGGAAGGCTCTCATGCTATACTATAGACAGTGAAAAGACAAATAGTACACCCAGTTTTTAGCACATTAGAGCACTTGGGAATAACAGAAGTGGTCGCAAAGTTGTCAGAAAGTGGCCAAGGGATTTACCCCTCATACTTAACAATGAAAGAGGGTTTTCTTGTTCACTGAAATGAAATCAATTGATAAATTTTGTGCAAACATTGATTTGAGAAATTCTCTTATCTTATTTCTGCAGGTTCACACACAAACACTGACTTTAAGCAACTTTCTTTCCCAATCATGAGACAAATATGTATATATTTTTTTAGACTTTTAGACAAACAAACATCAGAAAAAAAAATTAACGAGTGATACAATACAACGGTATTGAATTTATATAGAAATGAGTCCAGGCTGCATACCTCCAACTCCATACCTCCATTTACAACTAAACATTTCAGAGCCTAAAATGGAGTCTAACAGTTGCATTGCAACTATCTCAGCCAGTATGAATCGGTCTTATAAACTGACAACAAGCTGGTCAAATGCAAGATGAACAGAATGAAAAGAGCCACTCTACAAGAAAAATCACTTTTGATCCTCACCCAAGGATAAACTTCACATCACAGTAATGATTCAATTCAGGGCCATCAGGTATAAGAATAGTGGCAAATCATGCTGGCTTTGAATCATTAACTGAATGCTAAAATGAATAAATAAATAAATAAATAAATAAAATGTTCCTAGTAGTGTTTCCTCATTCATTCCTCTTCAGTAAGCACTTTATCCTTGGCAGGGTTGTAGTGGATCAGGAGTCTATCCCGGGAACACTAGGTGTGAGGCAGGATTACATCTTGGATAGGGTCCATTGCTTGGCACCATACACATAGACATTAACACACTCTTTCACAACTATGGGCAATTTATCTTAGCCAATCCAGTCCAATCCAATCCAATCTTTTAAACATGTTTTTGGTAGGGGGGATGAAACTGGAGCACCTGGAGGAAACTCACCCGGACACAGAGACAGCATGCAAGCTGTGAGGCAGCAATGCTACCCACTGTACCACTGTGCTGCCCAGCAGTCTTCAATTTCATCAAGTGTAATTAGTGCATTTATTAAATTAAACAGTCACTAATTTTTAATCAGTTGAATTAGAAAGTGAGTTGATGCATATTTATGAAGAGGCAGTAAGTACAATACACACTGTGGCTGAGCATAGATAATTAAAATATGACAAATGACTAAAGCTGATGCACAAGAAAGGCCACAAACAGTTTGCTGAAGACAAGCAGACTAAGGACATGGATTACTGGAACCATGTCCTGTGGTCTGATGAGACCAAGATAAACTTATTTGGTTCAGATGGTGTCAAGCGTGTGTGGCGGCAACCAGGTGAGGAGTACAAAGACAAGTGTGTCTTGCCTACAGTTAAGCATGGTGGTGGGAGTGTCATGGTCTGGGGCTGCATGAGTGCTGCCGGCACTGGGGAGCTAATGCCAACATGTACTGTGACATACTGAAGCAGAGCATGATCCCCTCCCTTCAGAAACCGGGCCGCAGAGCAGTATTCCAACATGATAACGACCCCAAACACAACTCCAAGACGACCACTGCCTTGCTAAAGAAGCTGAGGGTAAAGGTGATGGACTGGCCAAGCATGTCTCCAGACCTAAACCCCATTGAGCATCTGTGGGGCATCCTCAAATGGAAGGTGGAGGAGCACAAGGTCTCTAACATCCACCAGCTCTGTAATGTCGTCATGGAGGAGTGGAAGAGGACTCCAGTGGCAACCTGTGAAGCTCTGGTGAACTCCATGCCCAACAGGGTTAAGGCAGTGCTGGAAAATAATGGTGGCCACACAAAATATTGACACTTTGGGCCCAATTTGGACATTTTCACTTAGGGGTGTACTCACTTTTGTTGCCAGCAGTTTAGACATTAATGGCTGTGTGTTGAGTTATTTTGAGGGGACAGCAAATTTACACTGTTATACAAGCTGTACACTCACTACTTTACATTGTAGCAAAGTGTCATTTCTTCAGTGTTGTCCCATGAAAAGATATAATAAAATGTTTACAAAAAACATTATATATATAAAGTGTGAAACAATTATTAGCACCCCTATGAATTCATATGAGAAACTTTTTTTGAACTATATTCCCTTTTAGTCAATACTTTTAGCACAAAGTATTGACTAAAAGGGTGCCAGTAATTGTTGTACACCTATATTTATACAAATATATATATTTTTTGATAAACCTGTGTTTTGTTTGCAATTGTTTGATATCCATGAGAGCAGAGTATTTCTGTGAATTTTTTTAACAAAAGATCAAAAGGTTAAACAATAAAGACAATTTTTCACAGCCTTCTTTGCTCATATTTACCAAGGGTGCCAATGTTAGTGGAGGGCACTGTATTTCAAGCACAAAGAGTACTTTCATAAATATAAAATTTTAAATATGTACAGTATCTCACAAAAGTGAGTACACCCCTCACATTTTTGTAAATATTTTATTATATCTTTTCATGGGACAACACTGAAGAAATGACACTTTGCTACAATGTAAAGTAGTGAGTGTACAGCTTGTATAACAGTGTAAATCTGCTGTCCCCTCAAAATAACTCAACACACAGCCATTAATGTCTAAACCGCTGGCAACAAAAGTGAGTACACCCCTAAGTGAAAATGTCCAAATTGGGCCCAAAGTGTCAATATTTTGTGTGGCCAGCATTATTTTCCAGCACTGCCTTAACCCTGTTGGGCATGGAGTTCACCAGAGCTTCACAGGTTGCCAGTGGAGTCCTCTTCCACTCCTCCATGACAGAGCTGGTGGATGTTAGAGACCTTGTGCTCCTCCACCTTCCGTTTGAGGATGCCCCACAGATGCTCAATAGGGTTTAGGTCTGGAGACATGCTTGGCCAGTCCATCACCTTTACCCTCAGCTTCTTTAGCAAGGCAGTGGTCGTCTTGGAGGTGTGTTTGGGGTCGTTATCATGTTGGAATACTGCCCTGCGGCCCAGTTTCCGAAGGGAGGGGATCATGCTCTGCTTCAGTATGTCACAGTACATGTTGGCATTCATGGTTCCCTCAATGAACTGTAGCTCCCCAGTGCCGGCAGCACTCATGCAGCCCCAGACCATGACACTCCCACCACCATGCTTGACTGTAGGCAAGACACACTTGTCTTTGTACTCCTCACCTGGTTGCCGCCACATATGCTTGACACCATCTGAACCAAATAAGTTTATCTTGGTCTTATCAGACCACAGGACATGGTTCCAGTAATCCATGTCCTTAGTCTGCTTGTCTTCAGCAAACTGTGGGCTTTCTTGTGCATCATCTTTAGAAGAGGCTTCCTTCTGGGACAACAGCCATGCAGACCAATTTGATGCAGTGTGCGGCGTATGGTCTGAGCACTGACAGGCTGACCCCCCATTCCTTCAACCTCTGCAGCAATGCTGGCAGCACTCATACACCTATTCTGCAAAGCCAACCTCTGGATATGATGCTGAGCACGTGCACTCAACGCCTTTGGTCGACCATGGCAAGGCCTGTTCTGAGTGGAACCTGTCCTGCTAAACCACTGTATGGTCTTGGCCACTGTGCTGCAGCTCAGTTTCAGGGTGTTGGCAATCTTCTTATAGCCTGGGCCATCTTTATGTAGAGCAACAATTCTTTTTTTCAGATCCTCAAAGTTCTTTGCCATGAGGTGCCATGTTGAACTTCCAGTGACCAGTATGAGAGAGTGTGAGAGCGATAACACCAAACTTAACACACCTGCTCCCCATTCACACCTGAGACCTTGTAACACTAATGAGTCACATGACACCAGGGAGGGAAAATGGCTAATTGGGCCCAATTTGGACATTTTCTCTTAGGGGTGTACTCACTTTTGTTGCCAGTGGTTTAGACATTAATGGCTGTGTGTTGAATTATTTTGAGGGAACAGCAAATTTACACTGTTTTACAAGCTGTACACTCACTACTTTACATTGTAGCAAAGTGTCACTTCTTGTTGTCTCATGAAAAGATATAATAAAATATTTACAAAAATGTGAGGGGTGTACTCACTTTTGTGAGATACTGTGTGTGTGTGTGTGTATATATATATATATTTTTTTTTGATAAACCTGTGCTGTGTTCGGAATTGTTTGATATCCATGAGTATTTTTTAATTAAATTTTCTGAACAAAATATCAAAAGGTTAAACAACAGACAATTTTTCACAGCCTTCTTTGCTCATATTTAGCAAGGGTGCCAATATTAATGGAGGGCTCTGTAGATTTAATGTTGTTACGTAAAGCACTGAATATTTACAGAGTTCTAAATAGAGCATAACACTTGTGCTGTGACAGTTGGTGTGTAGGTGTAGGTTTTCATGGGAAAGCCCATAGAGGTCAGTATGTGTGCATGTCTCTCACATGAGCACACACTTCATATTATATTGATGCACTTGTCAGGCTGCTCCGAAATTATAAATGCTTGCTGAACCAATCTTAGAATGAAATGAAAGGACACCGTAAACTGTGTGTTTGTGTGAAACTAATTGTTTTTGTTTCAGTGCTGCGTCCAATGTTGTCTTCAGTCAGTCGGCAAATTTGCAGCCATATACAACCAATGAACACGGAGTACAGCTTGTTGCAGAATTCACACACATCCATCTTTCCTTTTCCTCCCTTCCTTCTTTGCTCTCTCATTGGCCCACACCAAAGGAATAGGCAAAGGGAATGGGAGACTACACAAACAAGCCCATTTATTCTCATTTTGAGGCATTGATTGACCCTTTTACACAGCCGCTGGATCAGACCAATATTTCATGTTTCACTCTCTCCATCAGTATTTCTGCCTCCACTCTGCAGTATAAGAGCCGTGAGTGAGATAAAGTGGACATGATAATGCATCTGCAGTGGAACTGCTAAGTGTATGTAGGCTATAAGTGAGTTTGAACTTCAGCCATCTTGCACTAACTCAGCCCAGACATTCATACCAGCAGGATGCTTTCTCTGCATCATTCGCGAACCAGAGCTACTTATGGGGGTTAAAAAAGTCGATATTTAGAGAAATGTGGGAAACCTCGTCCACTCACTGTTTTTACATAGGCATCATTCAGATTAGCAAGGTCTTAACTGGCCTGTATGTATTTATTGATCCTGAAAGTGAAACTGCTCCCCCCCCACCCCACCCCTTTTTTTTAATTCAGCAGTGGATCAGTGAAAATAGTGCACAAATGAAGGGCAGTACATAAATTCGTAGCAACCAAATAGGAACAAATGGTACATGAGAAGCAGAATATACAACAAATAAAGTTTTAACCTGTTTGGGTAGTTTATTATAGACACTTTTTCAGCAGAGAATTAAATTGTGAACGTGTGCTGTAATTTGAATCTTCATATTGACTGCCAGGGCTTTGCCTCCACACCCAATTCAGCTGTTAGCCATAAGCAGCTGCTGTAAACTACAGATGATATCTAATAATTGAAATGTGCAGAAAAAAGATACAGCACAGGCACAGAGGACACAGGAATGTAAGGCATGGAGCAGTCTGTAATTAATGCTGAACAATGATGCATTAAAATCCAGCCTTTTTTTTTTTTTTTTTTTTTTTACACAGAGAAAACATAACTTCCAAATTCTGAGAGTTTTCGATTTATTTTGGAAGAAAAGACAGGACTTATCAGATGCCAGTCAACTTAAAAAACAAGAGTCAAAACTAAAAGTGTTTGAAGATAGAATTTCTGAAATTTATGAAATTCTGGATTTAATATTTTAAAATTATTTCCACTCAAGAATGTCACAGCAAGAGCACAGGCATCTCTTCTTACTGAGACTGAATTTAAAAAAAAAAAAAAAAAAGGAAAACAGACATAAAACACATCAAATAGACTCACTCACAGAGGTTGTGAAGGAACATCTCGAATGCATTTCTCACTAAACAGAATGTGGAACATGACGTGTCCATGTATGGAGGGATGACGCTATTAAACTATCCCAAAAATATCACATCCATCAACACTGGTCAAATGCAACACAAATTTATGAAACTATAAAATATATACATACAATATATACATATACATAAACACACACATGTATATAAACTCGCACACAGTGTGAAGAGACCTTATATACATTTGTGAGTGTATGTATCTGTATGTACATTATGTATACATTTTGTCAAATCTATGTGTACAAGCTATTCAGATTAGTTAGGCAGAGCTAAAGAGATCATGTGAAAAAAAAAATATATATAGATATATCTATATATCTATATCTATATCTATATCTCTCTCCTCTCTCTCTCTCTCTCTCTCTCTCTATATATATATATATATATATATATATATATATATATATATATATATATAAAAAATAAATACATAAATATAAGTGGGTGGGTGGGTGGGTTGGGTATAGACTGAACTGACTAGCCACCTAGACCTGCAGTAGTTACGTCATTGCAAATTGTTTAATAATTCAGCCAAGAGTTCAAGGAATGTGAATGAATTGCGTAGAAGACTGTGATGCATGTGGTTATCAAAAGGAAAATAATGAAACTCCTTGGTCCACAGTTTCAACCTCAACCAGAAACAAGTATTCTGTAGGTGAGAGAGAAAGAGAGAGAGAATGAGACAGAGAGTGCAAGACAGAGCTGCGAGAAAGCCCATTAACTGCTTTGAGGGGAGACGTGGCACTAACAGCATCCTTTTGTGTTGCTTTGTAATATAATAACTATAATGGTATACAATTACTGCAGCTGTTATTAGCAGGTGAGGTTGATCTTAAATAAAGAGATTTTATAACAGCCTCTCACTTAATCTCTTCTCATACGCATATCCCCCCCCAACCCACGAGAATGAGAGAGATTGAGACAGAGAGAGAGATAGAGAGATGCTTCAGATACATCTTGATGCATAACAGAATTTAGAGGGGATTCCAAAGAAAGCTACATATATTATTCTCATACATGAGCTGGTGTTTTTACAGCTCAGTTTTCTTTCTCTTTCCATCCCAGGCTGAGGTGGAACGATCCAAACCAGATCTTCAGCCCTTTCTCATTCCCACCCTCTTTCTCCGTCCCAAGTTGTCTCTCTCTTTCTCCAACCACCAGAAAGATTCTAATTGCTGGTTGCGCATTTCCTCCACTCTCCTTCCCTCCTCCCACCCTCCTTTTGTTCTTATGGAGCTGAAAGTAAGTTCTGAGCATCAGTTTCCTCCACCTCAAAGCTCTTCTCCTCCTGTGGTCTGCCGATCCAGGCTCCGTAACCCAGCTGACCCAGTGCCTTGAAGAACTGCTCCTTGGCCAGCTGGAAAGAACAGGCGGCCATCTTGGCATGGGCGTAGGAGGTCAGCGCCAGAAGGTCACTCCGGCCGGCCCGCCTGCACACGTCTCGGAAAAGACGGAACAGGTTGGACTTGGAGACGCGGGACACCTCTAGCTTTGGACTGTGCAGAGAGACAAACAGGCGAAAAGAATAAAAAGATATTTGAGAGAAAGATGAGGAAAAAGTGGGACATTATTATTATTATTGTTCTTGTGGATATTAAGAATACAAGGAAAGTTTTTAGAGTCTTCAGGACACATTGTGCTAGCTAAGCTGTTTGAACAGATGGCTTTGTTATATCTGTGCTTCTGCCCTATTGGCAGTCTGCCTGACACACTTAATTTCTATTGGTTGCTCAATAAAGCAGATTGTATGACTGGCTGGTCTCTTACCCGTCCACCTTGCCCTTGGTGCCATCCAGTACCTCCACTTTGAGGCTGTCTGGCAGGCTCCAGTTCACACTGGACTCTTTGGTCTTTCCTGTGTGGCGTGTTGAGTCATACACACTCACTCTGCCGACCTACATGCACAGACAATGAGAGCTTTTTATTAATTATCAAAATATTTTGCTTCACATGAATGTCTAAATTAAATCCACTTGTTGAACATTAGTCACAAATAGAAGATTTCAGAATTTTAGCACACAAATTTACTCAAATGATGTGTGTGTATGTGTGTATGCATACCTCAGGGTGGCTAAGTGTGAAATGAGGAGGCAAGCTTTTAATTAACTCGCTGCCCTCTCTGGCCAATCGGCAGCACACAGCTCGAGTCAAATGACCGTGATTGTACAGGTACCCTGGAAAAACATATGAACATGGTCAGATCATTTTCAGCATTTGTTTGAGGAGGTTTTGAGTGTGTGCATCTGTACTATACCCAAGGTGATTGATTGAAGGTACACAGGGTGCATAAAGTGGCTAAGCAGAGCCCCCTGCAGGCCCAGCACGTTCCAGCGCAGGATCTTGTCGCTGCAGCTCATGGTTCTGAGGCGCTCGCCGTGCTGGATGCCATCCCAAGTGGGCACGATGGCACTCGACTCCACAGGGATGGTACCCTCACCTGGGACAGAGAAGAGAGAACACAATATTATGTGAGAGTGTTTAAAAAACAACAGCAAAAAAAAACAAAAAAAACATGAAGAATCAAAGAGAGAGAACATGAATAATAAAAATAAAACAAACTCAGATTAAGCCTGCAATATTTATGCAAAGTAGTCATTTTCTAAACAGCATTCAATATTCCACATCCAGCTTGATGTGGGTGAATTCCCACATCAAGCCAAATTCCATATCCCACATCATGACCCAATTAATTTGCCTGCTTACACTAAAAACCCAGACCAGATTTATGACCTCAGCATAAACTAATTAACCCTTAAATAAGACTGATAGACAAGCATTCAGCTTCTGCAAATGAATTACAGCTCATGTGTAACTGCATTAGTGTCTATGCAATGCCACTTGCTTCCAAATAGCTATGAGATGCGACCTAATAGTCTGTACAAATGAGAGAAGGGCTCACCGTTTTCCACTTTGGTCCTGAGCTTGCCCTGTTTAACATTCTCAAACAGGGGCATGTGAGCTGAGCCGGTGACCTCCGCTAACTCGGTGCTCGATTTATCGAAGAGTGCACCGTCCCCACATGGAGCAGTGCTGAAAGAGATACAGACAGACACCGTGTAATAAGTTCTAATACAGACAATTTTGGACTATTATCTGTAACTTAGATGCAGGCTATTATCTGTAAATGTGATCAATTATCTCTTAATGAGAAAGGGCATGTGCCAGATTGTACATGCTTGTTAGCAGTGGTTCCTGTGCGAACACAAATCATACCTGATGTACAGATGGAACGTGATATCATCTTTGATTTTGAGCAAACCATCCTCTGCAACCGCAAATATGTTGTCCTCTCCAGGACTATCCCAATGCTTTATCAACTCACTGTACAAAAAGCTATGTGGGAGAGAGAGAGAGAGAGAGAGAGAGAGAGAGAGAGAGAGAGAGAGAGAGAGAGAGTGAGTGGGATAGAGGAGAGGAGAGATGTAAAAGGGAAAAGAGATGGCTGCCAGAGCTGAGGGCAGACAGGCTATAGAGTCTCAGACGACTCTGAGCTAAAGCTGCAGCGCATATAAATTTACTTCACTTGTTAATATATTTATGAGAATGAAATAAGACTCCATCAAGGCTAATACTGAAATGGACAAAATGCATCTTGGAATAGTGCCGATGTAAAATGATACCGGATGAAGCCTCTTCTGGAAATGATTTCAGCATGGCAGTCGTTAACGGTATCACCTTTAAGACTCAGTTCCTCTCCTTTAACGCAGCGGTTTCCTGGAGTGGTAGAGCAGTAATAAAATCAGCACAATGTGTGTTTTGAAGTTTGAGCTCTTAACAGTCAACTGCTTTTCCATTAACTATGGATAAGCATGCAATTGTCTTTAGTTTAACTGAGATTAGTCAATTGTTGTGTCAATCTGAATAGTGATAATCTAAGACCTAAATGAACAGTTAATGGTTCATGAATAGATCAACACAAGAGGGCACCACATATTCATTTTGGAGAAAAAGAGGTGGCAAGGGAAGATGCAATACACACAATTCCAAACTCAACCAGCAAAGCTCAAGGTCTGCATGAATTTTTGATGTCAAGAGGAACAGGCACTGGGAAACTGGATAACTCTATGCTGTCCCTTCAGGCGTGTCAGATGAAGCTCAAGTAGGATTGTTGCATGAACTGTAACTGGACTACAATTCAGACTTTTTTTTTTTTTAATCTTCGACCTTAAATTTTGCTAGTGCACATGTGGGAAAACTGATATTTTAGGATGTGCAAAGATATGCTTTGCAAATGGTTTTATTACAAGCCTACTATGGAGTGTAGGTGCATGAGTTAGAGTATGAGCATCAGCCTAGTGACAGGATGTGGCCCGTCTGTCAGCTCACCTTATAAATGTGTGTATGTGATGCATACCTGTCCCAAGGCTAACGACTGTGCCCAGGTTGTCAGCACCTCTCTTCATGATGATCGTGGCAAGGATTTTCCTACCCAAAAGGCTGTGCTGAATGCGAGCAGTGAGCGCATTGAAACGCTGGTGACTCAGCATGGCGAACTGGTCGTGCAGCGTGCTACCTGACACCGGCAACTGCGTCACACACGCACACATACATGTGATTGTGATAAAATGTACAGTAAACTACGTTTCAAAGGACTCATCATCGTTATTGTAATCAGTTATGGAAAGGGTGAGCGAGAAGGATACCTCTGCCGTGAGCTCTCCGGTGCGTGCCGCCTTTTCCGCCTCTCCGATCAACACTCGGAGAGCTGCATCTGCTGCCTCCTGCTTGCCCTGCTTTTTATTGCTGGCACAAACCGCAGGAAACCAGCGACCTCCCAGCTTAGCCTGATAGGTAAAGCTATGAGACGAGATGGAGGCAGGGACAATGCATAGAAAATCCAACAAGTTAGATCCAGGGAAGTTCATGGAGCATAAATGGGAACAAGCAAAAGAAAAAGAAAAAGACACTGTTTTTGAGAGCACTGATTCCATATCACGTGTGTGTGGGCTACACATGATATGGAATCAGTGCTCTCAAGAACAGTGGCTTTTTCTTTTGCTTGCAGATATGCAAGTATTCAATACAATGCTGAGCCATGTAGCATTAATAATAAAATGAATATCTGGAATGCCATGTATTCGAAAAAAATTTTTTTTATACATTTGTACCATATATTTTAAGCGGAAATTGCCACACACAATGTTTTATATTATTTATTATTTAATAACATTAAATATATGACAAATTTGCAAAGATGAGTCAGAAACTGAATACCTATAAAGTGCACTTGCAGTATGGGAAGTTTGTTGATAAATTAGCAAATGAAGGTCGGTACAAGGCAGAGGTACTTAATGATCTAGCAGCTGAGTGTGATAGTGAGTGGGTCTGTGTAAATGTGGGTGTGTACCGTGGCTCGTGGGGAGGTCCTGACTGGCCCACCAGACGGATCTCGGCAGCAAAGCCTCGTGAGCGTGCGTACTCCAGCAGGCCTGACACGGCATTGTTGTTTAGGTGGTTGATCAGGTCGCCTACTCCAGCCTCATGTGCTGCCTGGAGCTCAGCCGCTGTCAGCGGGGGCAGTGATGGGCACGGGGGCACTGCTGGGGCCACATCGCCCTCACCAAGTGGACAAAACGCTTGCTGCGGCTGACACAAACAGAGCTGAGTGAGACGCTCAGCAGGTGTAAATGAATATGTTTCTATACTACTGTAAAAAAAAAAAGAAAAAAAAAGAACACTGTACAGACTAAAATGCCTCAGGATTATCATTCCATTTATCCATGTTCTTTCTTGCATTCTACTCCTTAATTTTGTTTGTCCTTCTCTTATGACCGTTTCTCATACATTTTTACTGTTTTTTCAGTTTAAAGTTTGAACCACCGATCCTTGCAGGAACCTTCCTCACATGCGGAAGTAAGCTGACTTCAACTTAAAATGCTAGACAATCTCTGATTACTAATACAAACATGTATTTGTTCATATTTTAATGCCTTCTTGCTCTTCTAATTTACAAGAACTTCCAAAGTTAGTATGCATAGTATAGCTATCCTAACTTGATGATACACCCATTTAGTTGACTTTATCACTCTCATCTCATCTCCTCCAGCTCATGCGGTTCCATATAAAGAACTGTCAGACTCTTTATACCTTGTTGAGCTGCAGTTGTCCTTCTGCCAGAAGAGCCTTCACAGCTTCCTCTGCTGCCAGTTGCCGTGCTGCCTTCTTACTGGGTGCTGACGCCTCCGGGTAAAGACTGTCCCCAACCTTTACTTGGAACATGAAGCTAACACAAAAAGTAGGGATATGAAAGAGAGATAGAGGACAAGAGAGACAAACATTTAGAGCATCTTTCTCACAACTTTTATTAATGATGATCATTTTGGTTCTTCAGTAAACAGGTCAAATCACTTAAACATATTTGCAATAATCCTTTAATCTATTCATTAATAGGCCGGGCATGATAACTAGTTTTGTTTGACGATATATTGTCCCAGAAGTAACTGTGATAAACGATATTATTGTCATTTTAAGACAATTTTATGCCACTGATGATAATGATAATATAATAGCATAACAATGAAAGTACACCCTTTCAAAGAGCAATGAACTTTTAATTCTTAAGAACATTCAGACATTGTAATACAATACTATGAGTTTTACGCTGTAGTTATTCATTGTCCGTGATTTAGTGCGTTGTTACGGAAAGAGGGTACTTACCATTCTTCCTAGCTCCTTACGTAAGTTCAAGTTCACTTGTGCATTTGCGTCATTTTGTTAATAAGCAAGTTGTAATCTTATGTTTATGTTGTGTAAATGTCTGATTAATCTCATATGTGTATAGGATGTATTTAAGCGAGTTAATTAACCTGCTACTAAAGAGCTTCTGCTCTTAGTAAGAGTTTACCGCTGTTCATTCACTGTTCAGCTTCAGCTCATGCAGCTTAAGCGGGTCAATCCCAGACATTAATGACTATGACTGAAAGACTATTCTTTCTAGAGTTTTCTTCTTCAAAAAACATTGTTAGTACATTGTATGGCAGTGGTAGCTCAGTGGTTAAGACGTTGGACTACTGATCAGAAGGTAGTGAGTTCAAACCTCAGCACTGCCAAGCTGCCACTGTGGGCCCTTGAGCAAGGCCCTTAACCCTCAACTGCTCAGTTGTATAAATGACATAAATGTAAGTCGCTCTGGATAAGGGCGTCTGCCAAATGCCATAAATGTAAATGTAAATATCTTGCGTGTCATTTTTTTCAACAGTATGTTTAAATCAAAATCAGTGCTAGTGCTTGCTACACATCATGAATTCGAATGCATGCAGTTTTTGCATTCAAATGTGCATTATCATCTTAAATTCGAGGAAAATTCAAAGCTTGAATTTTAATTTGACAGCCCTACTGCATAGCAGACAAGAGGACAGTAGCAGCGGCTTCTAAAATGTTGGTGACATTCATTCTCATGTAAACAGACATGCATGTAAACACAACATGCAATATCTAGGTCATCAAAAATGATTGAGGTCATGTTCATATATCGTACGCCAAGTCGATAATGTAATGATCGTTACAGGCCTACTCATTAACTTATATTTCTAACAACAAACTCCTAATTTGTTTTAAGATGTGTGGCAAGATAACAGTGAGGCAAATGTCTGGTCTGGACGATAGGTTTTGTTTTCTTCTTGTTGTAAAATTCACTTTTTCTTATCTGCCTACTAGGATACTCTTGTTCGAGATGTACCAAGAATTTCCCCTTCAGGGAACTGGCTTTTCTGCCAGGTGCATTTAGTCTGCGTTCAGTCTGACTGTGGCTTTAAGTGGAAAAAACAGAAAAGTGTAGTCTTCAAGTGGCTCCTTTATTGCCATAGCAAGTGGTAAAAAAATAAATAACCCCCCCCCCCCAACACACAAAAATTCTTATAGCTAACCCTTAGATGCTAGGACCTCTGCTTATCATGTTAACATGACAATATCTGTTAATATATGAATGTGCCTTCACAAGACCAGCTAAGGTGGCAGCTTTATACAAGTGATGACTGTTTTATACAATACTAATATAATAATATTACTACAATACAATCCTAGATTTATTTCATGTCGCCTGTTCCGCTTTAAATATGAACCACACCCAAGTTTAGTATGGTCATCAGAACAGGAGTAAGGAAATGTCATCACAGAGACAAGCATCCTATGTGAGTAAGGTTAGCTTTAACTTTATGACAGCAATGCAAAAGTTTGCTGCGCTACTTTATAATTAGTGGCCTCTCCAAAAAATTTTTTTAACCAACCAAAGAGACCACAGTCCTGCCTTCTTGTTTTCTATTGGCTCACAAGACCCAGGCCCATGAATTCAAGGGTCAAAGTTCACCTAAATAAGGTCTGCACAAAGTGAAAATAGCTGCTACCAGAAACACACGTACTCCTCCTTCCACGTCCTACCTACAAAAATCGTAAATGCTATGGCTAAACCACAGATGTCAGCTCTGCACTTGAGGAAATATAAAGATTAAATATTTCAATACTCTTACCGTGGGTCATGCGCTGGACCCTCCTGCCCAGAATTGATGAACTCAATGGCGTGGCCACTACGTTGGCTGTGCTCCATTAGAACAGAAACAGGGTTCTTGCCGCCTGGAAGGGAGCGAGCCAAGGCCTTTGGCGGCTCCTCCAAACTCTCCTTAAGAATACAGTAAGCAAAGATGCACAATTCCAAGGGAAATAAACAGACAAAACACAGTCAACATTGGTACACAAAAAAACACTTAATTCTAGCATATCATTAAGTTAAATCACAGAGAAAACTCACAAAAGAATCCTCAGCAAACTCAATCAGCTCTTCGAATGACATTGCAGGCTGCTCTGCTTCATCCTCCCCACTAGCAGCTCCCTCCATCTCTTTGTAGAGAGCCCGAAGGGTCTCTGCAGCTGCAACCTTCTTTGCCACTTTCTTGTTTGAGGCTTCAGCTGGTGGGAACCTACGTCCATCAAGCATCACCTGCATTCGAAACCTGAGGAAAATGGAGTCCATTGGAGGGAAAAAAAAACAGTCAAGCCATTTTTCTCTTGCCGTCATCACTACACTGAAGCAATTAATGTTACTACATTTGTATATACCCAGAGGCAAGCACAGATTGGATGGTTACAAACGGAAAACACATGAGCACTCAATGGAATAGATGACAACAACAACAACAAAAAAAAAAAAGTCCCATGCTAGCTAACCTGGGGTTATGTGAGGGTCCGGACTGTTCAAGCAGGAGGAATTCACAATTGTAGCCAAGATACTGTGCGTACTCCATCAGGCCACTGACAGGGTTCTTGCTGAGTGCCAGTCTTAGCTTCTGCAACTTACTGGTCTCTGTATTCTGGGCAGGAGGAAGAGGTGCCGCCAAGGACACAGCCACCTCTGATCGGATTGTGTTCAGGAATTCTGGGATATCATCTGACGCCCACTCCGAGTGTCCCCCGTTCTTGTTATCTGCCTGGTAGTATGAGACATCATGGGAGGAGTAGGGGACAGATGTAAGGTCATTGTCATCTGAGGGAATTTTTTCAAGAGCAGGTACAGAGTCCATATCAGAATGTGATTGCTTCTCAAGCATTCCGTTCCCAAACGTGCCATCCTTGCTATCACGTGTCTGACTTGTTGGGAGGTTCTCCCAGGTCATCGCTTCTTCCAAAAACCCAGATCCACACACCATCTTTGGGGCTGCTTGTGCAGCTATCACTGAGCCTTGTGTTCCACAGAACTCTGACTTGTCACGGGTTATAGAGGCAGAAACAGCTGCTTTCCGCTGTCGGTCCATCTTCTCACGCTGGTGAGCAGACAGCTCCCAAGCAGGTGGCATACTGCCTGAGCTGCGACGAAGGTCGCCATGCTTTTCCATGGCATACAGTGTAGGATTAACATGCTTGGCATTTTGCAAGCCCAGGTTTTTGGCAATCATCAATGCATTGGCTTGGCCTGTCTCATGGAGGTACTGCAGGATCTGCTTCTTGTTGTCTTTTGCTTCCATTGTTGTGGAAAGACCGGATTCCTTTTCAGTGGATGAAAATGTATCTACAGCCTGATCAGAGTCCAGAACTTCAGAGGAACTTTCTTTTTCAGAGTCTTCAGATTCCTCACTGTAATCACTACTGGCCTCTGTAGCGGTTGATGTTGATGCACTGGTCAAGTTGCTGTCTGGATTTACTTCCTCACTAAAATCCTGGTTTTGCTTTATAAATGTATCCTGAGCAAACTTTTTATCAGTTTTTGCTCTAGACTGGGTTCTCCCGTGTGAGGCTTCAGGGTCACCTTCTTTCCACAGTCTCCAGAGAGGAGGAGTCCCTTCTACAATCACTGCTTGATTTAATCTTAATAAAGAGTACAGCGATTGGTTAACAATCTTCTTAGGCAATCGAAGCCTTTTAGCCAAGGCCCTGGCCTGGATGGTTTCACTTGGCTGCAATGAGGCCAAAGAACTGTGGACCTGCTTTTGGATTTCAGGTGTCGGCTGCAAGGAATATCTACCTGAGGGAAGTGAACGAGAAGCCTTATTCCCAGAACCACCAGAGGACGAGACACTACCAAAGTTCTCTAGTGACAGAGCATGAAAGGCTGAAGACAGTCCGGAAGCGTCACAGTCCACCCGGCTGTCACACTGATACTGATTATTCTGGCTTCTTAAGTGCTGTTGTTCCCAGCCAGACTTAGGTCCAGGAGGGTACCTGGTGTTAAACCCTTTCTCCCAGCTTGGCTTGCCTCGAATATAACCCCCTCTTCTCACGTAGCTGCTAGGCTTTGGGGAATTATAATATCCTGTATGACGCTGGGGAGGACTGCCAAGGTGTTCGGACTGGTGCGGCACAAACTTGGGCGCCTCAGCACTCTGCCCCCTAAGGAACAGGATTTGCTGCTGGTGAAAGTCTGCTGCTTTGTCACCACAAACTCCTCTATTCGATGATGACCACGGAGTTTGTACTTGGGAAGGTCCAGGGAACTGAGACGTAAAAGGATTTGGAGGCAGAGAAGGACCACTTGGAGAAGTTCCAGGAGGGCCAATAGATGAGTAAGGGGGAGGATGCTGGAACCTGCCCAAGCTAGCGTTGGGGCTTGGACCGTGAGGGGTTCTGGGGTGAGCTGGGAAGGTTTGGGGGAAGAATTCTTGACTAGATTTACTGTGGTGGGATGGGAGGGAGAATCGATGGTACTCTTTGGAGTGCTCTCCTCTACCTCTGCTCATAGCGCAGGGGTGGAGGACAAAGGAGCTCACTGCCTGCTGGCTTTGGGTGGATGTCAACACAGGGAGCAAGACAGCAACAACAAAATACTGACGTGTATTCTCTGGATACGTTTGCAGCACAGCTTCACCTGGTAAGAAAGAAAACAGGTAGATGTGAGCACAAAAAGAAAAAATCTTTAAACAGTTATACCACATTGCGGTACATAGAATTTTCAAATCTGTATAACTGCATGGCTCGGACAGTAGTCCCAGCTGGAACACAAACGACAGGTTTAATATTAGTGTGCTTGTTCTAATACGTTATTGTTTCTATAGTATCGGCTCATACACAGGGACTTGTATGGTGGACACAATTTAATCTAATAAGCAATTAGATATGCAGTGTCATTTATTAATAATCATCAGTAAATTAAACATTGTAATTATTGGCAAATTGCTGTTGTATAAGCGGAATAACGCATGTACGGTTATAAGAAAATAACACCACCATATGAAATCATCACACTACCCCGCGCGTGGATTATTTTGTATTACCACATGGTTTGTCGTTTGTTATTTCTTACTTGATGCATGTACACATGAGAGCAATTTGAATTCGTATTCCTATTCAATTCTCAGACTACTGTAATTCAATAACATGGTAAAAAGGTCCTTGGATTAATTATTCATATTATTATTATTTTTTTTCGCTCTTAGCAGGTATTACACAGATTCTCACGGGGATGGAAAAGTGAGACAGTCTGTCAAAGAGAAGCTGAGAATGGGGAAGGACGAGAGAACACACAAGGACATCCTGTCCCACTGCAGACGATATGAGACGAGCTATGATAAAACCGTGAATATAATACAAAAACGGAGCACGGTTTTGTTGATGGACTCCCATAAAGCACCGTACTGTGAACAAGAAGCAAAATCTTCCCAATTCTGCTTTCCTCTTGCACATCTTTCATGATGGCAAGGAAATATTTCCGGAGGTGTTTCATCAGTCCACCGACTGTTTTCTTTTAATTCATTATTTTTTTTTTTAGGTAAGGCTAGGGCTTCGTAATATGATAATATAATATTGATATCATGATAAATTATGTCACGATACATTTTTCACAGCTATAATATTTTTAAATACAAAAAAACAAAACAAAAAACAAAAACAAATTATAACCTGACTAGAAGCAACTGATGATGTTAAAACTTAAAATTCTAAAACGTAATAGATTTTTAAAAATCGCCAGTGTTAAATATTTTTTTAAAGTATTAAAACGCACAAATAAATCTTATAATACATTTCATTTATTAGTTATATATATATATATATATATATATATATATATATATATATATATATATATATATATATATATAAAATTTACTTATTTTTTAAAGCAACACTACTGTACTGCAGTCTGTGAAAAAACCTATATCATGATACATATCGTGTATTGTAGAGATGCCTCAGAGTATCGCGATATGATATTATTGCCCACCCACATGTTAGAGAATGAGACAAAGCTATAAACCACATAAGTCAACTCTTTACCTGTTGACAAATACATGTTTTAATAGTGACCCTGCGGTAAGAAATCACATAAGCAAGTCTGAACGAGCCTGTCTTGACAGAATTATAACATCAGAGCTAAAACTATACACAGAAATGAACGCTAGCACATACGTACCGGAAGCGAAAGACGTACAAAAAAAAAAAAAAAAAAAAAATGGAGGTAAAGTCACACAAACGTTGCCGCCTCCTTCACCGTGCTGAAAACCAGCTTTAAAACAAACAAACAAACAGCGAGCTGAATTACTAGGTCTATGAGCTAAACCAAAACTAAAATGCGAGCTACTTTAATCCAAATGACGGCTGAAGGGTGAGCAGAAAACAAACAAAACACGCATTTGTTAGAAGAAATGACAGCAGACTAGCAGTCTATACCGACTACACCACAAAATGTCTATGCAGGTCTATCAAGGCGCGTTTAAAGTAGACGGCGTTTCGAGGGGGAGGAAAAAAAACACAACAAAACTACTAAATTGTGCTATTCTTGATTAACGGAACCACGCAGCTGCTGTAATGTGGAAGAAAGCGGCACCTCCGAGTTTCACTTTCCTTTCTTCTAAACTCGCTCGTCATTTTCGGACGTTTAATAACACAAGCCGCCACCAGGTGGCGCCATAACGTGCGGTTTGTGAACAACTTAATAACAAAATGTCTCGGTTTGTTAATTAGCATGTCTCATACCATGCAGAAACAAATTCTACGGCATTACAAACATTTTTTCTTACAAGTGTAGACTGTCAGAGGGAGTCAAACGATGCTAGAGTTACAAATGGCTCGTGTTGAGTGCTGCTGTTAATAAATATTTTATTAAAAGGGTTAGTTACAGTGCTATTACTACACAAATGGATACATACAAGCTGTGACATGAAGCCGGCTAAAGAGCAGAGGAGAGCTGGCAGAACTGTAATATTCTTTTTTTTTTTTTTTGGGGGGGGGGGGGGGGGATTGAATTAAACGAATGAACAATGATTTCCATTACAGACTTCACACACAACATCATGTGTGTGTTCTTCTTTTAGCAAATGCGAGTTCACCCATCTCATCGGCGAGTGATGTAAATATTCACTCAAATCTAAAGGAGTTACACCGGGTCACACTTGCACCAGCAGAGCGGCACAATTGTAACATCACATTTATTTACAAAACATTAAACAAAAATACTGTTAAGCCGTCATACTACTCTGTGTGATGTAGCTCTGAGGATAGCTTGGAAAATATTAAGCAATTACAATGAATTTCTGGATGTCAGTCCATAATTTCTATGACTTAAAAATAAATAAATAAATAAATAAAATAGACAATGCCTTTATGAGGTCTGCATCAACTGCAATTTCATCCTTACGAGCATGCAAGTTAGTGGCTGCGTCTATTCAGTGCTCCACCTTTTGCTTAACAGTCAGCCAGACACCTGTAAAGCAAGATGCTGCACATTCATAACAGGTGTTACAGCTGTACCGCAGGTCGCATCTATGCTTTCTAACTAGAACTAGCATGCATTCACTTGGACATCTATGATCACACTTAGTCATGACTGCACAGATTTCCTGTTTAACTTACCTGAAACAAAATGCGTTTTTTCCTAAATATCTTCAGCAAGAGTGAACAAATCCAGTTATGTATTCCCCCCCCCCCCCCCCACACACACACACACAGGCATGGAGAAGTGATGTACCTGTATATGGATGTAATGACAGCACCGTTGTTTGCATGCATGCCTTTACAGAAAACAAGCGTGTCACAATTGTGCCGGCTCTCCTCTTGTGCATAATAAAGAAAACACTAAGTGATGCTACAGTTTATAAATACTTCAGACTGCAATCTATTTAATTTCATGCTGGATTTTTGTGCCGTCTGGTTGGAGTCATATTTCGCGTCTCTACAAGTGTCACCGAAATCCTTCTAATAAAGCATCTTTGGTATCGCGAGCCGCCTGCCTGAAACAAAACTCCGCCACCTGCGACTCTCTCGAATGCATAAAAGATGAAGACACGGCCACTATGAGGGACGTGGGAGGGGGGGAAGTGATGCTTTTCTGATGCTAGAAACGTTGTTAAACTCACTTACTTACTCCTCGACCGTCTGGACAGCACAGGGTTTACTGAAAGCTGGTGTTTCTCAGTCCTGCTCCGGCATATTTTGGTGTTTTCGTTGCACCTAGCTCGTCAGCTAATTAACAACCCTGAACTAGGTGGAAGTGGGTGAGTTAGAAGAGGAAAAAAAATAAGAACACCAAAATGTGCAGGGCAGTTCTACTCCAGGCTCAGGATCGAGAAAAAATTCTCTACACCATACTACAGCACTACATACTATAAATAACCTGGAGTTTACTGCAGTACACACTACATAGTATAGATAGCATGGAGTTTACTGAAGCATACTACTGCACTATACAGTATAAACAGCCCAGAGTTTACTGAAGCATACTAATGTACTATACAGTATAAACAGTACAGAGGGTACTGAAGCATATTACTGCACTACACCATATAAATAGAGCAGTGTTAACTACAGTGTTCAACCCACACGGGATAATTCCACCCTACCAAGTACGATTTTAATATAAGCTTTTGTTTGTTATGTGCTTTAGAACATGGGTTGCAGGAAGCAGAGTAAAACGTCCCTTTCGTACACAGTCGAACGCTTCCTTTACGTTAGACTACTTCACCTCACTCGCTTCACTCCACGCTGCAGCTCATTTATCATTATTCTTACATTCATAACATTGTGATATGCTTGTGAAAAGGTACTCGGTCGCTAAGCACACAGTCACACCGTTCATACAAAAATTGTCTGCTAAGCGCTGCGAATTTAGGAAATTATGCTTGTCACGTGTCTCCCCCCCAGGACAGTACAGCAAGTTTCTTCAACAGAGAGCTACAGGATGGCTCAGAGAGACTTTTCTCCTAAATCACACCAAAACAAGCTATTGTCTTTATTTTCACCACCAGATACAGAAAATAAGAAAACAAGCACTTGAGCTCGATCTGTGAACGGGACAGAGCTGCGTTGAAACCCATGGAATCTTCAGCACTTCTCTCCGTTGTAATACAGAGCAGTTCACTGTCCGTTGTGTTGTTTCTGGACACAAAGCAATCCAAGCTTAGGAAGCCAAGACGTGTATACATTTCGCCACCACACATTAAGGTCTTAATAAAGCTATTTATTATCCAGATTGGTGGCTCTGTATTTTCCTAGACACGTTTAAGGCGGGTAACTAGGTCAGATACGACACTACAGCACAGCGTTCACACAATAATAGAGAGCTCTTTAACTGTTCCGATGATCAGACTCACAGTTGTCCAGACACAGGGTCAACAGCACTATAACTCGCATACAAAATCAAATTACTGCAATCAACACAAAACAATTCAGTGTTGTACTATGCATAGTCCTACACACGCTGAACTGATCTGTGTTGGTTTGATGGTCTACAAATTTGAAATGACCATTTTACAGTGGATTAAACTTGACTCTTGGCTCTTGTGACTTTGAATATCATTTACTCATTTAAAATGAATTCTTTTTTTTTTTTTTTTTTCCCATCCTGAGCATTGTCCAATAAACACCAAAACAATATTTACTTGGTAATACTGATGTTTATCTTAAGTGTTTATTTTATAGTGCCTTAAATTTGACACTTGGGTCAATTCAGCTGAATTACTTTTGCAGTGAGCACAGATTTACAGGGTTTGAACTAATACTTCGAGTCTTACAGACTCCCCTTATTGATTTATGGTTTGATCTGAACATACAATTTCTTCAAAGATCATTTTGAAGTAAATTAATTAATTTATTATTTAATATAGTTAGGCCTTAATAGCATCTCGAGATTAAAGTTGACAAGTGTTACCGTAAATCCACTTAATTTTCTACCTTGTATGTACACAGAGATACTGTGAATTGTATATTAGTTAGCTGTTTATTCATTTATATATATATATATATATATATATATATATATATATATATATATATATATATATAATTATATATTCAATTATATATATATATATATCATCTTGTTTTAAAATGTAATAACACACACATTATATAATAAGGTTGTGTTGGAGGCTTGCTTTGTTTGTTTTTACCGTTCAGCACTGCTACCGCTAAGTACCTAATAGCCGCGCCCCCGGATTTTACATGCGTCTAGATTTACCGTGATTTATAAAAAGCGCGGCTACCTTAACCACAATTTCCAACCTACAACCAGTAACATCATATGCGATTTAAAGCTATAAAACAAATTTCTGCAACTAATGTCATCATGCTAGCCGATGTGCAGCTGCTAACCGCGTTTTTCCTAGCTCCTGCGCCCTGTTTAGCCTCCAGCGCGCCACTGCAGCATCCTTCTGTTTTTCCATCCTGAAGTGCTTATTTCACTCACTTTCACTCTCCTAGCGCGATAACTAACGCGACACGACATTAACCCGACAACCAAGCAATAGCACAGAACAGCTTTTCGTGCACTTACCGACCCCAAACAGCGCAGAAGCTCACAAGCCAGCCGCGAGACCACAACGCGCCAGGACAGGACAGGACAGCAGAGGTACGTCATGTTTGTGCGACAGATGCTTCGACGCTTTCTAATGACGCCAGCGAGTCCGAGAGAATGCCTTTGCAGCGTTTGTGTAGAATATCTTTTCTAGGTATAAGGGTATAAGAACGTGTGTCATGCAAATCTTGTAGAATTGTAACAAATCTTGTAAGTTCTCCTAAGCCTAAGATTTAATAAATATGACAAATATGATAGAGTAGAATATATATATATAGATATAGATATATATATATATATATATATATATATATATATATATATATATATATATATATATAGAGAGAGAGAGAGAGAGAGAGAGAGAGAGAGAGAGAGAGAGACAGAGATTAATTCAGATGAATGAAACTTGCATTCCTGGGTAAAAAAAAAAGTAGATGTGTCTTTATTTTACATTGTATAGGAGAAACTAAGAGAGGATTTCAACATATTAACAATGAAATGAGGGAATAATCTTCCAACCTTATAATACTTATATCGCACAAAAAAGATGCAAACCCTTAAACTGACATGTTCACAAACCCAGCACTATAAATGTCTTGCTGCCTCAAACCTCAGTCTTCTCAGTAAATAAATCCAAATAATCAAAATGTATTGACACCCTTATTATTCTGATTATGTACTCTTCTGATTAACTACTCTTGGGTTTCAAGTCCTATTTGTTCGTTAATTGTTAACAGCCTGATACAATTCTCGAGGTTAGGGTCAGTGACATGTGACCTGAAGAAAGCAATACTGCTGTAACTAATCCCCTTCACTATTTATAAGGCTGGTCGCTACAACATTGCTTTTTTTCTGAGTTGACGCCTCCCTTCTTTCATTTAATCCCTGGTGTGATACATGATAGAGCGGTTTCTGCCTATACCTAGTCTTTTCATACACACACACACACACTCGCACACAATCCCTAAAACACGGTGTATGATACAGTGGATGATGTTCATTTTACATTTGCAACCATGCATGTTATGCCATTATATGATTAGAGCTTAAGAGTTTGATGCTAATAACTTAATACCAAGCAAAACAGGTTCTATGTAATACAGGCAGAGATTCTGGTTTATATTGGCTATATGACAGTTTTACTAATTCCTCTGATTTTATTGCTTGTATCACAACTCACTCTTACAGTCTGTACGTCCATAAAAGTGAACACCCCAGGATTTTCTCATTAAATTTCTTTATTTAAAAGAATATGTTACAATTTATTTATAATGCTATATGAGCAAGTTTCAACAAACATTTTCAGGTTATTTCATGTCATCGGCTCATTTTAAAACCTGATCCATTTGCCAAAGTGGCTCCACATGACTTCCTTCAATACCCCACTGACAATTCAGGTGGCTCTGTGACTATTATCTATGCACCTTATTCGAAAACATATGCTACTGAAAATACTGTATGCAGAGAAATCCTGTTTGATACCTTATTACAATAAATTAATGAGATAATCCAACCAGGGCAAACAGAGCAAATACAAGAACCATGTGTATGCTGATAGGTAAAGAGAAGAACCAGAACAAGAGGTGGAGACAAATGCACATATATTAAGATTTGTTTGTGGCCCTTGGCGTTTTCTTAGTACAATTCAGACAACTCTCATATATAAAGGGGCCTCTGTAATAATGCATTCAGACAAGGGATTATGCCAGAGACCCACTGCCTTCTATTATGTAATGTTTTCCCCTACTCCTAGATGTTGTATTTGTATACCAGTGAAATCCAAACTTCTGGCAGACCTCCTTTTCAGAGCAGAGTTAAGCTTATGGTGGTGAACAGTTTACAGATGGGTGACATATGAAAAGAGAAACCGTGGTTCTGTTATGCTGTGGCGGCCATTTATATATTTTGCTGGTATGGTTTGTACCCAGTTGCTCCCTTAGAGAGAAAGCTTACTGCAAACAAATGCAAAAGTCTTCTGACCGAACGCCGAAACATTTCTACTCTTAGGATGACTCCTCCCACATCCACAGGAGCTCACTGAATGCAAATAAGCAAGACCTTGTCTAGAACGGCACCTCCCTATCTCAACACTACTTGAAGTTTATGTTCCCTCACACAACCTGGGATCGGTTAACAACCGACGCCTGGTGGTGCCATCTCAGTGAGGCATGAGGTCACTTTCCAGAACCTTCAAACTGACTGTCCCTCAGTGGTGGAATGAACTTCCATCCTCAATCCGGACAGCAGAATCTGTCACTATCTTCAAAAAGAAAAAAAGACCCTCCTCTTCGGTGAACACTTAACCCATAACTTGCCCCCCCGCCCCAACTTAGAACTTGAGTTCTCTAGAACTCAATTAAAAATCTTGTATGGTAGCACTACTTGTATTGTTTGTATTGTTGATACATCGCTTTGCTTATATTTTCTCATTTGTAAGTCACTTTGGTTAAAAGTATCCGCTAAACGAATGAAATGTCAATGTAAAATGAATGGATTTAAGTCAACACATCTCACCCCGATTCAACACCTACGGGAGATTTCGGAGCAACACGGAATGTATTTTGGGAAATGGTGTTCGTCGGTGTGCAGAATTTGTGCCAAGGAGCATTTAAGCTGTTCTGGAAGCTTGTGGTGGTACAACACCTAACCACGACGTGTTATGTTGATGTTTCATTTGTCACCCACCTGTAAGTATTAATGAATATTTATAAGAACACAAGGGTTAAGCTGGATTTAGAACTAAACTCTGGATAATGGTAGATCTCTAGGAGCCGTACAGGCTTTTTTTTTTTTTTTTTTGTGATTGTTGCGGCTAAAAATGCTTGATTTTGCTGCGACTTGTTTGTGCTTTTGTTGTGGAAAACTACTTGAGTTGAGTTGCACGAAATGGTCTTTCGCAGTGATGTTTGTTGGTAAATGAGACCTTTTAGCTGTACTCATGTTCGACGCACGTGAATCGAAGAGAGCCTTGGCTGAATTCGCATTGTGATGACGTCACATGACGCGTCTTGGCCCAAACCTGCGGTAATTTTGAAAAATTTCAAGCTCCTCGGAACATTGCGGAGTTTGCTTGATTTTTGCGTTCATTTCTGCAGTCGCGAGATCACGAAATCCTTGAGGGACTGCTTAAATGTAGACACTGCATTGCTGTACTGCAAAGCATGACATTTCAATAAAGTTGGTGGGAGACAAACATGGCCAACATACAGCAAAATGCAACATTTACAAAGGGGAAAAATATAATTCAGGAAGTTAAGATGCACAATCAATACCTCAAAATGAAACGGGGTGGGGGGGACGACAAAAAAACAATCACACCCACACAACAAACCAAAAAACACAGTACTGAAATGTCATGTCACTCATTATCACATAACTACATGGATAATACTAGAAGTGCAAAACTTTTTTTGCGCCTGCGCTAAAGGAGAAACTGACCCCAAAACGAACGAACAAATAAACAAACAAATGGCAGTAATGGGTAGAAGCAACAGAATCACAAATCATAATACTCATTTAGACCTGCATGGTTTACCTTTTTCAAAAAAAAAACAAACAAACAAACAAACAAAAAAAAAAACATTCTACTCCTCTTAATAAACTGATATGCAACAGAAACAATCTGTAGATTAGACAACAGTAAAAAAAACAGGTCTACAGCCGTGGCCAAAAGTTTTGAGAATGACACAAATATTAATTTTTACAAAGTCTGCTGCCTCAGTCTTTATGATGGCAATTTGCATATACTCCAGAATGTTATGAAGAGTGATCAGATGAATTGCAATTAATTTCAAAGTCCCTCTTTGCCATGAAAATGAACTTAATCCCAAAAAAACATGTCCACTGCATTTCAGCCCTTCCACAAAAGGACCAGCTGACATCATGTCAGTGATTCTCTCGTTAACACAGGTGAGAGTGTTAACGAAGACAAGGCTGGAGATCACTCTGTCATGCTGATTGAGTTAGAATAACAGACTGGAAGCTTTAAAAGGAGGGTGGCGCTTGAAATTATTGTTCTTCCTCTGTTAACTATGGTTACCTGCAAGGAAACACGTGCAGCCATCATTGCTTTGCACAAAAAGGGATTCACAGGCAAGGATATTGCTGCTAGTAAGATTGCACCTAAATCACCCATTTATCGGATCATCAAGACCTTCAAGGAGAGAGGTTCAACTGTGAAGAAGGCTTCAGGGCACCCAAGAAAGTCCAGCAAGCGCCAGGACCGTCTCCTAAAGCTGATTCAGCTGCGGGATCGGGGCACCACCAGTGCAGAGCTTGCTCAGGAATGGCAGCAGGCAGGTGTGAGTGCGTCTGCACGCACAGTAAGGCGAAGACTTTTGGAGGATGGCCTGGTGTCAAGAAGGGCAGCAAAGAAGCCACTTCTCTCCAGGAAAAACATCAGGGACAGACTGCTATTCTGCAGAAAGTACAGGGATTGGACTGCTGAGGACTGGGGTAATGTCATTTTCTTTGATGAATCCCCTTTCCGATTGTTTGGGGCATCTGGAAAAAAGCTTGTCCAGAGAAGAAAAGGTGAGCGCTACCATCAGTCCTGTGTCATGCCAACAATAAAGCATCCTGAGACCACTCATGTGTGGGGTTGCTTCTCAGCCAAGGGAGTGGGCTCACTCACAATTTTGCCTAAGAACACAGCCATGAATAAAGAATGGTACAAAAACATCCTCAGAGAGCAACTTCTCCCAACCATCCAAGAACAGTTTGGTGACTAACAATGCCTTTTCCAACATGATGGGGCACCTTGCCACAAGGCAAAAGTAATAACAAAGTGGCTTGGGGAACAAAACATCGACATTTTGGGTCCATGGCCAGGAAACTCCCCAGACCTTAATCCCATTGAGAATTTGTGGTCAATCCTCAAGAAGCGGGGGGACAAACAAAAACCCACAAACTCTGACAAACTCCAAGCATTGATTATGCAAGAATGGGCTGCCATCAGTCAGGATGTGGCCCAGAAGTTGATTGACAGCGTGCCAGGGCCAATTGCAGAGGTCTTGAAAAAGAAGGGTCAACACTGCAAATATTGACTCTTTGCATAAACTTCATGTAATTGTCAATAAAAGCCATTGACACGTATGAAATGCTTGTGATTATACTTCAGTAACAGTTAGTAACATCTGACAAAGAGATCTAAAATCACTGAAGCACTGACTTTGTGAAAATTAATATTTGTGTCATTCTCAAAACTTTTGGCCACGGCTGTACACGTTTACGCTTAAAACAAGATTCTATGAATTTTCGAACTGTGAATACCATCGACCCTACATGTGACTGATTTTCTTGGTGAACCAATGTTGCATGGCCTGTATTCGCATATCAGAATACTTGCTGGTCGTGTTCAATCCTAACATGGATTTTCCAGACTTTCAGCCTTTCTTAAAAGCATTTCTTAAAAGAAGGAAAAGACTGGGTTTAATTATATTAAAACAAAAAAACAAAACAAAAAAAAAAACAATAAAACAACCCTGTTTTATAAGTTCAGGGTTACTTTAAATCCATCTTGCCTACCTGCCTAATAGCATTAACAAGCGGTTCATTCATACCTCCATTAAAAGTCTGTCATTTTACTGACGGAGCTCCGATTCATTACATTCATAACACTGTTAACTATTTTTCCCCCACTTCGAAAAAATTCAAGCATGCACAGTGGAGGTTTTTTGATTAACCTTTGTGGGTCAAATTCAAAATGAGATACATTTAGACTGATTCAAAAAAAGAAAAAAAAAAAAAAAAAGACGCTTAGAAAGTTTGAACTGGATTGGGGAAATATTGAGGAAAAATTAAAATATTTAAATATATATACTTATAACAAGTATTTTGTTATAAGTAAACTGGGAAGGGTAATTTAGAAATGTGAGAGACTATTTGTCTGCTTTTTCAAATTTCTGTTTGAACAGAGGTTCTTGCTTATCTGCTCTGCTTGTCCTGGTGGATGGTGGAGTTTCAAGATATTTATACACATGAATAATGTCACTGTGATTTTTTCCTTTCCTCAACCCTCCCCCCCCTCCCTCCCCATCCACCACAATCTTTTGTGCTGATACATTTTGAGGGATCATTTCGCTTGACTTCGCAGAATGCATGTATCTGTGTGTTAGTGTCAGGATGAAGCTTTACCACTGAGGCCTCCTGGCTGGAAAAGTGTGCACTTCTCTTCTCTGTCTTCCTCGTTCTTTTGCTTTTGGTTTCGTAACTTGGGGTTAAAAATCTTCACAAGATGCCGGCAAACCTGACCAGGGTGCACAGCTCCTCTTTTGCATGCACAAGTCACCAGGACCAATCACAGTGCTAAGAGCCAGCGCAGCCGGGAGTGTCTGTTTTACAAGCCAACGTGTTGGTAATGTCCTTACAAAGATTAAAGCCATTTACTTGGAGTGTTAACGAAAAAGCTTTGTCAGTTTCTTCTTCACAAGCAAATAGTCACCTCAGAAATGTCCTCCAACAGAACGACTGAAATGAGCTGAGTCCCAATGACAATTTGATGGGATGGATGAAGAGTGAAAAAAAAAAGTCTTGATTCTCATTTTTAGTCTGCTTATTTCTATTGTATTGTGAGTCTGAAGATGGGGTTCTTTAGTTCTGGTTGTCCACCGAGTATGTGTGTGTAAGTGTGTGTGAGTGTGTGAGAGTGTGTGTTAGTGGACAGACTGTATTGGCTGGGACCCATTATGTTCCTGTTTTGAGTCTGCACTGATTTGTGTGTGTGTGTGTGTGTGTGTGTGTGTGTGTGTGTGTGTGTGTGTGTGTGTGTGTGTGTGTAATCTTGTGTTCAGGGGGTGACAATCTCCTGTCTCAGGTGCCTCCATCCCTTCTGTGCCTCAACAGCTGGAAGATATTCTGCAACAGAAAACGGGTATGAGCGTGAAACCGGACAGATACGTAGATGTGAGCATTTTCAATAATGGCATGATTCCCTGCAGGAACAATGCAGACTGAGAGAACCTTACAAGCATACAATCATACCAGAAGTCCACTTAGTTAAAAAAAAAGACAAACAAGCAGCAGGAAAGCACATTATAGCAATAGCCTGGCATTATAGAGATTTTATCTAATGATGCACTTAAGATGAGGCGGGAAAAAAGATCCTAGCCAAGCTACTTGACTCTGTATGAAAAGAGGAAATTCAGTTATCTGCAAAAATCAACACCGATAATTTTTCCCGGCTGCATCCGTTGTGGGAGCGGCTGAGAAGGGTCTGCTGTCATTATACAGTACGAGAGCGGCCTCTAGAGGTGAAATAAAAACTATAACTGACCAATTTTTTTGTGTTATTTGAAATGTTTTTTGATTCATTTTGGATGTCTCTATTTTTATTTGGAGTGTTTCATTTAAAAGTACATTTCCATGGTACGGTCACTGCTATATATTTTTGTAAATATATTTTGTATATATTTTTGTTTAAAGTTCAGCTATATTTTACTTTGAGTGTTATGTTTTTATTCAGTATCAATTTTAAAAAACTATCGGTTGATTAATCGGTTATCGGCAGGTACTGCCCAACTTCGTTATCGGTATCTGTAAAATCCAAGTTATCAGTCGACCTCTAAAATAAATCAGTGGACTGGATTGGAAAATACATGAAATCTGATACAATAACAATCCAGAGATTCAAGCCAATGTTAGTATCAAATCGGTGCATCCCTATAAAAAGCTTCTTATATTTCAAACCACATAACATAACAAATAACCACACACGCACATACAGGATGTTGTACACTGTATTAAACTCTCACTGAAAGTGCAGATACCTTAGTGCTCCCGCAGACAATGTAGTCTTTGCGCTGCTCTTACTGCTATAAAAACTTCAGTTCACCTTAATTTGATCTCATTTTAAAAGCAAATGCTATTAATGAACAGTGAAAACGTATACTATAGTAACAGGGGCGGACAAAGCACAGGTTTAGGCAGCTTTCTTGCCTAGGCTATTAGCGTTTTATTCATAGTTGAGTGGTGGACAAATACATTTAACAAACAGAAAAGAAAAATAAGTCAATTTTGACGCCAATGGTGTTGACAGGGATGCCTCCACAACCAACAAGTCCTTCTTGTTACTAATTTGTATGCCAGAATTAGGTTTAAAATATACTTAAAATGTGAACCAAGCTCTTTCAGATATTTGACCTTGCTGTGACCTTGACCCTATTTGGATCAATTCCAAAATCTAATCAATTCATCTGCTGGAGAGGCTTGGAGAGCGCATAGACACACTGATGGATGGATGGACAGATGGATCGATGGCAAAAATAGTACATAGTGAGGAAAATGGGTCTTGAGTTCCGGACCATGAAGGTCTAAGTAACATCTCTGTATGACAAACAGGAAGGAAGCTATTGAACCTGTTTGAATCAGTTTCAAAATCTAATCAGTTCACCTGCTGGTTACAATGATAATTGCATATACAGTGGGTATAGAAAAGATTCACCCCCCTTTAAAATAATCACATTTTGTTGCTTTTCAGCCTGAAATGAAAACGGACAGTTTTTGTTTTATCCAGCTGTATTTACTCAGTGCAACTTATAACATCCAAGTGAAAGATAAAACCCTAACACGTCAGAATTAAAAAAATAATTAATTAATTAAAAAAACAGAATCACTGAGTTGGAAAAAGGATCACCCCCCTCCTAAAAATGACTTAAAAATAAACTCAATAAGGTGTAGCTAATCACCTTCTCAATGGCACACAAAGTCATTTGACTTTCAACTGTGATCAGATGTGGTCATTTTGATTAGCTCAGCATGAAAAGAGATTTCCTGGAGCATTTTTCAGTCCTTGGTAGTGCAACTGAAGCAAACAATCAACTATGGGTGGCAAGGCAAAAGATCTCCGGGATAAAGTTGTGGACAGGCACAAGTCAGGAGATGGATACAATAAAAATTCAAAGGCTTTATCAATGCCTAGAAGCACAGTGAAGTCTATTATTAAGATGTGGAAGGTATTTTTTACAACACAGACCCTCTCTGGATCAGGACGTCGCTCCAGACTGGATGAAAGAGCCAGGAGGAAACTGGTCAGAGAGGCTACCAAGATGCCTACAGCAACTCTGAAGTGGTTGCAGGAATTTATGACAGAGAGTGTTCATTGTGTGCATGTGACAACAATATCACAAATTCTCCACAAATGTGGCTTGTATGGGAGGGTTGCAAGAAAAAAGCCACAGAAAAAAGCCACCCACGACTGAGTTTTGCCAAAACGCGCCTTGAAGATTCTGAGGCCACATGGAAAAAGGTGTTATGGTCAGATGAGACTAAAATTGAATTATTTGGCCTCAACAACAAACGATATGTCTAGCAGAAATCCAATACAGCTCACCATCCAAATTACACCATTCCTACAGTAAAGCATGGAGGTGGTAATATCCTGTAATTGGGGTGGTTCTCTGCAGCAGGGAATGGAGCACTTATCAGGATAGAAGGAAAATGGATGGGGCAAAATACCGTCAAATTCTTGAGGAAAATCTACTGCCCTCTGCCAGAAAGTTGTCAATGGGAAGATGATTTACCTTCCAACATGACAATGACCCAAAGCACACAGCAAAACTGACCACACAGTGGCTGAAGGAGAAAAAGGTGGATGTCCTTGCATGGCCTAGTCAGAGCCCAGACTTAAACCCCACTGAAAATCTGTGGAATGACTTGAAGACTGTTGTCCACAAATGGTCACCATCAAATTTAACTGAACTTGAGCAGTTCTGCAAAGAAGAGTGGGCAAATATTGCAAAGTATAGATGTGCAAAGTTAGTAGAGACTATTCTGTTGGGATATCAGGCTGTAATTAAAGCAAAAGGTGATTCAACAAAATACTGACGCAAGGGGGTGATCCTTTTTCCAACTCAGTGATTCTGTTTTTTAATTTTACTTATTTTTTATGACATGTTGGTGTTACAGTAACTCACAAAAATGAGTACACCCCTCACATTTTTGAAATATTTTATTATATCTTTTCATGGGACAAAACTGAAGAAATGACACTTTGCTACAATGTAAAGTAGTAAGTGTACAGCTTGTATAACAGTGTAAATTTGCTGTACCCTCAAAATAACTCAACACACAGCCATTAATGTCTAAACTGCTGGCAACAGTGAAAATGTCCAAATTGGGCCCAATTAGCCATTTTCTCTCCCCGGTGTCATGTGACTCATTAGTGTTACAAGGTCTCAGGTGTGAATAGGGAGCAGGTGTGTTAAGTTTGGTGTTATCGCTCTCACACTCTCTCATACTGGTCACTGGAATTCAACATGGCACCTCATGGCAAAGAACTCTCTGAGGATCTGAAAAAAAGAATTGTTGCTCTACATAAAGATGGCCTAGGTTATAAGAAGATTGCCACCACCCCGAAACTGAGCTGCAGCACGGTGGCCAAGTCCATACAGTGGTTTAACAGGACAGGTTCCACTCAGAACAGGCCTCGCCATGGTCGACCAAAGGCGTTGAGTGCACGTGCTCAGCATCATATCCAGAGGTTGGCTTTGCGGAATAGACATATGAGTGCTGCCAGCACTGCTGCAGAGGTTGAAGGGGGGGGGGGGGGGGGGTCAGCCTGTCAGTGCTCAGACCATATGCCGCACACTGCATCAAATTGGTCTGCATGGCTGTCGTCCCAGAAGGAAGCCTCTTCTAAAGATGATGCACAAGAAAGCCCGCAAACAGTTTGCTGAAGACAAGCAGACTAAGGACATGGATTACTGGAACCATGTCCTGTGGTCTGATGAGACCAAGATAAACTTATTTGGTTCAGATGGTGTCAAGCGTGTGTGGCGGCAACCAGGTGAGGAGTACAAAGACAAGTGTGTCTTGCCTACAGTCAAGCATGGTGGTGGAAGTGTCATGGTCTGGGGCTGCATGAGTGCTGCCGGCACTGGGGAGCTACAGTTCATTGAGGGAACCATGAATGCCAACATGTACTGTGACATACTGAAGCAGAGAATGATCCCCTCCCCTCGGAAACTGGGCTGCAGGGAAGTATTCCAACATGATAACAACCCCAAACACACCTCCAAGATGGCCACTGCCTTGCTAAAGAAGCTGAGGGTAAAGGTGATGGACTGGCCAAGCATGTCTCCAGACCTAAACCCTATTGAGCATCTGTGGTGGAGCGCAAGGTCTCTAACATCCACCAGCTCTGTGATGTCGTCGTGGAGGAGTGGAAGAGGACTCCAGTGGCAACCTGTGAAGCTCTGGTGAACTCCATGCCCAACAGGGTTAAGGCAGTGCTGGAAAATAATGGTGGCCACAAAAATATTGACACTTTGGGCCCAATTTGGACATTTTCAATTAGGGGTGTACTCACTTTTGTTGCCAGAGATTTAGACATTAATGGCTGTGTGTTGAGTTATTTTGAGGGGACAGCAAATTTACACTGTTATATAAGCTGTACACTCACTACCTTACATTATAGCAAAATGTCATTTCTTCAGTGTTGTCCTATGAAAAGATATAATAAAATATTTACAAAAATGTGAAGTGTAAATATGAAGTGAATGTCATGTTTGTGTTTTTTATATTGATCAATTTTAATCTTTTAATAAACAAATCTATCATTCTGTGGATTGTGCATATATTTACAGTAATGTACTGTGTAATTATATGCCTCTGCCACTAGGTGGTGGAGGCATTACGTTTTCAGGTTGTCCATGCGTGTATCTGTCAACAATGAGTGTTTGATTTATATGGAATAACATGGCAACCAGGAGATGAAATGATTCGATTTTGGAATTGACCCAAACGGGATCAAGGGTACAGCAAGGTTAAATGTCTAAAATAGATTCCTTCATTAGTTTCCCGTTTGAAGAACACTATGTGGCCAAAAGTTTGTGGACACCGGAACATCTCACACATATACAGATGCATCTCAATAAATTAGAATGTCGTGGAAAAGTTTATTTATTTCAGTAATTCAACTCAAATTGTGAAACTCGTGTATTAAATAAATTCAGTGCACACAGACTTAAGTAGTTTAAGTCTTTGGTTCTTTTAATTGTGATGATTTTGGCTCACATTTAACAAAAACCCACCAATTCACTATCTCAACAAAGAGAGTCTGTGATGATTTGGGGTGCAATGTCATCTGCTGGTGTTGGTCCATTGTGTTTTTTGAAAACCAAAGTCACTGCACCCGTTTACCAAGAAATTTTGGAGCACTTCATGCTTCCTTCTGCTGACCAGCTTTTTGAAGATGCTGATTTCATTTTCCAGCAGGATTTGGCACCTGCCCACACTGCCAAAAGCACCAAAAGTTGGTTAAATGACCATGGTGTTGGTGTGCTTGACTGGCCAGCAAACTCACCAGACCTGAACCCCATAGAGAATCTATGGGGTATTGTCAAGAGGAAAATGAGAAACAAGAGACCAAAAAATGCAGATGAGCTGAAGGCCACTGTTAAAGAAACCTGGGCTTCCATACCACCTCAGCAGTGCCACAAACTGATCACCTCCATGCCACGCTGAATTGAGGCAGTAATTAAAGCAAAAGGAGCCCCTACCAAGTATTGAGTACATGTACAGTAAATGAACATACTTTCCAGAAGGCCAACAATTCACTAAAAATGTTTTTTTTTTATTGGTCTTATGAAGTATTCTAATTTGTTGAGAATGAAGTATTCTAATTTTATAAAGTATTCTAATTTTATGAAGTATTCTAATTTGTGAATTGGTGGATTTTTGTTAAATGTGAGCCAAAATCATCACAATTAAAAGAACCAAAGACTTAAACTACTTCAGTCTGTGTGCACTGAATTTATTTAATACACGAGTTTCACAATTTGAGTTGAATTACTGAAATAAATGAACTTTTCCACGACATTCTAATTTATTGAGATGCACCTGTACGTGCTTTCTGAACACCCCCTTACAGTTTTAGTCCCCCTTTTGCAGTTATAATAACCTCCACTCTTCTAGGAAGGCTTTCCACCAGATTTTGGAGCATGGCTGTGAGGATTTGCTCATTCAGCCACAAGAGCATTAGTGAGGTCAGGTATAAAGTCAGAGTTCCAGTTCATCCTGAAGCTGTTCAGTGGGGTTGAGGTCAGGGCTTTGTTCAGGCTACTCGAGTTCTTCCACTCCAACCTTGATCTTCATGGAGCTCAGATTGTGCACAGGGGCATTGTCATGCTGGAACAGGTTTGGGACTCTTAGTTTCACTGAAGGGAAATTGTAAGGCTACAGCATACAAAGACATCCTCTAAACAATTGTTTGCTTCCAACTTTGTGGCAACAGTTATAGTTTGGGGAAGAACCTCATATGGGTGTGATGGTCAGGTGTCTACAAACCTTTGGCCACATAATGCATATTTTAAGGGTTTTTCAGATATACAGATTATTAGCAGGGAAGACTAGACTTGTTGGTGGTGGAGGCATCCCTCAGTTAGCCTATAATTTCTACTATAGGAATTATTCCATTATAGGATTGTCCATTTGGACCCTTATACTCACTGGGTCACTGGCCAACAAAAGTTGAGAGCCCCTGGCCGAGTCAATTAGGCTTCCAGGTAACCAAAACATGGGGCTGAGCAGCACATTGGAGCTTTCACACAGTAGTGTTATCATCAGAAATAACAACAAAACTACAAGACACACATCAGGAGAAAAGCTCGATAAGAAATAAAAAGGCAGGCTGAGCCTTACCTTACTACACATACCATCTTTACTACAGTTCTTATTGTCTTTATCCGTCGCTTCCTCTTCAACCTGAAAACACAGCACCACTAATTAGCGCACACTCTACAAGGGTGCAAACATTAAAGCTGTGGAAAAGCGATGCAACGTACCTCTTTCCGCCATTTGAGCTCACAGAAGACCCGCTCGAAGCACTCGTGCATGTAGTTAAACTGAGGACAAGAGAAGCTGTTAACAGTAAAAAGACACCACACACACGTTGGTGGGTGTGTGGGAGAAGCGACAGATTATGTAACACTTACATATGGAGTGAAGATTTTGACCCAGCGCGGCTTCTTCTCGCCTCGTGCGTACTCGAAGCAGAAAGCCATTCCCTCCTCGTCAGTGTCCCACCTCTGCATCTCGCCCCACTCAAACGCTATCACCTGATTCTGGGTGTGGGTGAGATGAAGGAAATAAACAAAGGGTGTCTAATAAATGTCTACGTGTCTTTTACAGAAACAACATTTTCTCTCAATATGCCCGACTTACATACTGCAGCTGTCCACTGTATTAGGAACACCGGGACACCTACACGTTCATACAATCATCTAATCAGCCAATCTTGCGGCAGCAGCGCAATGCAAAAAAATCACGTAGACACAGGTTTAGTTAATGTTCACATCAAACATCAGAATGGGGAAAAAGTGTGATCACTGTGACTGGGCTGGTTTGAGTATTTCAGAAACTGCTGATCTCCTGTGAATTTCACAGTCTCTAGAGTTTACAGAGAATGGTGCATAAAACAAAAAACATTGAGAGCGACAGTTCTGTGGGTGAAAACGCCTTGTTGATATGAGAGGTCAGAGGAAAATGGCCATTTTGGTTCAAGCTGCCAGGAAGGATATAGTAACTCATATAATCACTCTTTACAACTGTGGTGAGCAGAAAAGCATCTCAGCATGCACAAAACATCGAACCTTGAGGTGGATGAGCTACAACAGCAGAAGACCACATTGGGTTACACTCCTGTCAGCCAAGAACATAAATCTGATGCTATCATGAGCACAGGCTCACCCACACTGGACAGTTGAAGATTAGAAGAAAAAAAAAAAAAAACCTGTCCAGTGTGGATGAGCCTGTGCTCATGATAGCATCAGATTTATATTCTTGGCTGACAGGAGTGTAACCCAATGTGGTTTTCTGCTGTTGTAGCTCATCCACCTCAAGGTTCGATGTTTTGTGCATGCTGAGATGCTTTTCTGCTCACCACGGTTGCAATGAGTGATTATTATCAGGTCTTTCTCCTCTAATCTGTCTGATCAACAAGGTATTTCAGCCTGCAGACCCTCTTGCTCACAGTATGTTTTTTGTTTTTCACACCATTCTGTGTAAACTATAGAGGAAATCCCAGAAGATCAGCAGTTTCGGAAATACTCAAACCAGCCCATCTGGTACCAATTCTGCTCCCCCATTCTGATGTTTGATGTGAACATTAACTGAAGCTCGTATCCTGTATCTGCATGGTTTTATGCATTGTGCTGCTGCCGGCACATGATTGGCTGATTGGCTAACTGCATAAATGAGCAGGTGTACAGGTGTTCCTATTAAAGTGTATATGCTTGTAATTTATGCTAGCTATTGAGAGTTTTATTCATAATACTCTCTGCATGACTGGTGAAAATAAAACAAAAAACAAACACACACTCCATCAGCCTATGTATTTCTATTGAAGCAAATGAATATTTATTAACATTATTAACTAACAAATAATTTACTGTAAAATTTCAAGAACTTGACTATTTGGAAATTCTGGCTGCACTCTCTCGCTCTCGCTCTCACCTCTAGAGTGCCCTCTTCAGTGCAGGCGTGCAGTTTGAAGTGCCGGATGCTAATGGCTGTGATAACGTGACCCTTGCGGCGTGAGTCACAAGCACAGTGAGGAAAGATGATCTCGTTGTAGCCTTCACATGACCTCACCATATTTAGGTACTACAGACAGGGTGAGAGAGAGAGAGATTTCTTCAACACCTTGGTTATATCCAAATTGTATCATCATGGTTAATGGTTAAATGAAAATATATTATAGTAAAATACAGATTTACTTCATGTTTGTCTGCCTTTGCTCGCAATGAGCAGGTATTAAATTTGGTCTTCTTTTCAATCTGATCCTTTCAAGTCACAGCTGTTTACACGACAATTACATTGGATTGATTTTTTTTGTGTACATTCTTATTCGTTTGCTATTAAAAAAATGAGGAAGTAGCAGATCAGTCGTGATTAAAATAATGTAAAGGTAACTTGGCTTGTTGAGTGGTTTCTTCCCCTCTTCTGTCATTTTTAAAACAGAACCATTAACACTGCTTAAACATAGTCCACATAGTCAGCTATATCACATAGCACTATTATAAGTATTATATAGACAGATTTTGGCTATACTGTACATGTATTCTGCATTATTAATATCGCTGGCTTTAGAAACATATGTAACAGAAGTAACAAACCCGTGATTTAAACTGTAATGAGTTGCTATTTCATTACAGAGAAATGGAAATGCGTTACAGTAATGCATCAATTTGTCTACAATTCTTCTGTCTTGCATCACATTCACGGGAGCATTTGCTACATGCACACACACACACACACACACACACACACACACACACACACACACACACACACACACAGAAAGTTGTTGAGACTCACCATGGAAACCTTCCTCTGTTCAGCCAGTTTCTGGAGCTGGTATGATTTCTCTTCTGCTTTAATAAACCCTCTCTTCACATCATCCAGTGCCTAAGAGAGAAAAAAAATAAAAAAATAAAAAATAAATTGTGTGTCATACACAATACAACAGAAAGCCTCATACAGAAACTCAACTGCACACAGACACACACACACCCCTACCTGGTGAAAGCAGTAGCTGATGGCGAGCTCGTTGTCGTTCAGCAGGATCTCCTCCTCGGTGGTGAAGAGCCACTTGCGCAGAGTGAGGCAGGTACCAGGAACAGCCGATGTGTAGTTCTGCACGTACAGCTTATGAGGGAACTCGTTCGGAGCCAACTTCCGCACTGACATGAAGAACACACGAGGAAATTAAAAAGTAACACCACTTCTTATGATGTAGGAGATTTTCAGTAAACCCCTTTGTGTCTAGTAGTTTGATGTAATATTCAGAATGGATTAGTCATCATGGATTAGTCATCTTTCCTATGCAGCGCTCTCATTTTACTATATCATCATTTATGTCAGTGAGGTTACACCTTTCAGCACAACCAAGGGGTTTTTAGAGGGGTTTTTAGTGCAAGTGTATAGTGAGCAGGCCTCCAATCCTGATAAAGCATCACTGTGGCAGATAAAGCGGTTGTGTGTGAGAACAGTACAGAACCATGGCAGAAAACCGGGAAAGCAGGTAGGAGTCAGATGGATTCTGTTTATATATATATATATATATATATATATATATATATATATATATATATATATATATATATATACACACACACACACACACACACACACACACACACACACACACACACACACACACACACACACACACACACACACACACACACACACACATTTGACCCATATAATTTGGGTCAAATTTGTCAACCTCAAACTCTAGAGGTCGACCGGTTGTGGATTTTACAGATACCGATAACTTAGTTGGGCAGTACCTGCCGATAACCGATTAATCAACTGATAGTTTTTTAAAATGAATACTGAATGAAACCATAACACTCAAAGTAAAATATTGCTAAACTTTATTACAAAATTAAACAGTACTGACTGTACCATGAAAATGTACTGTACTTTTTTTTAAATGAAATAAATATATAAATATTAATATATATTAACTATTAATAAATATTAAAGTAAATAAAAGATATACATCCAAACTGAATCAAAAAGTGACACTCCAAATAACAAATAAAAATAGAGATATCCAAAATGAATAAAAAAAAAACCACTTTGAATAACACAACAAAATTGGTCAGTGATACTTTTTATTTCACCTCTAGAGGCCGCTCTCGTACTGTATAATGACGGCGAACAACGGATGCAACCGGGAAAAACTAATCGGTGTGGATTTTTGACGATAAACAATAGTTCTAGCAGTCAGTTATCAGTGCCGATTAATCAGCAAAACGCAGCATATTATTTAGTCAGTAGCATATTAGTATTATGAATTATGATGTACATGCTGTGAAAACCAAAGTCAGACTAAGGGAAACTCGTTCTGTCCTCATATCGCACATGAACTATATTAACTGAGACACTGTATGCTTAATTGTAAGGTGAATGCATGCTGTGATAGCAGGTTATTTATTAGTGTTTTCTATGCACTAGACAACACACTAGAGTCACAAAACGAGACATATCCCGACACAGGCTTTACGAGATATTGACAAATAAAATTTTCAATTTTAATAAATTCATTTCGTAATGACAACAACTCAAATCACTGCAATATCAATACACTGTATTGTAAGAAAAGTACATCAGGATTTATAATATAAGGTGTAATTTCCCCCCATTATTAACATGTTATTTTAATTTTTTACACTGTCATAAATGTATTTCAATAGTAACGTTATTAATATGGAGAGATTGTTTGATGGTATATTGTGCCTTAAATGATCAGGTTAAATAACAAATTCATGTCATCATCTGTCTGACATCCGTCCGAACTGCACGAGCGAGTCACACTTACCAATCTAACTGTACAGATGAAAAAAACAACTACGAGTGAGATTTACATCAAGTGCAGCACACAGGCGTTGATTTTAACCTGCGTTTCAGACTGTGTTCAAACTAGCTGCGACAGAAACCAGAGTGCGGGTATATATGGTGGTTTACGGTAACTGACTTCGGATGGCCTTGTGTTTGACACATGTGCCGTAAACGCTTCCCTCTGATTAGCGCAACTTTTTGGACTATTAATTAAACATGCTAGAGACAGTTAGGTTCCCACTCGCAAACCTCTTGCTCTGTATGCTTCTGCCTCTGGTGCTGCTGCCTAGTGTGTAAGTAGAGGTAGTGCTCAAAATAAATATTAAACAGAAATGTTGTGACACAGCTCAAAATTTGTCTCGCCAGTATTTTGTGTCGCGAGATTCAAGACAACCAAATTCAGTCTCATGCCTAGCATTTTCACATACTTGTGTTCCTAATTTGGAAAGGAAATTCTCATCTATGCAAAGAAAAAAAAAACCTGGTCTACCATTAGTGCATTAAGTGTAAACATAGCTACATACCAAATGATGGCTTCAAACAGATAATAGAAACAGATAAGCTGCAAAGCACCTATGACTCATTTGAGGTTTGTTTACAAAGCAAATCAGAACAAATGAGGAACCACTTGCTGCCTAATATATCCCATCCCTTGACATGTGCCATTGTAACGAGATAATCATTGTCGCCTCTCAGTGGTTTTAATGTTATGGCTGATCGGTGTATATTATCAATTACAAAATAGTATATTTGTATGAATGAACATATAAATGTTGAGAGGGATACTGCTGTGTGACATTCACACTGCAATTCAAATACCAGCCAAACCCCTCATAGTACTACCCACAATTCCTTGCTTTGTTTACAACTATACAGTCAGTGAACTGCCCATGACCTTGTTGGCACTCATTGTCTAAGTTGAAAGCCTGGCCTCTAGTGCTCAATAATAACGAAACACCATACGAGTTAGTTACAGATGGAGCGGCAGTTGTGTGAACAGAGTACCACTAGCAAAGCAGCACGTCTTTTCTTTTAACTGATGAGGGGGAAAAAAAACACTTTATTGCTACTTTATTGCCACTTTACACCTTTATTTACACAGAAACTTGTCCTGGACTAAACCATGTAACACCATAAAACTGTGCTCAGATTTATTTTGACAAATACAAAACAGCACTAATGCCAAATAAGCATTCTACAAAATCTTGGGTGTTAACGGGTTACCTTTGCTCAGTTATTAGGAATGTTTCTGAGGTGGTGATCGGCTAATCAGTGGTAAAACAGCAGCAGAACATTTAGTACTGAACGCCTGATCAAAGTTTGTCAATCTGAATTAGTTTTAGCCGAGTTGGTTTGACGGCTTCCTAGTTCTACGCGTCTGTGTTTATCATTTGATCTTAGCCAAGTGCACGATCCCGTACTGTGGATTAATGTTCCATATATACACACGAATCAAAGTTATGGAACTAAAAATGTCCCACAGAGAGGTCTGAAGGAGCTACACTTACCAAATGAGTGGTTAATGACTTCAAAGAGAGCAAAATAACTGGCGGTAATACTGTCCATCCCAACCTTCAACACCACAGCCTGAGACACAGAGAGCATTCATGTGAAAGAGATAGAGACGGAGAAAAGCAGGTGATAGACAGATAGACAGACAAAGAGAATGAGAGAGAGAAAGAGAGAGAATTGGTGTTTCTAAGCTTTCTCTTCTAAGCATCGTGAAAATGAGAATATTTATTTTGCATTATTTATGACATTAAACAATACTGAGGTTAAATATATAGTGGAAAGTGTCTGGTAGTCACTCAGTCTTCACACTTTTCCATGTGAACAAACACACACTGTACACTGTATATATTGGTTGGCGTATAAATTTTAATATTAAGGGGCTGTTTTTTTTTTTTTTATTTATTAAAATCACACCAATAAAGCACCAGACATTCTGTAAGGAGCACTAATAATAACAAAATCAATAAAAGACATGCTTTTTGTAAATACTGGTTTCAGTGATTTCCTGGGATTGAGGTGCGTGTTTGTGTTTGAATGACAAGAACAAATGTGTTTTGACAGCAAGGGAAAGAAATAAGCCTGTGGCCGTGTGGCACTTAATGTTTAAATAAAACATGCTAGGAATGTCGTTATTTTTCTTTCAAGTCTGAAGAAATCAATATAAGAGATAATACTGTTTAAAATGTTTATTTTTTATTTATTAATGTATATATATATATATATATATATATATATATATATATATATATATATATATATATATATATATATATATATATATATATATATATATTTTTTTTTTTGTACTGTAGCTACATTCATATTCACATTGTTTGAGTTGGAGGACTTGGCAATCGTGTTTAACTAAATCTGGTGTCTCATTTTTAACCGTATAAATTTACAGTGGCTGGATGATCAGTTGTCAGAACTGGTTAGACTTTAAAATAATTATTGGTGACAACTGTTATATGTTCAAATGTGAAATGGGGCTGTTGGGAATTTATTAAACGTTGTATACTACAACAACATTTTAATACTCGAAAAATATTGACTGACCTATTAATTGGTAGAGTTGAGTACACTCCCCTTCTCCCCTTCCCCATTCAGAAAAAAAATCTGAATGAATTAGTCATTGCTTCTAACCACAGTGCAGAACTGTCATTTTGATTTCATCTTTGTCTTAGCCTGATATATGTTATGTAAATAAACACAAGATGAGCCTATAACCTGATTTCTTCTTTGGTCTACAGGGAAGTGTTGTGCTGCTGTATGCAGTACCTGGTACACCTGGTCTGTAGTGCAGTTCTTTCGAACTCGGACGGTTACTGTGGTTTTATCTGGCATGGCTATCCTCAACTCTACATCAGAGACTCCATTATAGTTCTGAGAAAGAGAGAGAGACAGAGAGACATAAATCAGTGGTGCAGATCCATGGGCAGGCAGTTAGAGAAGAACGTTCTGAGCACAGGAGAAACGGAGCTGAATGGCAATAAATTAAGAAAATGAGTCAAGGGTACAGAAGAGCACCTTTAAAACTTCACTCACTACCAAGAGGAAGTGAATACACAGAAGAACTCCTTACACTGCATAGCTCACAGATAGCATTAAAAGCACAAATGCAGGTCATATTTCATTTAAACGAACAAACAAGGAAACATGCATTATTTACTTGCCTTATACAGTTGCAATCAAAATTATTCAACCACATTGCAAGTCAGGATTATTGTCAAAATTTACAGACTTTCAGCAATGAACAAATCAAACAAAAGCAATTGAAATAGTTCAACAGAACGAATGGTTCAAGTGGTTTCCCCAAATTCAACTGAAAATGCAACTTATGACTTCTCCAGTCTCAAAATTATTCAACCCCTTCATGGCAACCATCTTTAGTACTTAGTAGAGCACCCTTTTGCTGTTATGACCTGCTGCAAACGAGATGCATAGCCAGACACCAGCTTCTGGCAGCGTTCCTGAAGTTTCTTAGCCCATTCCTTATGAGCAATGGCCTCCTCCAGTTCAGTAATATTCTTGGGTTTGTGTGCTGCAACTGCCTTCTCCAGAAATTTTCTATGGGGTTCAAGTCAGGTGACTGTGATGGCCCTGTAGAATCTTCCAGGACTTCTGCAACAAAGCCTTGGTGCTATTTGAGGTATGCTTGGGATCACTGTCCTGTTGGAAGGTCCAATGACACCCAAGCTTCAGCTTCCTCACAGATGGCATGATGTTTTCTCCTAGGATTTCCTGATACTTCAATGAATCCATCTTGCCTTCCACACGCTGCAGGTTTCCAGTGCCAGAGGATGCAAAGCAGCCCCAGAGCATCACCACCATGCTTGACTGTGGACAGAGTGTTCTTTCTTCATTCTTCTTTCTCCAGACATACTGCTGATCCATCGTGCCAGAAAGTTCAGTTTTGTTTCATCGCTCCACAGAACAGAATCCTAATACTTCTGTGGCTTATTTATATGATTTTGAGCCAGTAGTGGTGTACTTCTTGGAGTTCTGGCATGGAAATCTTCTGTGTTTAGTACGCACCATACTGTGCTCACTGAAACATTAGTGTCTGTTGCCACCAAGTCTTGCTGCAGGTCTTTTGCAGTCACACAATGGTTTTTCAAAACCTACCTTCTCAGAAATCTGGTTGCATCCTTTTTCTTCTTCCTACTTCCTTTTTCTGCCCCGTCCAGGTATTTCATGTATTTCAAGTATTTCATGTGTTCCAGCTCAAGCACACCTGGTGCAACTAATGAAGCCCTCGATTAGTTGCTTCAGGGGTGCTTGAGACAACACCTGTTTTGCACATTTGTGCTGTTGTCAGGGATTCTATTCAGGGGGTTGAATAATTTTGAGACTGGAGAAGTCATTATAAGTTGCATTTTCAGTTGAATTTGGGGAAACCACTTGAAGCATTCGTTGTGTTGAACTATTTCAATTGCTTTTGTTTGATTTGTTCATTCCAAACGGCTGAAAGTCTGTAGATTTTGACAATAAACCTGATTTACAATGGGGGTTGAATAATTTTGACTGAAACTGTACTTCTAAACATAAAATAAATCAACAAATCAACAGATGTAGCAGCTTTCTGCTGATGTGTTCTAATTAGATATCACATTAATAGGAAATAAGGAACATAACCTTAAATACAGTGCCTTGCATGTTTCTTTCACACCCCTTGATCTTTTCCACATTTTGTTGCATTTGTTGATTGGATAGATTGGACTGGATGGGCCATTCTAGCACATTCAGTGCAGTTTTGGCAGTATGCTTAGGGTTGTTGTCTTCTTGGAAAGTAAACACTCTCTCCAGTCTCGAGTCTCTTGCGGACTGAATCAGGTTTTCTTCTAGGATTGACCTATATGTGACTTCATCTATCTTTGCCCTTAACCCTGACCAGTTTCTCAGTCCCTGCTGATGAAAAGCACTGACACAACACAATGCTACCACCACCATGTTTCACTGTAGGGATGGTGTTCACCTACTCATACAAAAAAAATGAGTACCAAGCTGTGACTTTCCTTGTCGCTGGGGTGGTACCCTTACCCTTTATACCTTTAATATACATCTTTCACCTGGAAATGTGGATATAGTGTACCTAATATTTAATGATGCATAAATGGACAGTAATTACTCTAATTGTTTTTAAAAAGGATACATACTAAATGCACAAAAGATGTACCCTTAAGGGTACCACCCCAGAAAACAAAACAAAACAAAAAAAGTACCCTTTTTTTCAGTTTTGGTCCCACCAGACCACCAAATTTTTTCCCACATCTTAGCGGAGTCTCCAGTATGGGATTTCAAATGGGATTTCATATGCTTTTTCTATTTTTAATAATGGCTTTCCTCTCAGTTTGTGGAGTGTCTGGGCTATGTTTGTCCTGTGAACAGCTTCTACCATCTGTGGATTTCTCCAGCTCTTTCAGATTTACCCTTTGCCCCTTGGTTGCTGCTCTGACTAATGCCTCTTTACCCAGTTACTGACTTTTGGTGAACGTCCTCTACGCAGGGCTGCAGTTAAGCCATATTTTGTGCAATTTTTAAATAAAAAAAAACTTAATGGTGCCCTGAGTTGTGTTCAAAGTTTGAAAAAAGATTGAACACAAAGTTTCTTTTTTTTATTGAGTAGGTGAACTGTAGTTAATCATGAAAAATAATATTATTGTTTTTAAGACTAAAGGAGAAAAAGGGTACTCGTTCGGAAAAACCTGGGTACTCTGGGTACTCGTTCGGAAAAACCAACGAGTACTGAAAGCCTACAAAATGTTGTTCGGGGCTGCCATCGTAACCAGATTAATAAGATCAGAAATATGGGATGCATATTGTATATTGTGTTTTATTTGACTTACCTCATCTGATTCAGACAAGAATTCCTGCATTATATCACTCTCACCAATCACTCGCACAGAACACACTGTGAAAAGTGAAAGAATAAGAGAGCAAAATGGAGAACATAAGAGTAGAATCAAAAAAATCTCTCATCTTCTAAAATAATCCTCTGTATTGTTTACCCTTTCGCACGAAATGTACCAGAGCATGGTGTGATATCAATAATACATCTTCCTCTGTCCATCCTCATGTAGTAACCTTTAGTTTGCACACAGACATGCACACCCTGCCTTAACAGTTTCTTAGAAAAATCCCCTTTCTACTGACCTGTCATGACAATATCTTACTCAAAGAAAGTAACTTCACATGATAAGGTTTAGATTCAGACAGATTTGTTCAACTTGTTTAAAATGTTCACAAATGAAAGATGTTTGTGAGTGTAAAGGACTACCGGTATATTTTTTTAATATATATTTCTGTGTCCTTTGCATTAGCTGTGACACTTTTCTATAGTAATGTTTTTATGTTAATGTTAACTTAGATTTGTTGTAAGTAAAATATTGGCTAGCAATTTCACCTGCACCATAAACAGAAATAGAGCCATCATATAATCTACATCACACATTTATTTGTTCCCTCTAAATGATTCTTCCGCCAGGCAGTCATACACTCCGCCCTAGTCTGAAGTCCCTTGGAGACTGAATCAGGTTTTCTCCTAGGATTGACCTATATGTGACTGCATCATTCTTTGCCCTTAACCCTGACCAGTTTCTCAGTCCCTGCTGATAAAAAGCACTGGCACAACATGATGCTACCACCACCATGTTTCACTGTAGGAATAGTGTCTGCACACTCTCAAAAAAAATTAGTACTAAGCTGTGCCTTTCCTTGTCACTGGAATGGCACCCTTACCCTTTGTACCTTCAATATACATCTTTCACCTGGAAATGTGGATATAGTGTATGTAAGATTTAAGATAGATAAATTAATCAGTAATTAGTTTTTAGAGAAAAGCTTTGAAGGTTCTTGTGCACATTTCAAAGTAAATTATACATACTTAAGGGAAAAAAAAAGTGTACCCTTGAGTTTAGCACCCCAGCAATAAGAATAGATACAGTTAAGAGTAAGATAATATCTTATATAAAGAAATGTAAATATTTAGTTAGAGCCATAATTTTTTTTACACATTCTCTTTGTGTGCCTCACCTCTTTCTAGGTATTCCTCCAGTCCCCTCCTTCGGGCGTCCAGCTGCTGCTCAGACAAAGAGAAGGGCCACTTCCCAGGCAGCTTGGGGAACGTAAAAGTGGCAAACTCCTTCTTAAGGTTTTGATGCAGAATGGCAAACTCCCTGTAGCGCTTGGAGCAGAGCTGCCTGCCAGCCATGTACACATTATAGACCTAGAGCAACCACGGACAAAGATAAGAAGAGCTTAATTCAACAGTTTAGGGTTGTTGGTTTTTTTTTGGCATTTTAGACAGGCATTTTTAATCCAATTCTTTAAATGTATTTAAGCGCAGACATCTGTAAGGACATGCATACATTTATGTTAACACATTTTATACAGATGTCACCCAAAATGTAATATATCCATCTGAAACAACAGAATTGTTGTGAAATTTTTTAACAATACATTTAAATATTAAAACAATGAATAGTAATATATGCTTTTAGGATAACAATAGCTTTCTCAGTCAAACGGATTAGAAAGGGTTTCGTTTCTCGTTTATTTTAACTTTAAGACAGGATCGCCTCAACCTGAACTTTCGCTTTCTATTTTGCATGACGTGTTTACGCTAACTCTATATTAAAATCATCTAGAACCCATTAACTCTTCAGGCTTCATACATTAAAAAAAAAAAAAAAAAACTAAAAAAAAATTATTTAAAAAATTTATGTTGGTCATATTTGGTTAAAAAAAAAAAAAAAAAAAAAAAAAAAAAAAATATATATATATATATATATATATATATATATATATATATATATATATATATATATATATATATATATATATATATATATATATATATATATATATATATATACACACACACACACACACACACACACACACACATACACACCAACACACCTGAATCAGGTATCGAATGTTCTTGATAAAAGGTGTGTTGGAAGCTGGGAGAGAACAACAACACGGATTGTCTGGAGTATATACCATGATATATGCAAGGAATAAAAGATGATTCTACATGTACTGTTTCGGGAAAATAATCAATGACGATGTGATGCGGCCCAACTTGAAGCTGAGTTACTACTTGGGATGGGCGATCTGATCATGATTTTTTTTCAGGCTGGATCCATGAGCCATGATTATACCACATTTTCCCCCCATGTTGGTTAGACTATTTTGCAAGTAACTGAGAAGAGCAACCAAACTAATTTCCCTATTAATGAAAACACACTATACAAGAAAACAACCTCAAAGAAAAAGACTAACAGACCACTTAAAACAAGCGATTCATGTCTCGCTTTTTATTCTCTGCATTGCTGAGAAGTGGAGACATTGGCATTCAGTGATGGCCTTCCAGCACTATTCAGCCATGCTGCTATTTTACTTAAAATCAAGGATGAAACGTTAAACGTAAAGCTAAGGAACAACCTACTGTTGGCTATTATTAGTATGTTCACGTGTCAGTAAGGGAGAACGCGAGCTGGCCTAGCAAATAGAGCAGGGGCTCCCAAACTATTAGCTGCGATTCCTCATGGGGTCACTTGATTTACAAATTCATGAGAGAAACTCAGTCTCCTATTATGAAATGTTACTAGGAGACACATTCTAACAAGCCACATTTTCTCTGCTAAACAAACTAGCACTGTTTCAAATCACATCCTTGTGTACTATTCTTGACAGTTATTGTGCAATAACAGTAACCGGGTTTCCCAGTACAGTTAGTGTTTTTGAGCACCAGCTTTCTGTATTTCCTAGATTAGGAAATACTTTTGAATGCAAGATCAGAGTTTTCAATTTGAGAAGCAGCTCAATGACAACAATCACGACAACAGCAGAACGTTTTTTTTTTGTTTTTTGTTTTTTACCTTAACAAGTCAGTGCAAGGAATATTCATTTGTTTTTTAGTCATTTGTGTTACACATATGTACATTACTAACAAACATTTTCAAATGTTACAGTAGCCCTATATAACCTGGAATTGAAAAAAAAAAAAATAATAATAATAAATTGTCAATGGTCAAGGCTTAGGGTTGCAGAAAAAATCATAATGTCCATTTGGGGACGTTTGCTCAAAAAGGTTGGGAACCCCTGGAATAGTACGGTTCATAAAACTTGGAGGGCCATTTCTGAACATTTTTTCAGCACAAACAAAATGCATTTAGTATCATGATACACTCTCTGTATAGATATGAGAGGGGTATAAATAAGACAGGTTCCACCTGGCACCCAATCTTGAACACCTGATTCTAATTTTATGGATTTGAAGGTGTGATAAATGTAGGGGTGTACTTAATAGGCACTGTTCAAACATGATCAAATGTTGGCTTGTCCAAATATGTATAAAAAATAAAAAAAAAATTTAAAAAAAAACAACAAAAAAAAAAAACACAATTTCCATGGGGTGTACTTATTTTTTCACATGACGGTATACTAATACTCAGTCATTCCTTTGTGAAAGATAATACTCCATATTATCATTGTGAAAACGTACAAATGAGATTCCGCTTATTCGCGCATTAAGAGCATGGCATCAGTGACACCAGTACATATTATTTATTCGTGTTCATTCACTCCACATACACTGTGAAAATGACACTGAATGAGTGTGCATGGATGTGAATGTGCCAGTGCACCACACTCACTACAAACTTCTCGCCGTTCTGCTCCACGTGTTTATAGGTGGGCACAGAGATGGGCACGGCCTGCTTGTCGCTGTAGTCATAGCAGGACTGGGATGAGCTGTCGTCTCCCGGGTCCAGGCTGTCCGTCTCTGGCTGGGGGACGGAGAGGACGGCGAGGACTAGCTCCCTTTCTCCAGCTCGGATCAGATCCACCACCTGTTTGTGTGTGGCTCCCTCCACGTTCACGCCATTCCTACAAAGAGGGAGGAAGGAGGGGACAGGGAGAAAGGTGGAGCTGTCAGTGTATGGCTGAAGTGTGGTGTGTAACGTCAGACCTCAGAATCACAACTGAGAGCACGAGTGACAGATATTTCTACCAACGGATCATTTCACCTTTAAGGCTGATTTATGCTTCTATCTGAACTCCTGGCTGCCTCTGGAGTAACTGGTCCAGAGTCATGTGAATGGATTGGGGGAGTACTGTTGAGTTATAGTGACTTTAGACTTCCCACAGAAGTGCAAGCATCATTTCATTTCAATCAAGTAGCTTGTAAGTACTGAAGCGATCTTACTCATCAAGTAACACTACATTGTTTTGTTTTCTGAACTTCACCACATTTTTAACCTGTGGGATGAACACAGAAACTTAAACAATGGAGTATTTATCTCCACTGCTGTTATGGAAAGGTATACATGGTTAAAAGGTTTGGCAAAAGAAGAACATATTGAAATCATTCTCATGGCTGGATCAGGAAGCTGTCACAAGGTCGCGGTGGACTTTAACAGGAAACATGGCGAGCACATCACACACGACACTGTTGTCAAACTTATTAACAAATTCAAAAGGACTGGAAGTGTTGTGGACCAACCGAGAAGTGGACGTCCACGAACATCCACTGACGAAGGCACAACCGACGCAGTGCTGGTCAACATAGTCCCATAATCCCCTATTTATGGAGACTTTTGGGAGACCCAGTAGATGAAAAATTGTAATTGCTGTGGTATTAGAGGATATAACGTACCGCTGTTTTTGGAAAATAATCAACTTCACAGTGGCAACACTTCACGTATGGCTGCATTGCTAACCCAAGGGGCATTACATTTATGACTCACACGTGAGGCTTTTGGCCAATCACAACGCAACGGGTCAGCTGGTCAATCAGAGCATTCTGGGCTTTTCGGAAGGAGGGGCTTTGGAGAAATCTGAGCGTTTAAGGCAGCCAGGGATTAGAGGTACTGCAATAATGTACATTATTTGACAAATAATGCGCATTTCATACATTAAAGCATGTTAACCTTTTCTATTACAACCAATAAACAAAGTAATGGACGTTTAAAAACGTTTAAAAACCATGATATGATCCCTTTAATGTAAACAAGCTGGTTTTCGCTTGGAGGTCAATTCAGTAGAACTCTTTCTTACAGAATCAGTGTTTATGGACTTGGAACTACATTTTAAACTAAGTTGCCCATCCAAGTCTAAAACGTACATGGGAAAAGACTGCGACGAGTCACACAAGCGTAATGCTTTAACGCTTTGATGGCTATGCTTTTAATAAAATGTTTAACCGATGGATCATCATCATCATCTAAAACTTTTCATTTGGCCATTTTATTTGAACACACTCACTGGTGGTCCCATATTGTCCTCAGATGTTTTCAGCCATTTCTTTAATTGCATGCAGTGATGTGCTTCATCATTTGTAGCTCTCAATACAGACATCACAGGCTTGGGCTGCCTCATCATAGGCTTGGAAGGACTGTATTAGCCATGGCCCTTGCCTGACTGACTGATCACTTATTGATCGTTCACCCTTTGGGAAAGCTGAACCATGGTTTTAGGCTAAGTGAGATTTGATATACTGGTCATGGAGATCCACTGGATTATGGATCATTATGGATTTCTCCTAAATGGACATCACTTTCATGTCTTTAATGACAATCGAGTTACTGGTGAGAGAGGGGAGGTTAACAACTAAACTAGTAGATGTTGGATGGATTACTAGAGACTTTATGGATGAGCCGGTGGCTTATGGCTATTGGCCTAATATGAAACAGTTGACATGAAGCCAAAGTAGGAGTATTTGGCACATGTTCTTAAGTTATAATACACATGGTTGAGTTGGTGTTAAGCTTCCTAATATATGCCAGCTGACATGATTAACAGGTTGTTCTTACTGTTCTTGACAAGTTATTCTGAGCACAGAAATGTTGGATCGCGTTGCTGTGGTACACTGTGTTGCTGTCTACCTATCCCACATAAAAGAGTCCGTGACATTTTCTAACTTCCGCCTCCAAGTTTATGCTTGGGCAGAGAACATCTTTTTCTGCGCTCCTCGAGGCAGGGCAAAGTGCAACCTGAAGAGAGGTCAACTATTACACATACATCAGCAAACTCATGTACTCTCTCTCTCACACACACACACACACACACACACACACACTCACTATCACACACACTTCCTCTAACATATACACAGCTTCAGAAAAGCTGAGCGAGCAAATCGGCCTTGCGCTTCCTCATTTAGCATCCATCAAGAACAGTTAATGTTTCACATGTTATGCAATACAGGAACAAAGAGAGGGAAACATGTACATTACAGTGTGTCCTTCATACTCTCTCTGTCCAAATCACACTGACTGAATGCCTACACGCATCATCAATGCTTCAGTTTGGCATAAAACCCTTCGCAATATTAAAAGTGATACAATGTTACGTCAGTTTTAGAGCTGTAACTCTGTAGTTTGGAAATATTTTCACAATATGCATTAGGATTATGAGTAGCTTTTTGGAGGTTTGCTAACAAGTAGCAATGCACCAGCAAAACCACATTTCCTGGTGCCACACAGAAAACCACAAAATGGGATGAATGGCCTATGGGAGGAAATTTTCAGTCAGTGTTAAGAACAAATCGAATGAATGGCGTCGACGGGGATGTCTCTGCCACCAACAAGACGTCTAGTCCTTTTTGTTACTAATGTGAGTGCCTGAAAAAGCTATTGAAGAAAAACAATTTCAGATATTCAACCTGACTGTGACCTTGTCCAATCAACCTAATCAATTCACCTTCTGGTTATAATGATAATTCTATATAAATCGTACAAACGTTCAATTCGTACTTGAGATATCGCGCTAACGAGAATCTCGGATGGACACGTGGATGGGCAGATGGATGGACGGACACACTGGTGGACCGATGGGAAAATCTTAGATAGCCAGAAGTCGCTGGACATGAACGTGTAAGTTACCTCGGTATGACAAACAGGAAGGATGCCATTGAAGAAAAACTATTTCAGGCATATAACCTTGCTGTGTCCTTGACCCTGTTTGGATCAATTCCAAAATCTAATCAATTCATCTGCTGGTTACACTGATAATTCCATATAAATCCTATAAACATTCAACCACTCATTCTTGAGATATCGTTCTTGAGATCATGAGAATCCCAGATGGATGGGTGGACGGACGAACAATTGGACGGACAACCTGACAACATAACGCCACCAGTCAGTGGCAGAGGCATAAAAGTAAGGCAATTATTAAGTACTGAGGGGAAATCAAATACTACAAATAAATATAAGCATAAAAGTAAAGTCTAGTTATTAAGTAAGGAATAATCAATCTCTTTTTTTTCCATTTTCATATAATCACGTGGTCTTGAGTATGTTATTCCATAGGGCTGGGCGAGATGAGAAAAATATCATATCACGATACTTGAGGACATTTCTACGATATATAATTTATCGATATATAATTTAGCTAACAAACTGTCTGCAAAACAGTAGCAAAATAAACAAAAAACATTAAAACTGAGTTTGAAGATACTTTTCTTTAATGCCTACAAAGACAAAGAACATTGAGTTTAGTTTTTTTTTTCCCCGTCAAATCAATGTCATCCATTAAGTGGCATTTCATTAGTAATTATTAAAAATGCAAAAAATAAAAAAAATCCATCACCATACCAACAATATCTCAGAAAAGGGTATCGTATAATCATTTATCATGATATTGTTATTATATCGATATATCGCCCAGCCCTATTATTCCACTTATACCACAGCAATTTGCCAATGATTACAATAATTCATTTATTCATAAACAACACATCACACATTTTAATGCTTTATTGTTGTGGAACATCCAAGAGAGAAGTTAGTTCCTGTTCTCAAAGTACCATGACTGGTACAAAGCGCATGCAACCGAGACTCCTTCCGTAAATTTTAAATAAATGTCTCCTATAAATAAATAAATAAATAAATAAATAAATAAATAAATAAAAATAAACCACCACATCAACGATGATACATTTTACTTTGTTAAACAATACGTTTTTATAAATCATTTATTATTAGTCTCACATTATGTAGAGCGTCCACTATATGAAGTCTCAGTGTATGAGCTGTTACTATAGAAACAATAACATAGTAGAACAAGGGCATTAATATTAACCTAATCGTTCATGTTACAGTCAGAACTACTGTCGGAGCCGTGCTGTTATACGAAAAGACTCAAGAATTTACCTGTGCTGTGGTATAAGTGTGCGACACCCCTGGCAGGTGTTTTCCCCCCCATGATTGCTTTAAGTCTTTATTGGGGGGGTGGGGGGGTTGGTACATACATAGCCATCAACTGTTTAAATTAAAGACGGTATTTAATAATCAGATGTAGTGGTAAACAATTGAGAAAATTCATTCATTAAATGCATCTGGGTCACCAAGCAAGCGAAAGTTCCAAAGTGCTTCCCAATCCCAGGTTCTGGTAAATTGGAAAATTAACTGACTAGTTTGCTAATGTAAAGTGGTAGCTAACATAACATGCTGGCATATGGTGCACGGATACAGGCAAGTGCTGGGAGATGACGACTCATCGACTACAAAAAAAAACAAAAAAACAAAAAAAAAAAACAAAAAAAAACAGCACGTTCCTTTGCGAAAGGTTTTTTTTTGTTTTGTTTTGTTTAGTTTTTGCGAAAGTTGATAGGAAGCAGTCCTTCTTTCTTTTGGTGTTGGACAATAGAAAAATAATGCTATATCAGCAGCCCACTGAGCCTACTTGTCTAACCATCCACAATTAAAAACAAAAAACAAAAAAAAAAACGGACTGGATACGTAAACTTCTTGTCCTTGGCGTCTGGGAGACTGAATTGTCCACCCCTGAGATCATAACAGGTGGTTACTGTTGTTATTGTGTGGCCTACTTTTCTTTCTTTCTTTCTTTCTTTCTTTCCCATCCAGCATTTTCAGCTGAGGTCACCCAATACCGGTACTGGATATTGGATTGCTGTCGTCTCTTCTCACATACACCTAATGCTTCATTGCACTGCCACAGGGTTTAGCTGTCGCTCCACTGATATTCAAATCGCGAGTTTTATTATACAAACTTGACTTTTCCATCATCACATGTTCAGATCCCATTTTTCTGATCAAGACAATGCTTCATAATCCCAGGACTGAGAAACACTCACTGTACACGGTACTTGGTAACTAGCTACATGGTTGTATCAGGCGGATGAGATGAAGGCGGTTGGCCTGGATGGGCAAGAATCTGAGATACTTATAATCATATAGAAATTACAAAACACAAATTCAGAGTCAGGTAAGGAATAAAAGAGGATGGGGTATAGGAAAATAATCTTTGTTTTTTTTTTTTGTTTTTTTAAATCTTAAACATAATCAGCATGAGGACTTCATTGATAGCAGCACACAACAGCAACCAACAAACATAGCTGAATAAAATCTTCTGTGACTATTGAAAAGTACAAAAAAACATGTACCCATACTTAGTCTGAAAATAGAAAAAGGTATTGATGCCTCTCTACTTATTAGGCTCATTAGGTTGCTCTAAATAGTGACATGACTGCTTTCGCAAAGACAGCTGTAAAATGCTCATACACATTAAAGGTGGTGAAGTTGAATGGTGTAATGCTGTTACAAACGTGAAGTATCTTAACAGTTAACAGCACATTCCAACGTGCTTTATTCCCTTCACATCACAGCACCACTTCTGATATAATACTAACATTAGAGCTCTGAGTATTGGTCAGTCCCTCCAGGATTTTGCGATCACAGAAACTGATGCAAAATCAAGCCAACTCCGCAGCTTGCAATTTTTCTAAAATTACCGCAGATTTGGGCCAAGATGCGTCATGGGACGTCATTGTGACGCGCGTTCAGCCGAAGCCCTCTCCGATTCCCGGGGGTCGAACATGAGTACAGCTAAAAGGTCTCATTTACCAACAAACATCACTGCGAAATAGCGTGCAAAACTATTGTGTGCAACTGCAATTTCACCAATTCAAGTAGTTCTCCGCAAGCATTTTTGGCGGCAACAATCACAGAATAACTCTGGGGAATCCGGACTGATCAGTGAATAACCGAACATTTGAGACAAAACGATTATTTACAGTCGTGGGAAAAAGAAAGCACACGCTCATTCAATTCTGTGTTTTTTGCTTTTTTCAAAAAAGGAAACCAATAAAGAATTGAAGAAAGTTCACATGGATAATGTGTCATGTAAATGATCTGTGATGTGGCATTAACCAATCAGGTTTCAGTGCTTGAGGAAAAAAAAAAAAAAATGCCAAGGACAAACGCCAGGCCCCATTTTCTTTTTTTAAAATTTTACTTATTACCAAGTTCCTGCATTAACTGCATTCACAGGTGCTTTTTGCTTTAACATGGCAACATCACCTGATGTAAACGCTGGAATTTTGTTTCATGTGCAAAGTAGCCACAGCCTTATTCTCCTCTCAGACAGAAGTTCTCTTCAGACTAGCAACTTACTGATTAATTCACATGACTCTCAGGGGCAAAATGAGTGATAGATATGGATAGACAGGTGTTCATGCAGCACGTTTGTGAATGGGCTTCTGAGGCATCTTTATAACTTACTCCAGGTTCAGCAATCAATGAATCGATGGGAGAATGCTATCTCTTCTGAAAGGAGGTGAAATTCCATGGCACTGAAAGGCCTGTGTGTGAGTCACGCCGGTGGCGTCATGAGTGTGACACACTGGAAGTGTTGCAAAAGTCCTCTTCTGTTCAGAGACGGCTGTTCTACTTGGACATAGCCGGTCTCCTTTCACTCCTCTTATCAAATCGTTTGTCTTCTCCGTCTAGAACGTTTGTTCTTCTTGAACGAGTGTCTCCTGCCTTTCAGGTCTAGGTGTACCGGCAAGTGTTGACCTGTGGACACCTATGTTGGGACATGGGTTTTCTTTAACGTACAAATCCTTACATTCCTCACTGCTACTGGACTTGTGTCATTCTTTATGTCACTCTGGATGTGTTGTGCCAATTTTTTTTTTCCCCCTCAGAGTTTACTGCTGCGTCTGAAGCACACCAGAATGCAATGCGATGTTTTTTATTTTTTCTTTTCTTTTTTCAACAAGGAGAACTGATCTGATTCCGTATGCTGATGTATATGGCGAAACATTTCATATCACAGTTCTCTAAGCAGTCCGTACAGGATTTTGCAGAGTTTTTTTGTGATTGTTGCGGCCAAAACTGCTTGAATTTGCTGAAGCATTTTTCAAAAACTCTTTTGCTTTTTTTCACGGAAAACTACTTGAATTGGCGAAATTGCAATTGCACGAAATTGTCTTTCGCAGTGATGTTTGTTGGTAAATGAGACCTTTCAACTGTACTCATGATCGATCCCCGCGAATCGAAGAGGGCTTTGGCTGAATGCGCGTTGTGATGACGTCACATGACGCGTCTTGGCCCAAATCTGTGGAAAATCAGTGGTAATTTTGAAAAAATTGTAAGCTCCTATGAATATTGCGGAGTTTGCTTGATTCTGAGTTCATTTCTGCGATCACGGAATCGCGGACACCTCGAGGGACTGGATGGAACGTGTTGCAGGGTTTGACTGATTTCCACAACATTCAAGAGCAGCCGAGAGTTTTGAGAGTTTATTTATTTTCAGCTGGGTAGGATTTCGGTGCGCAGTTTGTCCGTTGCAACTTTGTCATGTTCGGTGTCCTCGAGCAGTGCTTTCTAAACACCGCGCCAAAGACTATTCCCATGCAAGGAGTTATGTGTTACCAGGTACTTGGGGGGGGGAGACGAAAAAAGACTTAACATTAGGCACTAAAACTAAAACTAGAACACACACACACACACTAACATGCATCAATATCTCCCAATGCTTGCTTTTTCTCCACATCATACACACACCACCTGCTTGGCTCGTGATGTTTTCAGAGTGGCGTCATACATGCTTAAGCCTAGATCAAGGTTTTAGAGCGGGAATGAAAGCAGACACAAGCTCATGAACTCCAACTTGCTTCTGAACACTGAGAGGTGGTTTTAAAAGGAAATTAAATGTACCGCGAGCTGCACAACCAAAATGACACATCTGACTCATGTTTGACTTTTAACTAGCTGGGAATCTAAAGCCATACCTGCGGTTTGTTTTACGAGGCGGGACACACGTGTTCCAGAGACGCAAATTTGAAGAGTGATGATGCAGAATGACAATTCGCCTACTATCCGTCCTAAATAGTATCCGGGATTACGATTAGTGTGTTGAAATGAGTATCCCAAAAGTACCCGGATGGTCTACTGTTTCGGGTAGATTTTCAAAGTGTGGTTCCGTGGACACGTTTTCATCTAATATTGCCCACAACTCCTGGCGTGAAGTAGGAGGGTTTTTTTTTTTTAGAGGACGCATTTTAGAGAGGTGTAAATGAAATGTGGAAAAATAATCAAGGGAATGGTAAATGAATGAAGAAAAGCTGAAATGAAACGAGGAGTTTGTTTACGGTGACAGTGTGCGTATCATGGTCGACAACCTTCTCTTCCGTTACATGACGTGTTAGTGTGTCCCAGTACTCGCCATACTCTTCTGCTACACACTCAAGAGTTCGTCATTTTTCTTCACAAAAAGAGTACATACTTTTAGTGCATAGTTTAAGTAGGTGAATTGGGAATATACAGATATACTGTATGATTAAAATTACAACAAGGATATTCATGCAAAAAAAAAAAAAAAAGAAGCTCTAAAACACCGATTTTGAGTTCAAGGGTACTTTAAAGTCCCTGTGAAGTGCCTTGAAACGTGCAGCGCTATTCGATGTGTTGATGTAATTTCCACTGAAACATTAAGTCAGGGTGGGACATATGGAGTGTCTTTCAAACAGCCAATGGCGTTTAGCTTACATCACAGCCGTACTGTTCTGTGCTTGACCACGGACTTTTGTAATGTTAGGGGCGGGACGTTTCAGATTCTAGAGAGCATTCGATCGGACAGATGATGTCATGAAAACTGGTGATCCGTATTGGTGGTAGAGAGAGACTGGAAGTTTTGAATGCGTACATCTTGTAAACGGGAATTCTGTCATTGTATTGGCGCGCGCTAGCTTATAGACAACCTTAAGGCTGACACGTTCATGCTAAAAGCCGAAAAACTTCAATTGTGATTTCATAGGCAGGCTAAGGATCGTGTTCAAACATATCCGGTCACTTGGCCGTATTACTCCAGAGTTGGTCATGAGACCAACGTTAAGTAAAAAAATCTTCAGATGTAGAAGGAGGTTATGTGATTTTGTGTAAATTACATAGCTCTTCTCCATTTTTTTTTTTTTTTTTTGTACCCTCACCCAGTTTGCCCTGAGCTGGTGCTGAAGCTTAGCTTTCAAGCTTCCAACGTTAGCGAGACGCATCCCTCGCCATAGCAACCGAGCCCAGCATCACTGATGTGCCCCTGTGAATATCAACATGTAGACCAAATGCACGCTCGTTTCATACAGAGCAGTGCCAAGTACGTGGATCATTGCTGCAAACCTGGGTACCTTTGCCAAAGCAGGGGATGAGTACTGAGCATTTGGGATGCAAAAAAATAAATGAATAAATAAAAAAAAAAACACACCAACCATTCTGTAAGCATTTCCTACCTGATGCCCATCTATCTACAATACTATTTTCTGTAAATGATCCTCACGGTGCTGCACAGCTGCACTGGCTTTGCAGGATGCTGAAGAAAGAGAGAGGCTGTCTGTGCACGCTGCTGATGCGTGTGATCAGAATGTATAATGAAGACAGGCCCTTCAACACAAACCTCCTTTTCTTCCAAATGAGGCGGCGATTCAAAACAGCTGCAGAGACTGCATTATATTCAGAATGCAAAACCGACAAGACTGAGAGCTGCTCAGGTCACCAGAGTTCAAAAAGCTTTGAACATGCAGACCAAGAAATCATCAACGTGATTATTATTATTATTATTGTTATTATTATTATTATTTTTAAAGTGTTTTGCCTGATTACACCCCCTTAGCTGTCCATCCTAAAGCCTTCTCTCCACCCAGGTGCTGTAAACTCCTGAAACCCTAACGTGAGAAAATTAGTCTACCGACCAAAAATGACGTTGAATCACGTGACACCCCGAGCTCGTCTCATATCAGCGAACTCAGCCAAGCTATATGGCTACTTACAGCTGATTAACATTCAGCAGGAAAGTTCAATGGCGGCTCGTGTTTATACGAATATTTACAACGTGCACCAGCTCTTTTGGCTGCCTTCCGATCTCCGACATTGCTCCGCACAGGACCGCTGACTAGCAACCACACTCGTGACACTAAACAGCAAAAAAATGTCAACACTGTCTGGTGGACTGGCTAGCACAGGAAGGAGCTTTATTTACCACCCATATTCCGGCTCCAGCGCTCGGATTGGCTTGGTAAATTGACATAGATGATTTGTACACCAATCCCAGCGCAGGACATATCAATAGCCAATCCTAATGCAGGAGGTGGGACTTGTCGGAATATGGGTAGGAATGGAATAACACTCCTTAGTGCGCTAAAGCTAGCTCTCACTATAATCTGGTTATTTTTTGAAGGATGTCGGGTAAAATACAGCAGCAAACTAAACTGGTCTCGATTTGTCCGCGAGTATAATTTCCTGCTTGCTGAAACTCGAGTGTCGTGCTTAAGCTCGAGTTCAGTGTATGGTGAGCTTGCTAGCTAGATGACAGCGTCCAAAGCAGACTAGCTACAGCAGGCTAACTGGAGCTACACTGGTGCTGAAGCAGCTTAGCGAAACTCACACTTCGAGGATGCGGTCGCCCTTGGAGATTCCGGCTCTGTCCGCCGCACCGCCCGGTAGCACGGCGCTGACATGCTGGAGCGGCGCGTACAGCTCGCCGTTGATGCTCCGCAGCTGGCCTCCTTCACTCACTTGGCCGCGGACGTTGAAGCCGTAGCCTGAGTCCGACTTGATAATGCGGACGAGCCGCGGGCCCGCAGTAACGTTCCCGCCGGAGCCGTGCCGTGAAGAGCGCAGCGCGGAGGGTACAGTCGAGCGCACGTCTTCTCCCTCCACTACGTCTGCCATGTTGTTTCAAATCCAGGAAAAATTTAAAAAAAAAAAAAAAAAAAAACACCAACAACAAATCCCCGTTAGGACTCCGCTTTTTCACACTCCGCGGTCATACATTAGATTATCGGCTGCCCGAGAGCGCTACCCAGAGAGGTGAAGCCACGCCCCCCGTCCCCCCCGTCACGAGGCGCTTCTTCTGTTTTCCCCTTCACGTAACAACAAAACGGTGCATCATGGGTCATGTAGTCTGGGGGGGCGGTTCCAGCGACGCAGCGTTCTGCCGAGCTTCAGGATGTTCAAGTTTATTGTCATGTGCATAAATGCTTTAAGCGTCTGTATACAATGAAGTTCTTGTGCTACAGCTGCACACTCCTACCCAGACAGTGCAAAAATGATAAATGAACTCTTCCGTAGTACAAAACATAGCAAACTGTAAACATTGAACACAGAAAAAAAAAAGTGCAAGATTATGAATGTGCTCTAAGCAGGTAAAACTAATAATAAACTGTAAATATTGTATGCAGTCAGTGCAGTCCGTCCAGGATTCTGCGATCACAGAAATTAATGCAAACTCAAGCAAACGTTAAAATGTTCAGATATTATATTCCGAGCAGCTTTTCAAAACTACTTCAGACTTCCCGCAGATTTGGGCCAAGACGTATCGTGTGACGTCGTCGCGACGCGCATTCAGCTAAAGCCCTCTTCGATTCACGTGCGTCGAACATGAGTCCAGCTAAAAGGTCTCACTTAACAACAAACATCGCTGCGAAAGACCGTGCAAAACAATTTCATGCAATTGCAATTTCGCCGGGAAAAAAAGCACATAATTTATTTATTTATTTATTTTGGCTCTGAAAAAAGCCGCAGCAAAATCAAGCATTTTTGGCTGCAACAATCACAAAAAAACTCTGCAAAATCCTGTACGGACTGGTGACATAGTGGGAGATGTTGCACATACAGTACTCTAAATTGTTAATGTGCTCTAAGCAAGTAAAAATAATAATAAACTGTAAAATTGTAAACATTGTATGCAGTCAGAAAGTGACAGTGGGAGATATTGCACATACAGTACAAGGATAGTCAGAGTCTGATATCAGTCAGAGTCCGATGTAAATGATAAAGAGGAATTTTCCCGGTGAGCCGGTCTTGTGAGGGCTGGTCTTTTTTTCCTAACCCCGGCATTATATAGCCTATATACAGACATTCAATCTTAGCCGCAGTTCATCGTTTTACATATTAGTTTAACACAAACAATACAAATGAACAGATTGTGTGGGGTTTTTTTAATGAATGATTTGTTGATCGAGAAACACGTTGTGTCAGTTCGAAATTGGTGTATCAAATTGGGGCCGCTTGACAGCAAATTCCGGGCTACTTTTTTTTTGCCAGTCTGCCCCTGTCACCCATCCACACCTAGGGGCAATTTAGAACACCTAATACCAGGATATGTTGGGAGGTAGGAGGTAGTGATGGGAAGATTGGATCATTTTACTGACTGGATCTTTGAATCTCGTTCAGCAAAATGAACAAATCTTTATTCGTCATTTCATTCATTTGAGCATAATTAAATGAAAATGTTAATTTTTCAATAGTCAAATTCCCCCAACATGTCTACTTATGCAAACTTTGATCATTTTCCAATTGGGTCTTCTGGCCCGGGTCCTTCGATCTTTTGTCAAGTGACAGCCGCATAGGCTCTGTAGTGGAAGCAGAAATGATAAGATTGAGAAGAGACTTGTGAGGTGAACTAATCATTTCTGTTTCCTGCACAGAATCTACAACCGCATTTCCATAAAAGTTGGGATTTTTTTCTAAAATGCAATAAAACCAAAAATCTGTGATTTGTCAAGTCTCTTGAAATTTTAATTAACTGACAAAAGTACAAAGAAAAGATATTCAATGTTTTCACTGACCAACTTGTATTTTGTAAATATAAACAAATTTAGAATTTGATGCCTTCAGCACACTCAAAAAAAGGTGGGACAGAGGCAAAATAAGACTGAAAATTTTATAGAATATTCAAGTAACACCATTTTGTATCAGGTATCAGGATTGGGCATAAATGGAGCATCCACCAAAAGCTCAGTCTTTGCAAGCAAGGATGGGTCGTGGCTCACCACTTTGTGCCAAACTTCGTGAGAGAATTGTCAGTCAGTTCAAAAAGAACATTGCTCAACACAAGATTGCAAAGAATTTAGGTCTTTCACCATCTACAGTGCATACTATTGTGAAAAGATTCAGGGAATCTGGAGAAATCTAATTGCATAAAGGACAAGGCCAGAAACCACTGTTGAATGTGCGTGACCTTCGAGCCCTCAGGTGGCATTGCCTGAGAAATCGTCATGCTACTGTGATAAATTGAACCACATGGGCTCGGGAGTACTTCGGAAAACTGTTGTCACTTAACACAGTCCGCCACTGCAGCCAGAAATGCAACCCGAAACTCTATTACGCAAGGAGGAAGTCACACATCAACTCTATGCAGAAACGCTACTGAGTTCTCTGGGCCCGAGCTCATCTCAGATGGACTGTAAGGCAGTGGAAACGTGTGCTGTAGTCAGATGAGTCCACATTTCAGCTTGTTTTCAGGAAAGACGGACGTCGAGTTCTCCATACCAAAGATGAAAAAGACCAACCAGACTGTTATAAGAGAAAGGTACAAAAGCCAGCATCTGTGATGGTATGGGGGTGCATCAGTGCCCACGGCATGGGTGACTTGCATATGTGTAAAGGTACCATTGACGCGGAGGCATATATTGGGATTTTAGAGAGACATATGCTGCCATCAAGGCAGCGTCTTTTCCCAGGAAGTCCATGGTTATTTCAGTAGTGTGGCTTCGTAGACACAGAGTGCGTGTGCTTGACTGGCCTGCCAGCAGTCCAGATCTGTCTCCTATGGCGCATCATCCAGAGGAGAATCAGACAATAGCGACCAAGGACTGTTGAGCAGCTGAAGTCTTGTATCAAGAAAGAATGGGCAAAAATCCAAACTGCAACAATTAGTATCCTCAGTTCCCAAACAATTGAAAAGTGTAATTAAAAGGAAGGGTGATGTAACACATCAAAAACATGTTAACATGTTAAACATGCCTCTGTCCCAACTTTTTTTGAGTGTGTTGAAGGCATCAAATTCTAAATTAAATGAAGTTGGTCACATGGACACAGTAAGAACATGCACAAAAGATCCTCATAAGTCCTATTCAGATGGGATTAGTTTATCAGGGAAACATTAGTAATAAAGTTTTTACATGCCTCCTCAGTAATAAAAAAAAAATCTTGCATGTGGACAACAATAAAATGATCACAGGTGGAGTGAGTTTCTAGTGGATTGTATTTTCTACGCATGATAGAATGATACATATGATCACGTTCATTCACAACATGACGTCCAAGCGGTCAAAGAAGCACCGGATTAGTAAAGCGATGCTGGCTCTTATTTCCGTTTGGGGTGAACCAGCAACAGATTGAAAATACAGTAAACCAAAGTTTACATGAAGCATCCATTTTTCATTTTGTGACTCAGGAAGTGTTTAATATCTGGTGGAGGGTAACTGTGTTTGGTATGTGCTCTACAAGATTGAATACAGAAGGTATCAGCAGTCAAACATCTTTTTTTCCACCATAGAAAATCACAGACGTGTGCATGGGACTAAAATGATCAGACGACCGCTGAGTTTTTGAAAAAAAAAAACAGTAGGTATTTATATACCAACAAGACCAATCTGGACATAAATAAAGTCACAGAGGGGGACCTGTAAAAAAGGAAATTACCCCAGGACCCCATGTAAATTTAATCCCACCCGGCTAGAGCTATTGGCAGTATATGTGGGATGTGCTGGACAAACAGGTCAGATCCATGTAGGCTCCACCTTGCAGCTTACAGGACTTAAAGGATCTGCTGTTTGTGGAGTCCATGTCTCGACGGGTCAGAGCTGTTTTGGTGGCACCAGGGGGTACCTACACAGTATTAGGTAGGTGATTTTAATGTTATGGCTGATCTGTGTATTACATAATACACCACTTTTAAAAAACAAAACAAAGCATGATGAAGTCTGTTTGACAGTCAAAGTCTCAGGGTACATTTACACGACAATGATGACGGAAAAAAGTTTTTCCTTTGTGTTTTCACGTACAGCCGACAATGTTGTCATAATGATTCCCGTTCACACGGATCCACAAAAACGGATAAAAACGCTGTATTATGCATGCCAGGCCAGTATGTAGAGGCTTTTGACATGCTTAAGTTTTCCTTCCATTCACGCTCGTCAACAACGCCACTGATAAAGTTTTCCCACCAACTGCTTGTCCTCCCAGGTCTTAACTAAACTCACGTTTTGAATACCCTTGGTTGGTATAGATGTGGGTTAATAATTTGGCGTATGTAACAAATGCGTCTCCGCTGGTTGTAGTAGTGATGCAGTAAATCTACACTTTGCTGGAGAAGCGTCAATAAACTCAAAAACATGAGCAGGACAAACACAGTCCTGTAGTCTGCCATTGTAATTTTGAATGTCTCACACGTTGTTTTGAAGTACTTACATGCATGCGTCATCGTTTTCACAAATTTGTATTTTTGTACAACCCCAATTCCAAAAAAGTTAGGATGCTGTGTAAAATGTAAATACAGATAAAATACAAATAAAAACAGAATGCAATGATTTGCAAATCTCATAATCCCATGTGTTATTCACAACAGAACATATAAAACATATCAACTGTTTGAACTGGGGAAATTTTAAGAAAAAAAATAAGGTAATTTTGAATTTGATGGCCACAACACGTCTCAAAAAAAGGAAAATCTCAGGAAAAGTAAGTGTTACTAAAAAGAAACAGCTGGAGGAACATTTTGCAACTAATTAGGTTAATTGGCAACAGGTCAGTAACATGATTGGGTATAAAAAGTGTATCTTAGAGAGGCAGAGTCTCTCAAAAGTAAAGATGGGCAGAGGTTCACCAATCTGCGAAAAACAAATTGTGGAACAATTTCAGAATAATGTTCCTCAACATAAAAATTGCAAAGACTTTGAATATCTCATCTTCTACAGTACATAATATCATCAAAAGATTCCAAGAATCTGGAGACATCTCTGTGCACAAGGGACAAGGGTGAAAATCAATATTGCATATCCGTGATCTTCAGGCCCTCAGGTGGCACTGCATTAAAAACAGGCATGATTCTGTAATGGAAATCACTGCATGGACTCAGAAACACCTCCAGGACTCATTGTCTGTGAACACAGTTTGCCGTACCATCCACAAATGCTGGTTAAAGCTCTATCATGCAAAGAAGAAGCCATATGTGAACATGATCCAGAAACGACGCCGTCTTCTCTGGGCCAAAGCTAATTTACAATGGACTGAGGCAAAGTGGAAAACTGTTCTGTGGTCAGACGAATCGAAATGTGAAATTCTTTTTGGAAACCATGGACGCAGAGGACTAAAGAGGAGAGGGACCATCCGGCTTTTTTTTATTTTTTATCAGCGTTCATCTCTGATGGTATTTGGGTGCATTAGTGCCTACAGAATGGGCAGCTTGCACATCTGGAAAGCATCATTCATTCACCATCAATGCTGAAAGGTATATACAGGTTTTAGAGTAAGATATGCTTCCATTCAGATGACCTCTTTTTCAGGAAAGGCCTTGCATATTTCAGCAAGACAATGCTAAACCACATACTGCATCTATTACAACAGCATGGCTTCATAGTAGAAGAGTCCGGGTGCTGAACAGGCCTGCCTGCAGTCCAGACCTTTCACCAATTGAAAACATTTGGCGCATCATGAAACGAAAAAATACCACAAAGAAGACCCAGGACTGTTGAGCAGCTAGAATCCTGTATCAGACACAAATGGGACAACATTCCTCTCCCAAAGCTCCAGCAACTGGTCTCCTCAGTTCCCAGTTGTTTACGGACTGTTGTTAAAAGAAGAGGGGATGCTACACAGTGGTAAACATGGCCCTGTCCCAACTTTTTTGAGATGTGTTGCTGCCATCAAATTTAAAATGACCTTATTTTTTCCTTAAAATGGTACATTTCCTGAGTTTAAACATTTGATATGTTTTCTATGTTCTGTTGTGAAAAAAATATGGGTTTATGAGATTTGCAAATCATTGCATTCTGTTTTTATTTACATTTTACACAGCGTCCCAACTTTTTTGGAATTGGGGTTTTATGTAGAAATATTTCCTTTGTTTTGTTAAAGGCATGTTTGCTTTACATTATTTCTTTATACGTGCCTAAGACTTTTGCAGAGTACTGTATATAAAATATATTTTTCACATTTATGCAGCAGTCGTGCACTGATTTGTGATGGTAACTTTATCAATGTTGGGGTTTTAGTGGATGGAGGCAAATGTGCTGAAAAAATGAAAGTGTTTAACAAAATTATTTTGTGACAATAAAAATGATTTTTAGTGAAAAGAATGTGGTAAATATTTTGTAATATTTTTAAATGCTGCAAGTGGACTGATTTATTTTTCTGGTGCAACTAGTAATTCAGACGAGACAGATGCCACCATTCAGTTTGTTCCTAGAGCATTTGATTGCATGACTGAAAAAAGAACTCCACAAGATGGAGCCATTTACTATCTGAATGGTCCATGTGTAACGTTTACCCTTCTAATCCAGCCCTCTAGCAGAAATGAAAATCCTTAGCTCAGTGAAAATGCACATTAGGAAGAAATTTTCAGGGGTTTTTTTTGTTTGTTTGTTTGTTTCTGCAGTGTGTATAGCTCTGTAGTGTCAAGTTGTAGTTCTTAACTCTGTAGTGTATAGTTTCAGTACTGTATTGCTATATAGTATTTAGTTTCTGTGCTTCATTGCTTTATAGTGCATAGTTTCTGGAGACTTGGTGGTGGAATGAGGAAGTTCAGGAGAGTATCCAGAAGAAGAGGTTTGCTAGGAAGAAGTGGGACAGTGAGAGGACGGAGGAAAGTAGACAGGAATATAGGGAGATGCAGCGTGAGGTTAAGATAGAGGTGGCAAAGGCCAAACAGAAAGCTTATGAGGACATGTATGCAAGGTTAGATAGTAAGGAAGGTGAGAGGGATTTGTATCGGTTGGCGAGGCAGAGGGATAGAGATGGTAAGGATGTGCAGCAGGTTAGAGTGATTAAAGATAGAGATGGAAATGTGTTGACAGGTTACAGGAGGGTGAGGGAAAGATGGAAGGAGTACTTTGAGGAACTGATGAATGAGGAAAATGACAGAGAGAGAAGAGTAGTAGAGGCAAATATTGTTGAGCAGGAAGTAGAAAGGATTAGCAAGGGTGAAGTTAGGAGAGCTTTGAAGAGGATGCAGAGAGGAAAGGCAGTTGGTCCTGATGACATACCAGTGGAGGTATGGAAGTGTCTAGGAGAGATGGCAGTAGAGTTTTTAACTAGGTTGTTCAACGAGGTCTTAGAGAGTGAGAGGATGCCTGAGGAATGGAGGAGAAGTGTTTTGGTGCCGATTTTTAAGAACAAGGGAGATGTGCAGAGTTGTGGAAACTACAGAGGTATTAAGCTGATGAGCCATACAATGAAGTTGTGGGAAAGAGTAGTGGAAGCAAGGCTAAGGGGAGAAGTGAGCATTTGTGAGCAGCAGTATGGTTTCATGCCAAGAAAGAGCACTACAGATGCAATATTTGCTTTGAGAATGTTGATGGAGAAGTACAGAGAGGGTCAGAAAGAGCTGCATTGTGTCTTTGTAGATTTAGAGAAAGCGTATGACAGGGTGCCAAGAGAGGAGCTGTGGTATTGTATGAGGAGGTCTGGAGTGGCAGAGAAGTATGTTAGAGTGGTGCAGGATATGTATGAGAGCAGTAGGACAATGGTAAGGTGTGCGGTAGGTGTGACAGAGGAGTTAACGGTGAAGCTGGGACTGCATCAAGGATCGGCTCTGAGCCCCTTCTTGTTTGCGGTGGTGATGGACAGGCTGACAGCTGAGGTCAGACAGGAATCTCCATGGACTATGATGTTTGCGGATGACATTGTGATCTGTAGTGAGAGCAGGGAGCAGGTGGAGGAAACTCTAGAGAGGTGGAGGTTTGCTCTGGAGAGAAGAGGAATGAAGGTTAGTCGCAGCAAGACAGAATACATGTGTGTGAATGAGAGGGATCCAAGTGGAACAGTGAGGTTACAGGGAGAAGAGAAAAAGAAGGTGCAGGATTTTAAGTACTTAGGGTCAACAGTCCAGAGCAACGGGGAGTGTGGAAAAGAGGTGAAGAAGTGTGTGCAGACAGGTTGGAATGGGTGGAGAAAAGTGTCAGGTCTGTTGTGTGATAAAAGAGTACCAGCAAGAATGAAAGGAAAGGTGTACAGGACAGTAGTGAGACCAGCGATGTTGTATGGTTTGGAGACAGTTGCATTGAGGAAAAGACAGGAGGAAGTGTTAGAGGTAGCAGAGCTGAAGATGTTGAGGTTCTCTTTGGGAGTGACGAGGATGGATAGGTTCAGGAATGAGTACATCAGAGGGACAGCACATGTGAGATGTTTTGAAGACAAAGTTAGAGAGGCCAGGTTGAGATGGTTTGGACATGTTCAGAGGAGGGAGAGTGAATATATCGGTAAAAGGATGCTGAGGTTAGAGCTGCCAGGCAGGAGGCCGAGAGGAAGACAAAAGAGGAGGTTTATGGATGTAGTGAAGGAGGACATGAAGGTAGTCGGTCTGAGAGAAGAGGATGCAGGGGATAGGGCTAGATGGACGCAGATGATTCGCTGTGGTGACCCCTGAAGGGAACAGCCGAAAGGAAAAGAAGAAGTTTCTGTGTTGTCTTGCTCTATAGTGTATAGGTCCTGTGCTTTATTTCTCTATAGTGTATACCTTCTGTGTTGTTTTGCTCTATTGCAGGGGTGTCAAATCCGGATAGGGCTGGCGTGGGTGCAGGTTTTCATTCCATCTAAGCAGAAGCCACACCTAAGTGTATTGAAAGCCAAGCTCAATTGATTAGACAGGTGGAATTAGGTGTGGCTCCTGCTCGATTGGAATGAAAACCTGCACCCACACCCCTGCTCTATAATGTATACTGTAGTTTCTGTGCTGTATTGCTCTATAGTGTATACTTGCTGTGCAGTATTTCACTATAGTGTAGTAACTATTAGTGAGGCTGACTTGTATCAAGTAATTCACAGGCTTCAGTTATAAACCAGGGTTGCCAAATCTGCATAAACAAAAGCAACAATGAACAATGAAACAATGAAACATTAAAACAACCCCAATAACAAGCAATAAAACCATGCATTGTTTCCTTGATAGTTAATTCAGCAATATCCTAAAATGATCTCTATATGACATATATTATAATAAATAAAGTATATCTATGTAAATTCATGTGAAAACCAATTCAATGATACACAACATGATTCTTTTTTTGGATATATGTCATTTTCTCTAATATTTCTGCAAATAGGCAATTTCTCTGGTCAATCCATTACATTATAATAATAACCACACAAGTAGCCTGCAATATAGACATGCCCTGCGGTCTTGGTGTAGAGATAAAGTTGTATGAAGTTTCAGATGTGGTAAGACGTGAGGTTTTACCAGTCTCGTCCATGACTCATCCCTACGCTGGATTTCATCCACATGCTCAACCCTGTGTGAATTTGTTTATTTCCATTCTTTTTTCCCCCCTTTCTTTTTTTTTCTTTCTCTTTTCTTATTTTATTTTATTTGTTCTTTCTGGTAACACAGAAGAAGGGTTAAGTATTTTATTATTTTTGCTTAATCCTAAAGTAAATAGTTATTATTGTTTGAATACGTTTAATTAGAAATAAATTTGTTCTCCTTTTTACTACTTTTGCTACCTCAAGTGCTCCTAAGTGAATTTCTACACATACTGGTAATACGAAGGGAAAAAAACTGTTCATAACCTATGTTTGTTAAAATTTCATTTTATTAGGAACAAGAAGGTACCAAAGCAAATTTGACTATGGTTTTCCTAATTGGAGGCACCACGCTATATAAATTGTAGTTTGTAAGATGACTTAACAGAGAAGATCCAAACAGTTCACTATTCAACCGCTGGGACTCCAGGTCTTGCTGTTAGCTGAGTGCCTTTACACCTGACTTTAACCAATTGAGATGCTGTGGCAGAACCTTAAATGGGCAGTTCATGCTTGAAAACCCTACAGTGTGGCTGAACTAAAGCAGTTCTGCAAAGAAGAGTGGGCCAAAATTACCCAGTGTGTTACTGGGTAAGACCTTTTAACCAACTTCTGAATTCAATGGGTTTTTTGAATGTTTTTTTTTTCCTCGCCTCCTGATTGGTCAACTTCAGGTAGATCGCAAAATCGGCCCAGTTCAACTGCACAAACCACACGAATTCAAGCCAACAGCAGCCAAATTTTTTCAACATGTTTAAAAATGTTTGGAAGGTTGTGCACTGCTCGTGAGCAGCTTGGCTCCACTCGTAATACCTCTCACATGACGTGAGCCGCGACCACACAAGCACCAATGATTTCCACACGATTTCTCCTGACTGGATAGAATGTGGTCGGGAGCTCGCACGACAGGCAAAAATCGCACCGTGTACACCCGCCTTAAGTTTTTGCAGGGTTGGAACCTGCTTTTAGGCTAAAATGATTTGTAAATTACTCCTAAAAAAAAGTCTTAATATTTGTATTAACAGACCTATTTTTCTCATAAATGGGCCAGTCAGGAGCCCATCCTTTTTTCTAGCCTTAACGTTCTTTGTGAATATGGCCCCTGATGAATTATTATTCTTTTATAAATACCATCACCATGTCCCCTATGAAAATACGACTGATCAGTCTGTACTAAGTTGCCATGTTACTATCTTAAAGTTAATATTTTCAGTTAGATCTTTATCCTTTTTAGGGTTACAGTGGACCCAGAGCTCTTCCTAATACTGGATTGGAATTCAGGGCATCAGAGTACACAGAGTACACACATATTCCTAGTCTCATTCATACCTTGGGGCAATATAGCATAACCAGTCTGCCTAATGGCATGTTTTTGGTATGTGGAAGGTAACTGGAGAACCCAAAGGAAACCCACGTATAGAAAATACAATGCTATGAAAAAGTATTTGCCCCATCCTGATTTCTTCTGTTTTTGTGTATATCTCATACTAAATTGTTTCAGAAATTAAAACAAAATCTAAAATAAAACAAAGGCAACCTGAGTAAACACAAAATACAGTTTCTAAATGATAATGTTATTTATTGAAGCAAAAAAGAGATCCAATACCAACTGGGCCTGTGTGTAAATGTATTTACCCCCATAGTTACTAATTCCCCAAATCTATGTAACTGCATTCATAATGGGGTTCAGCTGGACTAATCACAATCAGGCCTGATTACTGCAAACCCTGTTCAATCAAATCAACACTTAAATAGAAATTTTTCTACAGCTTGTAGTTGGTTAAAAAGTCTTAACCAGTAACACACTGTAACAACAAATTGAAAGAAATTCCAGAAATGATGAGGAAGAAAGTGATAGAAATACATCAGTCTGGGAAGGGTTACAAACTCAATTCAATTCAATTCAGTTTTATTTGTATAGCACTTTTAACAATGGACATTGTCCCAAAGCAGCTTTACAGAAACATATAAATTCAGGATATAGATTTTAAATGTGAATTTATCCACAATGAGCAAGCCAGAGCCAAAGGTGGCAATTAAAAACTCCCTGAGTCAATAAACCTATTTCAAAGGCTCTGGGACTCCAAGGGACCACAGTGAGAGCCATTATCTCCAAATGGATAAACTCAGCACAATAATAATTAGTTACATTTATATAGCACTTTTCTAGACACTCAAAGCGCTTTACATAGTATGGGGGGAAATCATCTCATCCACCACCTAAATGATGCGACGGCAGCCATAATGCACCAGAACACCCATCACACACCAGCTATTTGTGGAGAGAAGAGATATAGCCAATTCAGGGATGGAGATTATTAGGGGGCCTTGATAGACAAGGACCAATGGGGCAATTTCACCAGGACGATACCCCTACTCTTTATGAGAAATGGCCTGAGATTTTTAATGACCACAGAGAGTCAGAACCTCAGTTTAACATCGCATCTGAAAGACAATGCTCTTTTTACAGTATAGTGTCCCCATCACTATACTGCAGCATTAGGACCCACACAGATCACAGGGAGTGCACCACCTACTGGCCTCCCTAATACCACTTCTAGTAGCAACCTTAGTTTTTCCCAGGAAGTCTCCCATCCAGGTACTGGCCAGGCTCAATCCTGCTTAGATTCAGTATAAAACCAGGCGAGAACTGCAGGGTGATATGGCTCTAGTAACTACTAGCACACTAGGAAACCTTCCCAGAAGAGGTCAACCTTCTAAAAATCCTCCAAGAGTGCAGCAATTATTCAGCCAGGAAGTCACAAAAAAGCCACGGACAACATCAATGGAACCACAGGCCTCTCTTGCATCAATAAAGGTCACTGTTCATGACTCCACTATCAGAAAGACACTGGGCAAAAATGGCATCCATGGAAGTGTGGTGAGGTGAAAACCACTGCTAACCCAGAAGAACATTAAGGCTTGTCTGAATTTTGCCAAAACACACCTTGATGATCCTCAATACATTTGGGAGAATGTTCTGTGGACTGATGAGTCGAAAGTGGAACTGTTTGGAAGACAGGAGTTCCGTTACATCTGGCATAATCCAAACACAGAATTCCACAAAAAGAACAAGCATGGTGGTGGAAGAGTGATGATGTGGAGATGCGTTGCTGCTTCAGGGCCTGGGCAACTTGCAATAATTGAGGGAAACATGAATTTTGTTCTCTTCCAGAGAATCAAGCATTATGGATAATCAAGGATTATGCAGCTAAGATAATGATCCAAAGCATAGGAGTAAGTCCACGTCTGAATGGCTCAAAAAAAGAGTGGCCTAGTCAAAGACCTGATTTTATCCAATTGAGATGCTGTGGCAGGATCTTAAATGGGCAGTTTGTGCTCGAAAACCCACCAATGTGGCTGTACTACAGCAGTTCTGATGTAACTCCTATTAACTGTACTGTATCAGATTTATCTATATCAGATCACAAATTAGTATCTTTCAATGTTGATCTACCGGTATCAAAAGTGAGTGTATGTCATGACATCTCATTTTGTAATATTAAGAATATTGATTTGTCTGTGCTCTCAAATCATCTTGATAATCTATCAATTAATGAAAATGTAAGTACTCTTGATGAACTGGTTTTACATTACAACGACAGTCTTCTTAATACCCTGGACATTCTAACTCCTTTAAAAACACCTACTGTTTCTTTTTCTCATTCTGCACCTTGGTATAGCCCTGAATTACGTCAACTTAAACCCTATGGTCATCGCTTAGAACGTCTTCATATTAAAACCGGTCTTAATATCCATAAAAGTATGTATGATGACCATATGTTATTATATAAGGAATCTCTTCTTAGGGCAAAATCTGACTATTATACTAATCTAAATAGGTCTGCTGAGGGCAATATTAGAACTCTACTTTCTTCACTCCCTTGACATTCTTCCAGTTCACATGCAATCTACAGTTTATTGTAACACTTTTCTGATCTTTTTTAAGGAAAAAAATCTATAATATTCACTAGCAGTTGAATGTCATGAGTAATGTAGCTTGTAGTTCACCTTATCCAGTCTCTCATGAACCTCCCCAAACTAGTCTTATGAGTTTTCATCTTCCGACTGATATTGAAATATCCAATTCGTTCGTAATTCCAAATCATCTACAGTACTGTGCAAAAGTTTTAGGCACATGCAAAAAAATGCTATAGAACAAAGATGCCTTCAAAATAATGAAATCAAATGTTTCTACATAAAAAAAAAATACCATAAAGAGCAGTAAACAGTAGTAAATGAAACAAAGTCAATATTTGGTGTGACAAAAAAACTAAAATTAAAATTAAAATAGTAGTCTCCGGTAGAGCCCTGCGTGGGACTGTTTTCTTAATCCTGCTCCCACAGAGTTTCTGACCATTACTGCCTGCTTCCACAACGTGTGTGTTCCACTCCCGACCGTACCCACAATGTTTGTATCCACTCCCGTCCGCACCTGCAAACATTCTGTCACAGCTTGCAGAGATTGTGACCTCTCTGACGGCACACTAGATGCAGGGATACTCAAAATGAAATGTGCAAGTTTTGCGAGCACAAGAAAGCTCTTCCACTATTCAAGCACACTGTCGGACATGCCTTGCTTTGTTCTTGTGAAGTATATAGCCGCTTTATTTTTCTTCTCAACTTCCTTTGTTGACTCCATTCTTTTTACGTGCCAAATCCCAGGACCCATACTATATTTTTTGACTGCCCACTCCCACCAGCAGCAAAGGTAAAACCACCCACTCCTGCGAGATTTGCTTTGGGTCCCACGGGATCCCAGTCCCAATGCAGCCCTCTAGTCGGTACAATTTGTGCAGTTTTATAAGGAAATGAGTTGGTAAGTTTTACTGAGCATCTTGCAGAACCAGCCACAGTTCTTCTGGAGACTTTTACTTTCGCACTTGCTTCTTATTTTTGCAGCGAAACCCAGCAGCCTTCATTGTGTTTTTTGTCTGAAAAGTGGTCTCTTATGTAATATGCTGCTTTCTTTAATGACATTCAAACATATTTAATTTTGTGCTAGAAAACTAATGTTTGGGAATCTAAATTGTTTTTTTGTACTGATTTGATAATGTAGAAGTCATAAATTAAAAAATCTATAACAAAGATTGTACAAAAAAAAAAAAAAAATAGGGTGCCCAAAACTTTTGCACACCACAGTACTTCCCAGCTAGATCCCCTCCCCACATATTTGGTTAAAGCTTGTATACCCTCCCTGCTCCCCATTATAACTAAAATTATTCACTCATCTCTTATTTCTGTGTGTGTCCCGTCATCTTTTACAACTGTTGTGATTAGTCCTATACTGAAGAAACCTGGTTCAGACTCGCAAATACTTCAAAATTACCGACCTATCTCCAATTTACCATTTCTTTCAAAAATTTTAGAAAGGATAGTTGCTTCTCAGGTCCATCTTCACATCTTCTAACTAATATTAACTTCACATCTTCTAACTAATAACCTTTATGAACAGTTCCAGTCAGGTTTCCGCTCACGTCATAGCACTGAAACTGCTCTGGTCAAAATCACTAATGATCTGTTAATCTCAGCTGATGCAGGATTTCTGTCTATACACATTCTGCTTGATTTAAGTGCAGCCTTTGACAGTATCTCATACAACATCCTTTTAGAGAGATTAGTATCCATTGGTATTAGCAACACTTCTCTTGCTTGGTTAAATCTTATCTCTCTGGTCGCACTCAGTTCATTAAATTGAAAAATGTTTGTTCACAGTGCTCTCCAGTTACCACTGTGTTCCACAGGGATCTGTCTTGGGCCCGTTATTATTTATAATCTATCTTTTACCTCTCAGCTATATTTTTAGGAAATTTGGAATTCACCTTCACTGTTATGCAGATGACGCCCAGCTTTATCTGTCCACCAAACCAAATTCTTCTCTCCCACCATCTTCCCTTTATAACTGTTTACTTGAAATACAATCACGGCTTTCTTCTAACTCTCTCAAACTTAAGAGCAATAAAACTGAGGTTCTTCTTGTAGGTACTAAGTCTAATCTTGCCAAATCAAAAAGATTTGCTCTGACCAGTGACAATTCCACTGTCCTTCCTTGTTTTAAAGTTAAGAGTCTGGGTGTCTTGCTGAATAGCACTCTTTCTTTTGAAGCACATGTACAGTTGCAATCAAAATTATTCAACCACCATTGCAAATCAGGTTTATTGTCATAATTTACAGACTTTCAGCTGTGTGCAATGAACAAATCAAACAAAAGCAATTGAAATAGTTCAACACAATGAATGCTTCAAAGTGGTTTCCCCAAATTCAACTGAAAATGCAACTTATAATGACTTCTCCAGTTTCAAAATTATTCAACCCCTTCATGGCAAGTATCTTTAGTACTTAGGAGAGCACCCTTTTGCTGTTTTGACCTGCTGCAAATGAGATGCACAGCCAGACACCATCTTCTGGAAGCTTTCCTGAAGTTTCTTATCCCATTCCTCATGAGAAATGGCCTCCAGTTCAGTAATATTCTTGAGTTTGCATGCTGAAACCGCCGTCTTCAAATTCCATCAGAGATTTTCTATGGGGTTCAAGTCAGGTGACTGTGATGGCCCTGTAGAATCTTCCAGGACTTCTTCTGCAACCAAGCCTTGGTGGAATTTGAGGTATGCTTGGGATCATTGTCCTGCTGGAATGTCCAATGATGCCCAAGCTTCAGCTTCCTCACAGACGGCATGATGTTTTCTCCTAGGATTTCCTGAATGAATGAGTGATTTCCTTAATGAATCCATCTTGCCTTCCACACGCTGCAGGTTTCCAGTGCCAGAGGATGTAAAGCAGCCCCAGAGCATCACCAAGACACCACCATGCTTGACTGTGGGCAGAGTGTTCTTGCTTCATTCTTCTTTCTCCAGTCATACTGCTGATCCATCATGCCGAAAAGTTTCAGTTTTGTTTCATCGCTCCACAGAACAGGGTCCCAAAACGTCTGTGGCTTATTTACAGTATCTCACAAAAGTGAATACACCCCTCACATTTTTGTAAATATTTTATTATATCTTTTCATGGGACAACACTGAAGAAATGACACTTTACTACAATGTAAAGTAGTGAGTGTACAGCTTGTATAACAGTGTAAATTTGCTGTCCCCTCAAAATAACTCAACACACAGCCATTAATGTCTAAACCTCTGGCAACAAAAGTGAGTACACCCCTAAGTGAAAATGTCCAAATTGGGCCCAAAGTTTCAATATTTTGTGTGGCCACCATTATTTTCCAGCACTGCCTTAACGCTGTTGGGCATGGAGTTCACAAGAACTTCACAGGTTGTCACTGGAGTCCTCTTCCACTCCTCCACGACGACATCACAGAGCTGGTGGATGTTAGAGACCTTGCGCTCCCCCACAGATGCTCAATAGGGTTTAGGTCTGGAGACATGCTTGGCCAGTCCATCACCTTTACCCTCAGCTTCTTTAGCAAGGCAGTGGCTGTCTTGGAGGTGTGTTTGGGATCGTTATCATGTTGGAATACTGCCCTGTGGCCAAGTTTCCGAAGGAAGGGGATCATGCTCTGCTTCAATATGTCACAGTACATGTTGGCATTCATGGTTCCCTCAATGAACTGTAGCTCCCCAGTGCCAGCAGCACTCATGCAGCCCCAGACCATGACACTCCCACCACCATGCTTAACTGTAGGCAAGACACACTTGTCTTTGTACTCCTCACCTGGTTGCCGCCACACACGCTTGACACCTTCTGAACCAAATAAGTTTATCTTGGTCTCATCAGACCACAGGACATGGTTCCAGTATTCCATGTCCTTAGTCTGCTTGTCTTCAGCAAACTGTTTGCGGGCTTTCTTGTGCATCATCTTTTGATGCAGAGTACGGCGTATGGTCTGAGCACTGACAGGCTGACCCCCCACACCTTCAACCTCTGCAGCAATGCTGGCAGCACTCATACGTCTATTCTGCAAAGCCAATCTCTGGATATGATGCTGAGCGTGTGCACTCAACTTCTTTGGTCGACCATGGTGAAGCCTGTTCTGAGTGGAACCTGTCCTGTTAAACCGCTGTATGGTCTTGGCCACCATGCTGCAGCTCAGTTTCAGGGTTTTGGCAATCTTCTTATAGCCTAGGCCATCTTTATGTAGAGCAACATTTCTTTTTTTCAGATCCTCAGAGAGTTCTTTGCCATGAGGTGCCATGTTGAATTTCCAGTGACCAGTATGAGAGAGTGTGAGAGCGATAACACCAAACTTAACACACCTGCTCCCCATTCACACCTGAGACCTTGTAACACTAACGAGTCACATGACACCGGGGGGGGGGAAATGGCTAATTGGGCCAATTTGGACATTTTCACTTAGGGGTGTACTCACTTTTGTTGCCAGCGGTTTAGTCATTAATGGCTGTGTGTTGAGTTATTTTGAGGGGACAGCAAATTTACACTGTTATACAAGCTGTACACTCATTACTTTACATTGTAGCAAAGTGTCATTTCGTCAGTGTTGTCCCATGAAAAGATATAATAAAATATTTACAGAAATGTGAGATACTTTTGTGAGATACTGTATATGATTTTGAGCCAACTTTTCTTGTGCTTTTGGGTCAGTAGTGGTGTATGTCTTGGTGTTCTGGCATGGAAACCTTCTGCGTTTAGTACATGCTATGCTGTGCTCACTGAAGCCTCAGTCTCTATTGCCACCAAGGCTTGGTGCAGGTCTTTTGCAGTCACTCGAGTGTTTTTCACAACCTGCCTTCTCAGAAATCTGGTTGCAGCCGTTGATAGCTTCCTTTTTCTGCCCCGTCCAGGTATTTCATGTAATTTTTGCCCCTAGCCAGTTCAGGTATTTCATGTGTTCCAGCTCAAGCACACCTGGTGCAGCTAATGAAGCCCTAGATTAGTTGCATCAAGTGTGCTTGAAACAACATCTGATTTGCAAATTTGTGCTGTTGTGAGGGATTCTATTCAGGGGGTTGAATAATTTTGAGACTGGAGAAGTCATTATAAGTTGCATTTTCAGTTGAATTTGGGGAAACCACTTGAAGCATTCACGGTTTTGAACTATTTCAATTGCTTTTGTTCAATTTGTTCATTGCAAACAGCTAAATTTTGACAATAAACCTGATTTGCAATGGGGATTGAATAATTTTGATCACAACTGCAAATAATATTACCTGGTCTGCTTATTTCTACTTGTGCAACATAAATCTTCTTCGCCCCTCCCTCTCAACTCACAGCACTGCCACTCCCGTACATGCTCTTATCACGTCCCGCTTTTCCCGATTATTGTAATTCCCTTCTATTTGGTCTACCAGCAAAACTTTAAATTACAGCTGGTCCAAAACTCAGCTGCACAGATTATTTCACAAACCCCTAACTCTGTCCATGTAACTCATATTCTACAACAACTTCATTGGTTCCCTGTTAAATTTCGTATTAATTACAATATTCTGTTATTGACCTCCAAGGCTCTTTATAGCCTCACACTTTCCTATCTTTTCGGTCTTCTTCATATATATTCTCCTACCCCCACTCTTAGATCGAGTTCCTGTCTCTCTCTCTTGTGATACCTTTGGTTCATCTGACTTCTGTGGGGTACAGATCCTTTAGCAGTGCTGCTCCATGACTCTGGAATTCTTTACCGCCAGATATCTGTAATTGAGATCATCTTTCCACTTTCAGGTCCCTCCTTAAAACCCACCTTTTTAAATTAGCTTACTACAAATAACTCTTATTTATGAAGGTATTTATTCTTATGATAATGCAATTTTTTTATTTGTGATTTTAGATTTTTATTTATCTTTTATGTTCTTTTCGTGTAAACTTGATTATCTCTGTAAGGTATCCTTGATAGTCTTGAAACGCGCCTATAAATAAAATTTATTATTATTATTATTATTATTATTATTATTATTATTATTATTATTATTTTTATTATTATTAAAGCAGTTCTGCAAAGAAGAGTGGGCCAAAATTCCACCACAGCACTGTGAAAGACTGAATCTCAGTTTCCTGAAGCGGTTATTGCTCCTAAAGGTGGCACAACCAGATTTTAAGTTTAAGGGGGTGATTAATTTTTCACATTTTTAAATTTTTGAACTGTATTGTTTGTTTACTCAGGTTGCCTTTGTTTTATGTTGTATTTCGTTTGAAGATCTAAAACTATTTAGTATGAGATATACACAAAAACAGAAGAAATCAAGATTGGGCAAATACTTTTTCACAACTCAAGTATCTAAAAGAAAACAGAAATCACAAAAAAAAAAAAGGTTTTTTTTTTTTTTTTTTTTTTTTTTTTTGCAGTTGACGGTAAGTTCACCACAAAAGCTGCAACTAACAGTAAGAAGATAATTATGGAAATAGGTTTGCTAGGGGCTTTAAAGAAAAGAAATAACAAGATGATGGGTGGTCCATTCTTTCTGTTATTTTCCTGATGACAGATTCAGCCCAGTCTAGCCCAACACCAAAATTTAAAATCTGCCCTTTCAAACCTGCCACAGTTTATATTGACAATAACACTATTATACAATACATATTTGATGAAGCAAGGTCATAATTACATATGTGCTTACCATGTAAAAGGACAGAGGTGGACAGTAACGAAGTACATTTACTTGAGTACTGTACTTAAGTACACTTTTTGAGTATCTGTACTTGAGTATTATTTTTTCTGGAAACTTGTGAGTTTAACTTCACTACATTTGAAAGACAAATATCATACTTTTCACTCCACTACATTTCTATCAAGGACCTTGAGTTGAAAGTCGTTACTATGTGTTAGTAAGCGGTGTGTGAGTGTGAAAAAAAGATTGTGATCTCGATTGAATCACCCACACGATCTCTTTCCTAAACAATAACGAGTCGCTTGTCTATTAAACCTTTGACAAAAATCACACCAGAACATTTAAATCTTCGTTGGTGCTGCCGCTGAGCCAGAGACAGCAGTTATCATTTCTATAGGTTTTGTAACATTCTAAAAGCTCTTTATTCCACAGACACTACAAGATAATCAGTGTATTCAGTAGGATGCTTCAGAGGCATAAGGTATTGTAAGTATTACATACAACAATAAAACAATAATAAAACAATGCGTCGACATAAAAAAAGGAAATTTACTTTTGATACTTAAGTACTTTTAAAAGCAAGTACTTCTGTACTTTTACTTAAGTAATAATCTGTCTTTACAACTTTCACCTGTAATGGAGTAATATTTGACCAGTAGTATCTGTACTTTCACTCAAGTAATGGAGTTGTGTACTTTGTCCACCTCTGTAAAAGGAACACCAAATAAACCTGCTCATTCATGCAGTTATCCAATCAGCCAATCATGATGCAGCAATGCAATGCATAAAATATGCAGATACAGGACACACACTTCAGTTAATGTTCACATCAAAAATGGGGGGAAATGTGATCTCAGTGACTTTGACCATTGCATGGTTGTTGGTACTAGATGGGATTGTTTGAGTATTTCAGAAATTGCTGATCTCCAGGGATATTCACAAATGACAGTCTCTTGAGTTTACACAGAAGGGTGCTGTAGAACTGGTGTGTGTATAAAAAAAGAGGACTTGGGAGACAGGCATCTTTTTACAGAGCTTTGTGCTTCTTTTTTACATTTTTACTTAAAAAAAAAAATTTACTTAAGCAAGTGCTTTTCAGCACGCACCTCTTCCACTTATTAAAACAATAAAAATCAGCAGAAACCAAAACATCCAAAACACATCTTGTCCAGTCCAAGTTCAAATTTAAGTTAAAGTTTGAAGCAAGTGTTTTGTGTCGGCTCTGTCAGCACCATCTCTCTCTGGCGTTCTTCTGAAAGGAGGAACAAATCATGGATAAGTAAACTGAGAATAATCAGACATTATCTGCTATTTCAACCCGCCTGCTCACTGTCTGCAGCCGACACTTGACCACGCTGCTGCCAAACAAAAAACATCCAGTGAGGAGCAGTTCTGCAGTGGAAACATCTTGTTGATCACATCAGTCAGAGGAGAATGACCAGACAGGTTTGAGCTGACAGGAAGACTACAGTAACTCAAATAACAACTCTTTGCAACCATGGTGAGCAGAAAAGCATCTCAAAATGCACAACACGACTTCTGTAATTAAAAAAAAAAAAAACATTCGGAATTTGTTTGTCCTAGGTCTGCAACAAAGACTTTTTTCAAAAAGTCCTGAATTTCTAAGATTTTAAGACAAGTTAACTCTATCTTGTACAAACTACAGGGTGTCCCAAAAGTCTCCATACATTAACATTTTAACATTTAACATTTTTTCGCAAAATGTCTACCAAAATTTTTCATACTTAGTTTATATTATATATATTTTTTACAGATAGCCTTTAAAAATGCCTTTGACAAAAGAAGAACTTATTGAAATCATTCTCATGGATGGATCAGGAAGCTGTCACAAGGTTATGATGGACTTTAACAGGAAACATGGCAAGCACATCACAAATGACACAAAGTTGGGAGCCAAAAGTTGAGCAAAAGTTGGGAGAAACAACTTTGTGTTTACAAAGAAATTGCTATCATATAGAGGATGTTTTGTAAATAAAGATACATTTTGTTAAAAAGCGTTAATTTCCCCTATGTATGGAGACTTTTGAGACATCCTGAAGAACTAGAACCCTACAAAATTGCTCCAACTTTTCATGTCTCCCCCCACCATCTATGAAGGAAATGGTACCCAGAGCTGAGCTGCCTCCTCCAGCCTACAGATTACATAGTCATTTTGACTCCAGATGATGGGGTTGTCGTATTATGACACTCTTACGGATTTGGTAGATATGAGGAGATGGTAGGCAGGCTTGGAACAACTCAAAAGGGGGTTCTTTATTTTTCACCTATACAGTGCCCTCTACTAATATTGGTACCCTTAGTAAATATGAGCAAAGAAGGCTGTGAAAAATTGTCTTCATTGTTTAACCTTTTGATCTTTTGTTCAAAAAATTCACAAAAATACTGCAAACACAACACGGGTTTATCAAAAAAAAAAAGTGCATTTTTAATTATTGGCATTCATATGAGAAAAAATATATTTGAAGTATAATCCCACTGATATTTTACATTGTTTTTAGTACACTTGGGGACACCTGGGTCTATCTTAAGGCACCTGAAATTAGCTAGGCCTTTAGGGGCTCCACCAGCTTTAGTTAGGTGTATACCGGGAGCCAGCGCCGGACATAGCAGGTAATCTTAGGGTCTTAGGCAAGCACAGGTTTTCAAAGATAGTTATTCATGTAGGAGCTAATGATATACGCCTTTGTCAGTCAGAGGTTACTAAGAGTAATGTTGTAGAGGTGTGTAAATTAGCGAAGGCAATGTCCGATGCAGTAGTATGCTCTGGCCCCATCCCAATGCGGCATGGCGATGTAGCTTACAGCAGGTTATGGTCACTGAACTGCTGTCTGTCCAGGTGGTGCTCTGAAAGCAATGTGGACTTTATAGATAATTAGAGTAGTTTTGAGGGCAAAGCTGGCCTGTTAGGGCGGGATGGTATCCATCACACTCGGGAAGGTGCTGCCCTCATTTCTTGTAGCATAGCACATAGTTTCAGAACAGGCCTAGTTAATCGTTGACAATCCAGAGCCAAGGCCAGGGAGCAGACAAGCAGGCTAAACCGACCGTATGCTAGCTGCACTGAGTTGTCACCTAGGTTCCACAATATTGAGACTGTATCTATTCCTTGAGCTAAACACAAATGTAGAAATTTTCAGAAAGTTTGTTTTAATAACCTAATTAACATAAAATTAGATCATACTGAATGCACAGCCAGCACCTTTCATCTGAAGCTAAATATTAGATCTCTTAGGTCTAAATCACTTATTGTTAATGAAACCATTACTGATCAGGGGTTTAATGTTCTGAGTTTAACAGAACTGTGGATAAAACCAAATGAGTACATAGCATCAAATGAAGCCAGTCCTCCTGGATACAGTTATATACAGTACATCAACCCTGTCTAACTGGCAGAGGAGGAGGTGTCGCACTCATTTATAATGATAATCTAGGTGTCACACAAAAACCTAGCCATAAGTTCAACTCCTTTCAAGTCTACCGAGTCGATTCCACTAATGATTATTTACAGACCCCCAGGGCCATATTCTGAATTCCTTGGTGAATTTGCAGATTTTATCTTGAACCTGGCTGTTTCTTTACACAAAGCATTAATTGTTGGTGACTTTAATATTCATTTTGATAACCCGAAAGACCCTCTGAGAAAAGCGGTTGTGTCTATTCTAGATTCAGTAGGGGTCAATCAGAATGTAATAGGACCCACTCATAATGGTGGTCACACTCTTGACTTTATACTAACATACGGATTAAATATGGAAAATATAGTCACATTTCATCAGTCTGAAGCTATCTCAGATCTCGTGTAAATTGTGTATTGATCATAATACATGCACCTTGCCACGGTACCGTGTCAAACGTACATTTACCTCAGCTACTGCACAGAGTTTTATCAATAACCTCCCAGAGATATCAGCTATGATTCGATCACTGTCTTATCCCAAAGAACTTGATCAGGCGACTGAATGCTTAGAGTCAACGTCCTGCTACACACTAGATAAGGTAGCTCCACTTAAAAGAAAAATAATTAGAGAGAAAAAGCTAGCACCCTGGTATAATGATCTCACACGCACCTTAAAACAGGCCACTCGACAATTAGAACTGGAAATGCAGTCAAACCAAATTGGTAGTATTTCAAACAGCATGGATGGAGAGCCTCATGAACTATAGGAAATCTCTTAGTGCTGCTACATCAGTCTATCTCTCTATCTTAATTGAAGATAACAAAAATAATCCTAGATTCTTATTTAATACTGTAGCAAAATTAACTAGGAATATAACCGCCACAGAAACATGCACACAATAATGCAGACATTATATAGCAGCGATGACTTCATGAATTTTTTCATTGGCAAAATTGAAAATATTAGACTAAAAATTCAGATTATTAATTTAAAACCAGACAGTCTTAGAACTAACCCTGTAGATAATAATATAGCAATATCAGATCAACGATTAGAATGTTTTACTCCCCGGAGAGACCGAACTAATTTAATTAATTTCTTCATCAAAATCATCAACTTGTATACTAGATGTACCTTACCTACATGTTTCTTCAAACAGATTATTCCAGAAGTAATCAAACCCCTTCTAAAAATAATCAATTCTTCCCTTAGCACTGGCTATGTACCTGAATCATTTAAACTAGCAGTTATCAAACCCCTGATTAAAAACCTGACCTCGACCCCTGTCAATTGTCCAGCTATAGGCCAATATCAAATCTCCCCTTTATCTCCAAGATCTTAGAAAAGGTTGTAGCACAGCAGCTCTGCTCGTACCTACATAGGAATAACATTCACGAAAATGTATCAGTCAGGATTTAGGTCTCATCATAGCACAGAGACAGCACTGGTTAAAGTGGTAAATGACATACTACTCACCTCTGATCAGGGTTGTGTCTCCTTGCTTGTGTTGCTTGACCTTAGTGCAGCTTTAGATACAATTGATCATACTATTCTACTTGGTAGACTAGAAAATGTTGTTGGCAGTAAGGTACCTGCCCTCTCCTGGCTCAGGTCTTTTTTGACTGATTGTTATCAGTTCGTAGATGTAAATGGTGACTTCTCTATGCATACTGAGGTAAAGTTTGGTGTTCTGCAAGATTTTAAGCCCACTGCTTTTTTCTTTATATATGCTACCTCTGGGTCAAATTATTTGTAAACATGGAATTAGCTTCCACTGTTATGCTGATGACACACAGTTGTATGTTTCAGCAAAGCCAGATGACAGACACCAGCTTAATAAAGTTGAGGAATGTGTAAAGGACATTAGACACTGGATGGATTTTAACTTCATTTTAATTAATTCTGACAAGACAGAAGTACTTATACTAGGACCACATGCAACTAGAAGTAAGTTTTCTGATTACATAGTAACTCTGGATGGCCTTTCTGTTTCATGTGCAGCTCATGTAGATAATATTACTAGGATGGCCTTCTTTCACCTCAGAAATATTGCTCAGATAAGAAATATAATGTCACTACACGACGCAGAAAAAATAGTTCATGCTTTCGTCACTTCTAGGTTGGATTATTGTAATGCCTTACTGTCTGGATGTTCCAGTAGTTGAATAAACAAACTCCAGTTAGTCCAGAATGCAGCTGCAAGAGTCCTTACTAGAACCAGAAGATATGACCACATCACCCCTATCTTATCCACACTGCATTGGCTCCCAGTAAAATTTGACATTGATTATAAAATACTACTATTGACCTATTAAGCACTAAATGGTCTCGCACCACAGTACATTTTGGTCTTTTATGATCCGCCACGCCTAGTTCGATCAAAAGGTACAGGCTATTTGTTGGTACCTCGAATAGTGAGGGCTACAGCAGGGGGAAGAGCTTTCTTTTACAAAGCCCCACAGTTATGGAACAGCCTTCCAATTAGTGTTCGGGACTCAGTGTTTAAGTCCAGGCTGAAAACATATTTGTTTAATCAAGCTTTTTGTGAATAGTTTTTTTTCTTTGGTAAAGGAGCAGATCTAGAGGTCTGTCCCAGGGCACCCTCATGTCTGTGTTACCTTCTGGCTCTCCCTTTTAGTTATGCTGTCATAGCTAGTCTTGCCGGAGTCCCTGTTTGCACTCATGCAAAGTACATTGTCCTTAACCATTACGGGACATTAAGCATTCCTAATAATCTCTTTCTCTCCCTCTCTCTCTCTCTCTCTCTCTCTCTTTCTGTTGAGCTACACATGATACTCCTCAGATGCCAGTGATCCCAGCCCCTTCTGCTCTCCGGACCTGCCTGATCCATCCTGATGACCTACTTCAGTTTGGAGTTGCCATCAATTGAAAGTCACATGCTGCTGCTGAGGATGGCCCCACACGGTGCAGCCTAAAGATAATTGAGATTGCTGATGGTACCACTTAAAAACCATAAAAATGGCTTTGGACCTCAATTCATATGAACAGTTATGCTATGAGAGACAGAAATAGGGAGAAAGAGGGGTAAGGGAAACCCGGGTTTGGGGAACTGGTTTTGGTGGAACTGACTCCTGTTTCTGAGGTGCAAGGATGGGGAGGAAATGGGGTTCTTTCCCTTCAGAGTGAGAGAGAGAGAGAGGGAGCAGAGGGAGGCTCACCTGCCTCCAGATATGCTGCCAAGTGGTCCTCTGCCAGTTGGACCTCCTCTTCTAGTGACACCAGACTGTGGTACTGGACCCATTCCACCACCCCCTCTGGTAGTCAGGTGACGAACTGCTCCAGCACCACTAGGTCAAGTACATCCTCGGCTTCCCCTGACAGTAGAGGCAGCAAGTGGACCAACCACTGTGAGCCTGGACAGCATTATGCTTCCGCGGCATGCTTGAAGAGCTCAATAAACATGCCCTGCAGTCCCATCTTGGAGAGCATGATGTGGGGCATGGCCGTGGTAGCTGCAGAAATGGGGAGATGGTAGGCAGGCTTGGGACAACTCAAAAGGGGGCTCTTAATTTTTCTGCTTTCTTTTTCCTTCACTTTTCAGCCATTTTACCTCCCTATGCGCATGTATATACACACACACACACACACACGGCTCTGTACTGCTCAGCTGTTTCTCTTGTGGCTCTTGTCTCTCCCCTTTTCAGCTTTGCCGCCGCTCACTGAAATACAGAACACTAGTTAGAAAAATCCCGCACAGATGCAGGTCCTTACCACTCACGACCACACCCCCCGCCTCCACACATATGTATTATCATTGTAATAAAGACGTGAACAAAACAGGTATTGCCTCAGGGAGTGCCTACTATTATTGACAAAGTACATTTCTGACATGTTCTGAAAGATATGCAAGAGGTCATGCAGTACCTTAATTGTGTTTCTTGGATATTGTTGAAGTTCAGCAAAAACAACAAATGGGTGTGTTGGATTCTGCAGATATCATCATGAAGATTAGTCCACTATTCTGGCTCATAACCAGTATCACGAGGCTGAAAGACCAGTTTAACCAGCTCTGAACAGTTGGCACATCAGCTTAAGCAGTTCAGGATCCAAATGATCTTAGGTGGATTATCCAACAGTGAACACCATACTTTTACTTTTATGCAGTTTTTCCCCCTATTTGTCAGTTGTCTATATTTATATAAATGGCGTATTCATAAGTAGCTTTTCTTATACAGTCCCCTCCAACACTATTGGAATTGCAAAGCCAATTATTATTTTTTTTTGCTGTGGACTGAAGACATTTGAGTTTGAGATCAGTTGAGATGAATATGTGAGAGTGAGAGTTTAGAATTTCAGCTTTTATTTCCTGATATTTATATGTATGTGTTAAATGACATAGAACATAGCACATTTTTTTCTCTCCTGGATTCTCAACACCACCTGCCTAGCCAAGAAGGCCCAGCATTGCCTCCACTTCCTGCAGAGGCTGAAGAGAGTCAAACTCCCCCCTCCTATCCTCACCTACTTCTACAGAGGGACAGTAGAGAGCATCCTGTCCAGCTGTACCAGCTGTGTATTCATTGTCTTGCACTCATCTCACACTGTTGTGTATTGCACTTTAGGTAGTCCTGCATACTGTTCTGTGTTGCACCATGGTCCTGAAGAAACAACATTTCATTCCAATATATACAAGCTATATAGAGGAATGACAATAAAAACTCACTTGACTTGACTTTTGTATCAAACTACCCAATCTGTAGGTGAGTAAAAAATGTTGGAACATGTGACTGACAGGTGTTTCTTGTTACCCAGGTGTGTCCTGTTAGATTGATTGTTTTAACAATAAATACAGTGGGTATAGAAAAGAATCACCCCCCCTTTAAAATAATCACATTTTGTTGCTTTTCAGTCTGAAATGAAGACAGACACAGTTTTTGTTTTATCCAGCTGTATTTACTCAGTGCAACTTATAACATCCAAAGTGAAAGATATAACACCAACATGTCAGAATTTTTTTTTTTTTTAAATTTCAAAAACAGAATCACTGAGTTGGAAAAAGGATCACCCCCTTGCTTTAATTTGCCTTAATTTTTTAATTACAGCCTTTATTGTGTTGGGATGTCTCTACTAACTTTGCACATCTAGACTTTGCAATATTTGCCTACTCTTCTTTGCAGAGCTGCTCAAGTTCAGTTAAATTTGATGGTGACCGTTTGTGGACAACAGTCTTCAAGTCATTCCATGGGGTTTAAGTCTGGGCTCTGACTAGGCCATGCAAGGACATTCACCTTTTTCTCCTTCAATCACTGTGTGGTCGGTTTTGTTGTGTGCTTTGGGTCATTGTCATGTTGGAAGGTAAACCTTCTTCCCATTGACAACTTTCTGGCAGAGGGCAGCAGATTTTCCTCAAGAATTTGATGGTATTTTGCCCCATCCATTTTCCTTCTATCCTGACAAGTGCTCCATTCCCTGCTGCAAAGTATCACCCCCATAACAGGATATTACCACCTCCATGCTTTACTGTGGGAATGGTGTTATTTGGATGGTGGGCTGTATTGGATTTCCTCCAGACATATCGTTTGGTGTTGAGACCAAATAATTAAATTTTAGTCTCATCTGACCATAACACCTTTTTCCATGTGGCCTCAGAATCTTCAATGTGCATTCATGTGGCCTTTCTTGAGGAGTGGCTTTTTTCTTGCAACCCTACCATACAAGCCACATTTGTGGAGAATGTATGATATTGTTGTCCCATGCACACAATGACCACTCTTTGTCAATTTATATATAGGAATTTATAAATTCCTGTAACGGCTTCAGAGTTGCTGTAGGCCTCTTGGTAGCCTCTCTGACCAGTTTCCTCCTGGCGCTTTCATCCAGTTTGGAGCGACGTCCTGATCCAGGGAGGGTCTGTGTTGTACCAAATCACTGTGCTTCTAGGCATTGATAAAGCCTTTGAAATGTTTTTGTATCCATCTCCTGACTTGTGCCTGTCCACAACTTTATCCCGGAGATCTTTTGACAGTGCCTTGCCACCCATAGTTGATTGTTTGTTTCAGTCACACTACAGGAAAAGCTCTTTTCATGCTGAGCTAATCAAAATGACCACAGCTGATCACAGCTGAAAGTCAAATGGCTTTGTGTGATTAGCTACACCTTATTGAGTTTACAAGTCATTTTTAGGTGGGGGGTGATCCTTTTCCCAACTCAGTGATTCTGATTTTTTATTTTATTTTATTATTATTTTTTCTGACATGTTGATGTTATATCATTCACTTGGATGTTATAAGTTGCACTAAAGTTGCACTAGTAAATACAGCTGGATAAACAAAAACTGTGTCCGACTTCATTTCAGGCTGAAAAGCAACAAAATGCGATTATTTTAAAAGGGGGTGATTCTTTTTTGTACCCACTGTAGTTCTGAACATCATCTCTTGGTTTTAGCCTTCAGTTTCACCAGTGAAGACTGCATTTGTTGTTAAAAAGGATATGCCAGCATGAAGAGCTGTCTATGGGAGAAAAGCAAGCTGAGAAAAGAGGGAAAATCAAACAGAGACATTGCACATTGAACACTGAACATTGGGCATAGCCAGTACAATAATTTGGGGTGTCCTGAAAAAGAAAGAAACCACTAGTGTACTGAGCAACAGACACCGAATGGGTCGGCCAAGGAAAACAACAACAACTGATGACAGAAACATTGTGAGAGCTGTGAAGAAGACTTTGAGAACAGAAATATAGAGGCCATACTACAAGATGCAAACCACTGATCAGCAGTAAGACTCGGAAAACCAGACTGGAATTTGCAAAGAAATACAGAGATGAGACAAAAGTTCTGGAACCAATATTAACCTCTACCAAAGTGATGGAAAGGCCAAAGTGCAGAGAAAGAAAGGTTCTGCTCCTGATCCAAAACATACAAGCTGTTGTGGAAATTAAAAATTCCACACAAGGGAAAGTCCAGTTCAACATAATTTATTTACTCAGCAATTTCTCACGAGCCCGGGTAGCCACTCTTACTTCACCTACCATACCTTACCTCAGAGTGCTACGAGGGACTCCGAACTGATCATGGATATTCATAGAGACATAAATGAATTATTCATGATATAAAGTACAAAGAGTAAAATACATCATTGGTTATAACAAACTTGATTAACATAGATCCTCCTTCTCATTGTCATATGAAATGAGTTATTCTACATCATTATAGTCTTCCTCTCACATCCCATAATAGTTGTTTCCCTCCATTTTACCTATCCACCAAAAAAAAAAGGAGCTGTGGAACTGCAAGTGATGCTAACAAAGACTCTCTATTGCTCATCTCTCTGCTTTGTGACAAGAGTCTTTTAACAAACAAACAAACAAACACACACTCACACACACACACACACACACACACACACACACACACACACACACACACGTCTTTGAACATTGGTGCTTTTTCTCTAACAAGCATCTTGCTTCTTTAAAACACAGATGGCCTTATCAGACCTTTGCGTATGTGCACATTCTGTATTTTTCTAACTTCTGCAGGAGGGACAATAAGAACACACAGAGAGAAATGCATAATATATAAAATTTCCACTACACAGGCTCATCTGTGAAATATGGTGGAGATAGTGTCGTGGCGTGGGCTTGCATGGCTGCTTCTGGAACAGGCTCAGTAATCTTTATTGATGATGTCATTCATGATGGTAGCAGCAGAATGAATTCAGTTTACAGGAACATTTTGTCTGACAATTTATAGAGAAATCCATCTAAATTAATTGGGAGGAACTTCATCATACAGCAAGACAATGATCCAAAACACACTGCCAACTCAAAAAAGGACTTTATCAGGGGGGAAAGGTGAAAGGTTTTAGACTGGCCAAGTCAGTCACCAGACCTTAATCCAACTGAGCATGCATTTCACCTTCTAAAGAAGAGACTGAAGGGAGAAAAAACCCCAAAACAAACAACAACTGAAAGAGGCTGTGGTAAAAGCCTGGAAAAGCATCACAGAAGAAGAAACAAACAATTTTGTAAAATACAAGACTTTCATAATTCTTATAAAAGTAATAATTAAGATGCTTAATATGTCCATGAACTAAATATACAGTACTGTGCAAACGTTTTAGGCACCCTATTCTTTTTAGTACAAACTTTGTTATAGATTTTATTTTATGACTTCTACATTATCAATTCAGTACAAAAATGTTTTAGATTCCCAAACATTAGTTTTTCTAGAACAAAAATAAATGTTACAGAAAAATGTTTGTATGTCATTAAAGAAAGCAGCATATTATATAAGAGACACTTTTCAGACACAAAACACAATGAAGGCTGCTGGGGTTTGCTGCAAAAAAAAAAGACTTTTGCACAGTACTGTATATATTTTTTAAAAATCACATGGAAATCTTTTGGGTGATTAAATTAAATGGTTACATAATTAATGATTCATCATTTGGTGTGCTGTGACCTAACAAGCTCACATATTTGCAGAAGCTCCTTGTTAAACATTTCAGGCAATGCCACAATGGTTAAACATTTCTACACTTATAGAAATCTACCCAAAGTTTAGTACTGGGAAATATAGGGTTATTTAAGTCTATTACATATGCAGCACACCTGTTCATTCCCCCAGAATGTATAAAAATGTAAGCGGTCAAACAAAATTATTAACAATAGGTAAAGAGTAAGTCTGTTATTATTATTTGTTGTCATATTTATCTTTTTATTTTTATTTTTTACTTGTTATGTACTGTCTGTGCAGTGCACCGTGCACTTTTTGAAGAAAAGCAGGGAGCACTGTGGGGCCTCAGTGTTCTTCTGTCTATATTGGTAATTGAAGAATGTGCAGTACAGGATATGACACATATAGAAAAAAAAATATTTTAGTGCTCTTGAGCTACTTTCTATATCTCTGCAACTAATAACAGCCAAACATTTTCTTTTTGTGTGCCTTGACTATATAGTATCTCTGCATATGCATTATGACTTTAAGAAGCAACCATTTCATAACTAAATGTTTTTTTCCCTGTGAAAATGGAATAAATGCCCAAGTCTGAACTTTGATCCACTTTGAAATCTACACTCTTTTTCTGAGATTATTATTATTATGAGCCGATATACAGTGGGGGAAAAAAGTATTTGATCCCCTGCTGATTTTGTACGTTTGCCCACTGACAAAGAAATTATCAGTCTATGATTTTAATGGTAGGTGTATTTTAACAGTGAGAGACAGAACAACAACAAAAAAATCCAGAAAAACGCATTTCAAAAAAGTTATAAATTGATTTGCATTTTAATGAGGGAAATAAGTATTTGACCCCTTCGACTTAGTACTTGGTGGCAAAACCCTTGTTGGCAATTACAGAAGTCAGACGTTTCTTGTAGTTGGCCACCAGGTTTGCGCACATCTCAGGAGGGATTTTGCCCCACTCCTCTTTGCAGATCCTCTCCAAGTCATTAAGGTCATTTTCAATGCCCTGGCTGAGGGAAGGAGGTTCTCACCCAAGATTTGATGGCACATGGCCCCGTCCATCGTCCCTGTGATGTGGTGCAGTTGTCCTGTCCCCTTAGCAGAAAAACACTCCCAAAGCATAATGTTCCCACCTCCATGTTTGACGGTGGGGATGGTGTTATGACTTGGGGTCATAGGCAGCATTCCTCCTCCTCCAAACACGGCGAGTTGAGTTGATGCCAAAGAGATCTGACCACACCTGACCACAACACTTTCACCCAGTTCTCCTCTGAATCATTCAGGCAAACTTCAGACGGGCCTGTACATGTGCTTTCTTGAGCAGGGTGACCTTGCGGGTGCTGCAGGATTTCAGTCCTTCATGGCGTAGTGTGTTACCAATTGTTTTCTTAGTGACTATGGTCCCAGCTGCCTTAAGATCATTAACAAGATCCTCCCGTGTAGTTCTGGGCTGATTCCTCACCGTTCTCATGATTATTGAAACTCCACGAGGTGAGATCTTACATGGAGCTCCAGACTGAGGGAGACTGACAGTTTCTTCCATTTGCGAATAATCGCACCAACTGTTGTCACCTTCTCACCAAGCTGCTTGGCGATGGTCTTGTAGCCCATTCCAGCCTTGTGTAGGTCTACAATCTTGTCCCTGACATCCTTGGACAGCTCATTGGTTTTGGCCATAGTGGAGAGTTTGGAATCTGATTGATTGCTTCTGTGGACAGGTGTCTTTTTACAGGTAACAGACTGAGATTAGGAGCACTCCCTTTAAGAGAGTGCTCCTAATCTCAGCTCGTTACCTGTGTAAAAGACACCTGGGAGCCAGAAATCTTGTTGATTGATAGGGGATCAAATACTTATTTCCCTCATTAAAATGCAAATCAATTTATAACTTTTTTGAAATGCATTTTTCTGGATTTTTTTGTTGTTATTCTGTCTCTCACTGTTAAAATACACCTTCCATTAAAATTATAGACTGATCATTTCTTTGTCAGTGGGCAAATGTACAAAATCAGCAGGGGATCAAATACTTTTTCCCCCCACTGTATTTATTCATGTCCATCACTGGAAGAGTTTCACTGTCTCTTATTAATTACACTGAAATATATTTTGTTTAAAATATGCAATTGCTGTTCTGCCATTTGTTACCCCAACCACAAATACACACATGCACACATTTAATCAACACAGCCTGTTTTATTCAAAACTTATTCAGATAGTTTATTTCAAACATTTATTTGCCCCATTCATTTATAATTGTAAGATGCCAAACATTTCTTTCTGTGCAAAAAAAAAAAAAAAAAAAAAAAAAAAAAAATTACTGGTATGTGTGTTTATGCACTATTGTAGCTGGTAAGGGTCGGTCCCCATTTATTACTTCTCTGTGGTACACTTGTTGCAGATCATGGTAATGCAGGCCACCAGGGTGACATACTCTTGGAAGTCCACAACATCATCAGAATTACTGTCCAGGTCCTTAAAAATCTTGTCCAGTGCTGCCTGGTCCGTGCACTTCTGTTAACCAAAACATACAAAGAAATGGCAGGTGATTTCATTTTTTAATACACCAGAATTGTGCAGAATCTCTAAATCTGTCAATATAAAAGCTAATGAATCTCTTCTGTAAGGTATAAAAGCATATCTTACCCCAAAGCCGTCTCCCAGCTCCTTGCTGAGCAGCTCTTTTAGCTCTCCCTTGGAAAGAGTAAATTTGTCTCTCTCCTTGCCAGAGTATTTATGAAAGGTAGCAATGAGCAATGCCATGCTCTTCTGCAGATCAGTCATGATGACTTTTGGAAAGGAAAGATTATATAACAAAATGTTTATATGTCATGATTATATTGCCATGAGTTTTATTTTCTCACTGAACTTGTGTCCTACGAAGCTAGAATACATGTGTAGCCTCATCCTCTTTGTAGTAAATAAACACTAAGTACACAAAGAAATTAAAGAGGCAGATTAATTATTTATTTTCAGTCATGAGATGAGCAATAAAGGCTGAAGGGACCATGCAGTATTCATTTTGCTCTACTGAACGTAGTCTATGGAACAACTGTATGGTGATGTTTATTATCTTTAGTAATCAGGCAGCCAAATGAATAAACCCGATCATTGCTGTTTCAAATACAGAGAGGGAGAATTTATAATTATTTTTTTAATTATAATTTATAATTAACAGCCACTATTTGGTTTTTCTCAACAGAACAAATGTCTAACACCTGATGAGTTTGAGTGAAGGAGGTTATGCTGAGCACACACCCACACACACACACACACACACACACACTACACAGTGTGCCACACCTAGCATTGGCCTAAGGGGAGTAAGAAAGTGCTTCCTTCTGTGCTGTGATTGATGAACCAGACAGGATACACCAGAGAGGTGTAATAGCCTGTGCCTTTACTATTAGTATATATATTTTTTCTAATAGGCTCTAGAGAGAGTAGGCTATGTATTCACAGAACATAAAAAAAAAAAAACTTTAACAGTCAGTTAGCAGCAATATTATTTACAATGGAAAATCACTAGCAACAATTGCAAAGGAAAAACAAACATAAAAAGAAAAATCCAGAAAAATAATAGCAACAACAACAACAACAAAAAACAACAATCTGAAGTCAGTGAACTCTAGGATCTGAAAAACATATACTCTGCAAAACATTTCCTTGACCGCACCCACAACAAACTTTTCTCTACTCACCTTTAGTTTTGCACGGAGAGCTAGAAAAGCAAAAATGAAGACGGAGAAGGAGATAGTGAATCAAACAGGAAATATAAGGTTATTTAAGTCTATTAAATATGCAGCACACTTGTTCGTAACCCCAGAATGTATATAGTTGCAATCAAAATTATTCAACCTCCATTGCAAATCAGGTTTATTGTCAAAATTTACAGACTTTCAGCTTTTTGTAATGAACAAATCAAACAAAAGCAATTGAAATAGTTCAACACAATGAATGCTTCAAGTGATTTCCCCAAATTCAACTGAAAATGCAACTTATAATGACTTCTCCAGTTTCAAAATTATTCAACCCCCTGAATAGAAACCCTCACAACAGCACAGATATGCAAAACAGGTGTTCAAACACACTTGATGCAACTCATCAAGGGCTTCATTAGTTGCACCAGGTGTGCTTGAGCTGGAAAACATGAAATACATGAAATACCTGGACGGGGCAGAAAAAGGACGCTAACAATGGCTGCAACCAGATTTCTGAGAAGGCAGGCTGTGAAAAACCCTCAGGTGACTGCAAAAGACCTGCAGCAAGACTTTGTGGCAACAGACACTGAGGTTTCAGTGAGCACAGTAAGACGCGTACTAAATGCAGAAGGTTTCTGTGCCAGAACTCCAAGATGTACACCACTACTGACCCAAAAGCACAAGAAAAGTCAGCTCAAAATCATATAAATAAGCCACAGAAGTTTTTGGATTCTGTTCTGTGGAATGATGAAACAAAACTGGAACTTTTCAGCATGATGGTTCAACGGTATGACTGGAGGAAGAAGAATGAACACACACACACACACACACACACACACACACACACACACACACACAGTGGGTATAGAAAAGAATCACCCCCCTTTAATATAATCACATTTTGTTGCTTTTCAACCTGAAATGAACATGGACACAGCTTTTGTTTTATCCAGCTGTATTTACTCAGTGCAACTTATAACATCCAAGTGAAAGATATAACACCAACATGTCAGAATTTTTTTTTTTTTTAAAAAAAACAGAATCACTGAGTTGGAAAAAGGATCACCCCCTCCTAAAAATGACTTGTAAACTCAATCAGGTGTAGCTAATCACCTTCTCAATGGCACACAAAGCCATTTGACTTTCAACTGTGATTAGCTGTGGTCATTTTGATTAGCTCAGCATGAAAAGAGCTTTCCTGGAGCATTTTGTAATGCAACTAAAGCAAACAATCAACTATGGGTGGCAAGGCACTGTCAAAAGATCTCCGGGATAAAGTTGTGGACAGGCACAAGTCAGGAGATGGATACAAAAAAAATTCAAAGGCTTTATCAGTGCCTAGAAGCACAGTGACATCTATTATTAAGAAGTGGAAGGTATTTGGTACAACACAGACCCTCCCTGGATCAGGACGTCGCTCCAAACTGGATGAAAGAGCCAGGAGGAAACTGGTCAGAGAGGCTACCAAAGCTACGTTCAGACTGCAGGTAAATGTGGCCCAAATCCGAGTTTTTTGCTCATATGTGACTCAGATCTGTTTTTCTCATGACAGTGTGAACAGCACAAACCACATGGAATCTGATCTTTTAAATTCCGATTTGGGCCACTTCCATATGTGGTCCTAAATCCTATACAGGTCAGATGTTTTTCAGTGCGACCTCAGTCTGAACAGTCATATCGGAATTCATGCAACTTTTACGCCATTCTAGATTGACATGCGTCATCATTCTGCACTGGCGTGTACTACCGATTAATTCTTTGATCGCATCATGGAGATTTTTGTGGATAAAATCGATTTCACTGATGCCATTCACATCACAGTCCCACCACTCCTGGCTCCAACTCTGCATCCACACACACCTCTGTACTGATGTAGCAGCCATTGCTCCACAAAATGCCATTATTAAAAATTTTGACTTTTTTTCTCTTCATCTGCTTCCTCCTTAACAACTGTTCATGAATTTTCTGGATTCTGCTGCACATCATCAAAACATCACCTCCCCTTTTCTCTCTCCCTCTCCATTTATGCCTGTAAAAGTGATGACACCTTAATTGCTTCACCAAGATGCTAAAACATCCCTTCAACTTGAGCCCCTATGTCTGTGTTTGCCATGCAACATTGTTCACTGAAACCTAATTTACCTATGGGTATAAAATAAAGGAACCTGAACCTGAGTAAATTTATTATTATTTGTTGTCATATTTATCGTTTTTATTTTTATTTTTTTACTTATGTACTGTGTGTGCAGTGCACTTTTGGGAGAAAAGCAGGGAGCAAGCTGCATGTTGGGCCTCAGTGTTCTTCTGTCTATATAGGTAATGTAGAAAGAAAATATTTTAGTGCTCTTGGGCTACTTCCTATATCTTTGCAACAAATATCAGCCAAACATTTTCAGACTTTATAGTATGTCTGCATATGCATTATGACTTTAAGAAGCAACCATTTCAGAACTAAATTGTTTTTTCCCTGTGAAAATGGAATAAATGTCTGAGTCTGCAGCAACCTGGAGTCAAATCTGATCTTTGATCCACTTTGAAATCTACACACTCTTCTGTGGAGATTATTATTATTATGAGCTGATATATTTATTCATGTCCACTAGTGGAAGTGTTTCACTGTCTCTTATTAATTGCATTAAAATATATTTTATTTAAAATATGCAATTGATTTTCTGGTCTGACATTTGCTATCCCCAACCACAAATACACACACACACTTAATCAACACCACCTGTTTTATTTAAAACTTATTAAAATAGTTTATTTCAAACTTTTATTTGCCTCATTCATTTATCAATGATATCAAACAAACATAAAATTATGTATATATGTGATATGTGTGTTTATGCACTATTGTAGCTGGTAAGGGTTGGTCCCCATTTATTTCTTTGTGAAGTATTCGTTGCAGAGCATGGTAATGCAGGCCACCAGGGTGACATACTCTTGGAAGTCCACAACACCATCAGCATTACTGTCCAGGCCCTTAAAAATCTTGTCCAGTGCTGCCTGGTCCGTGCACTTCTGTTAACCAAAACATACAAAGAAATGGCAGGTGATTTAATTTTTAATACACCAGAATTGTGCAGAATCTCTAAATCTGTCAATATAAAAGCTAATGAATCTCTTCTGTAAGGTATAAAAGCATATCTTACCCCTAAGACGTCTCCCAGCTCCTCGCTGAGCAGCTCTTTTAGCTCTTTCTTGGAAAGAGTAAATTTGTCTCCCTCCTTGCCAGAGTATTTATGAAAGGTAGCAATGAGCGATGCCATGCTCTTCTGCAGATCAGTCATGATGACTTTTGGAAAGGAAAGATAGTAAAAAAAAAAAAAAAAGCTTATTTTCTCACTGACCTTGTATACTACGAAGATAGAAGACATGTGTAGCCTCATCTTCTTTGTAGTAAATAAACATTAAGTACACAGAAAAATTAAAGAGGCAGATTTTTTTCAGTCATGAGATGAGCAATAAAGGCTGCAGGGACCATGCAGTACACATTTTGCTCTACTGAACGTAGTCTATGGAACAACTGTATGGAGATGTTTATTATTTTTAGTGATCACCGCTTTAGCATCAACAGGTAGCGAAATGAACAAATCGGATCATTGCTGTTTTGAATACAGAGAGGGGGCATTTATAATTATTTTAAAACAGCTACTATTTGTTTTTACTCAACAGAACAAATGTCTAACAACTGATGTGTTTCAGTCAAGGAGGTTATACTGAGCACACGCCTCCTAACACACACATCAATACATAGTGTGTCACGCCTAGCTTTGGCCTAAGGGGAGTAAGAAAGTGCTTCCTTCTGTGCTGTGATTGGATGAATCACCCAAAAAGAAAAATAATCCAGGAGGGAGGAGAGATGGAATAATAGGCAAAAAAAGAAGGAGGATGGACTAAAGAGGAGTGGTAAAGTAAAACAGTTGGTTTAAACACAAGCAGATTATGGCCAACGCCCTAGCTGTTATCTATAATTAAGAGTGTGGCTTAACGAACAAAGGGGAGCAAAGAAATCTGACTGTAACCAACATTCGACAAAGCCAAGAATCTTGTGCAGAGAGTTCACATCACATAACGTCACATCTCATAACCGTGCAAAATCTAAGTGAAGCACATACTATGTCTTACATTGGAATAGCACTAAGCGTGAGAGTCAAGGAAGATGTTTGAGGGAGATTAAAACAAGATTGTTTGAGTGTGTGTGAGTAAGTGAGTGTGTGTGTAAGAGAGAGAGAGAGAGAGAGAGAGAGAGGTGAAGAAATAATTCTGCAGTCTAAAAGATAACCCGAGAAGTATATATTCACAGAACATTAAAAAAAAAAACTTTAACAGTTAATTAGCAGAAATATTATTTACAATGGAAAATCACTAGGAACAATAAAAAAAACAATAACAACAATAATCTGAACTCAGTGCACTCTAGGATCTGAAAAACATATACTCTTGGGCACAAGCACAACAAATTCTTTCAACTTTTCTCTACTCACCTTTAGGATTGCACAGAGAGCTAGTAAAAACGAAGCAAAAATGTCGAGGGAGAAGGAGGAAGTGAGTCCAAGAGGGCTGGACAGGCCATTATATGCAGCAGCTGACACCCTCCGCCCATTAGCCCCCCCCACCCCTGCCTGCCATCCTGCTCCATCCCCTTTTCTCTCTCCCTCTCCATTTATGCCTGTAAAAGCGTTACAGGTTTACAATGACACCCTAATTACTTCACCAAGACACTAAAACATCACTTCAACTTGAGCCCCTATGTCTGAGTTTGCCATGCAGCATTGTTTTTTTTTCTTTCAACTGCCATAGAAACTTTGTTTGTCTGGTTCTCTAAGGAATAAAATGGGCATAACAGCTCTTGCTTCTTGTAAACTTTCCAAACCAGGAAAAGGTTCTTATTTAATTAAATCACAAAAATATTACATCTGTAGACAAGTAAAACACTTGAACTATAAGCTACTGTAAAAAACCCAACTCAGTGGAGCGAGTCTGGCCAGGTTTCATGAATAGATTAAACTCTGTGTATAGAGTAAAGCTAGGTGTGTCCAGAGTATTGCAATACTGCAGAACTCAGCCACATGTACTCAAGAACCAAAAACAAATAGAAACACGCACAGATTAAGTATGCTTAAATCGGATTTTGGTCGATGGAAAAACGCTAAGATAAATCTAGCAATGCATACATCTATTAATGCATACTGTAAGCACACCATAAGTGAGAATAAGGGTCATAGTGCAACACATGAGTAAGTGATAAATAGCAAGGAGTTGGCTTATTACACACTGTGAGTAAACAAGCATATTGCACATGCTTGTGGATATCATGAACAGTATTGGTTATTACATTTTTAACACATCATTTTCACCCTGTGATGGTAGTCAAGGTGGGCAGTTGTCATTTTTAATTTAGGCATAGTGTATTTTTTTTAATTGGAAAAAAGATGTTAACATTTACATGCGACAAATACTAAGTGCTTGTGTTACAGTGAGGGAGATAGAAAATCAGTAGAGAAATTGACAATTGACAGTAGAGAAAAGACAGGAAGATATGATAGAACAAGAAAAATAAAGAAGGGGATAGAAAGGAAAGAAAGATATTTAATGAATGGGCACATACTGTAGTTGATGGTTCAGGGTGTATGCATGCGTGTGTGTGCGCATGCAAGATCATGAATGTGTGGGCACTCATAGGGTAACTGTATGAAATGTATATAAAAGAAAAGGAAGAAAGACAATAATAATAAATACATAAAAAATTAACACATTTCTAACGGACTTCCCCACACTGCACAGCCCCAGTGAGACAGGGCCCACGGGGAGTAGGTCACAAAAAGATGCTGGCATAGTGTAATCTACTGAAAAAATCCTCCCTGAAAACAAGTTAATAAAAGTGCTAATGATGTTAGTTGGCATGTAGATCTGCAGTCACATTATTTATTAAGTTATAAACGCTCACCCTAACACCATGTCAGCCTTCAGGTGAAGCAGCTGCGAAAACATGCACACATGCAGACAAACAAGAAACTGCCAAAACATCAAACCTGTCAAACGTGTTGCATGCACGCATATACATCCTTCACAGGCACAAGAGACTCTGGGTATACTATTTTCTTAAAATGTTTATATTCCCACATTCACATACAAGCACTACACAATTTGAGGACACAGAAGTAGGATGGAAATGTGAATCTTTAACTATGTGTAAAGCTCTGCAAGATAACCATGCATATGCACATCTAAATAAGGCCATCAGATCAAGTGGGCAACACACAGCAACCAACCCAATAACCATCCAAAAATATATTTCATGGTGAATTTTGTTATTGCTTCTGTTCTGGAAATTTGCCTGCGCTATGAAATCAGTCTGAATTTACATCTCTTTCCCTTCTGTTGGTTACCAGGTGTGGTAACATGAGTTTCAATACAAACCGTAGTTTCAATTTACAAACAGCAATGTTGACTAGAACGCCAAATGCACACTTATATTCCACAGTTTAATTTTCAAATTTCAAACAGGACTGGTCAGAAATGATGGGATGGCAAGATGGCAGCAACACTAAATGGTTTGATTCTCCAAGCCATGGAGCACTGTCTAGCATTTGTGGTAGTATTATTCCATGTGTCCATGTGTGATGCATGCTTGAAATGCCACTGTACTAAAGTTTGAGGAACATGAGGCATTACAGATAATTAATTCAGATCATTGTGATTTAGTTTATGTTTTTTTGTTTGTTTGATTAAGAATAAGTCTTAAGCATCCCCGTTGAATGATAGTGAATGCTAGTGTTCCATTCTCCAAACCGTAATTTTACAGATGTAAAGTAGACTGAATCTGGGTTCCTAGATTCAGGACTGGACGCAAAGAAAGGACAAAGGCTGATCCAAGACCTGCTCCAAATTCTCTCCTGCTCAGCCCAAGGCTTGTGCCAAAGCCTCTCCATCCCTACTTGAGGCCTACACCAAGGCCTCTACTGCTCTGTCCGTGACTTTTACTGAGGCCCCTTCTGGTCCTTTGGATCTCCCTTCTCCCTGCATCAAGGATGCCATCGCTCTGCCTCCTGCCTTTGTTGAGGACATCCCTCTGCTCCTCTCCCATGCTGAGGATGCCTTTACTCATCCCCCCTGTCGTGCTACATGTTCCCTTCAGCGAGGAGGAGGTCATGCTCTGCCTCCTGTGTTCACCAAGGATTGCACTTTCTGGACATTACAAGCCCTCAGTTCTCATTTGTCTAGGAGTCCATTTCCACCATTGCTTTAACTATTTTTGCCCCCATAGTGACCAACCATGTGCTTTTGTTTCTGTTTTGGTTACATCTCCACCCCAATCCTCTGTGTCCATCTATTATGTACACCTGCCTGCCTTAGTCCATGTTTCGCTTGTGTACCTGATGTTTCATATTATTGTTACATAGTCTTGTGGGTTTCCAAGCCTTGCCCTTCATGTTTTCTAGTTCAGATTCTTGTTTATGAAGGTGAATTGGCCTGTGTATAGTGCTGTGAAAAAGTATTTCTTCTGTTTTTGTGTATATCTCATACTAAGTTGTTACAGAAATTAAAATAAAATCTAAGCTAAAACAAAGGCAACCTGAGTAAATACAAAATACAGTTTTTAAATGATAATGTTATTTATTGAAGCAGAAAAATTATCCAATAACAACTGGGCCTGTGTGAAAATGAATTTGCCCCCATAGTTACTAATTTCCAAAATCTATGAAACTGCATTCATAATGGAGTTCAGCTGGACTAGACGCAACCAGGCCTGATTACTGTCAGCCCTGTTCATTCAAATGAAGCCTGTTCAATTAAATGGAACTTTTTCAACCGCATGAAGTTGGTTAAAAGGTCTTACCCAGTAACACACTATGCCAAAATTGAAAGAAATTCCAGAAATTATGAAGAAGACTGTGATTGAAATACATCTGTTTGGGAAGGGTTACAAAGCTATTTCAAAGGCTCTAGGACTCCAAAGAACCACAGTGAGAGCCATTATCTCAACAAATGGAAAAACTCCTCCAAGAGCACAGCAACTACTCATCCAGCAAGTCGCAAAAGAGCCAAAGACAATATCAAAGGACCTACAGGCCTCTCTTGTATCAGTAAACATCACTGGTCATGACTCCACTAACAAGAAAGAAATCAGGATGGGGGCAAATACTTTTTCACAGCACTGTATTTATCCCTGCTATCAATAATAATGATTTCTGGAAAATTGTTGAGTTTACACACTTGCATCTTGCCTCTATCCATTGCAGATTTCAAGTACATTAAATGCTTTTGTTCAGAATATTTATTAACAGGATCATACAGTATATTTGGCAGTGACATTTAGTGCTGGATAGATAAGTCATAATTCCTTAATCCTGCTTTCAGGTTGTTTTTGTGTTCATTGTGTTCTGTGTTAAATATCAACTTCTCAAATGACCAGCTGCCTGTTGCTTAAATGTTCAGTATCACTACGGAAAAGCAAATGGAAAAAGAAGAAAACCACCATAAAGCCACATTGCATGCATGTTATTCTGACTCTACGCACTCTGATGATTCAGCTTCAGCTGCACGTCTGTGGTAGTCGCTCTCTCACGATTGTCCTGGCAACAGGCAGACTACTGTGTTTCTATGACGCTGGTGTTTGTTGTTGACATGACAACACAAATTTGTCACTGAACAAGAGTACCATAAAGCAAAAGGGAGTGAGATTTAGCAGAGAGAGAGAAAGCATGTGTGTTTATATACAACAAATATTAGGCCCAGTAAAGGGGGAAAAAAGCAGAGGGGTGTTTGTGTGGGACAGACAATCAGAAGGACAATGAAAAACAAAGTGAGAGGAAGAATAGCCGCTGTTGAATTTTGGTTTAATGATGCAGAATAGATTAGAGAGCGAGAACCTGAATTACCTGGTGGACTGCTGTAGTGACAGAAAATGAAAACTGTACAGCGAAGGGTTAGTGGAAAAAAACAAGTTAGGGAGGAGTGGTGTGAGTGTAGGAGGAAGTATCCTCATGTTACCCCCCACAAAACCTCCCCTTCCTTACATAACATAGGAATGAATCACTGGATCAGAATTCAACTCTAATTTGAGGCACAACCAAGCTTTGTGCAAGCTAGCACGGAGTGTAAAGACACTGTGTTGTGTCTTTTTTTTTTTTTTTTTTTTTTTTTTTTTTTTTTTTTTTTAGCACATTCTAATAAAGTAAGAAAGTAAAGTAAAGTGACATGTGAAGGCAAATGTATGGTAACCCATACATGGAATTTGTCCTCTGTAGTTAGTTAGTGCACACACATTAGGAGTTGTGAGTAGTGAACACACACACTACAAACCGTGAACACACCCAGAGCAGTAATGCCTACACAAATAAAAAATTTCCTTCTAGACTTTTTTTTTTTTTTCACAATGCATCTGATGTTTAATTCTTTAGAGAACTGATCTGAGTGTGGTGCTAGTGCTGACATAAACCACTTCTGAACTGGGTCTATGCCACATTTGGGCCATATATTACATAACATTTGGACCTGCACCATCTTACTGTCAGATGTAATAATAGGGCCAGGTCTAAATTTGTTTTGGCACAGATCTGTAAAATGGATCAGATCCAGTGGCCATTATAAAAAGTAAAAAAGACATGGATCTGCTATGCATATATGGAGCAATATGTGTTAACATATGTGTTAACACACATCCTATTGTTTATAAATATTGGAAGCAAAGATAATGATATCAAACCATAATAGTTGTATTAGGAGAATCTACTTATGAAAAACATACTGACATCCTGGACTGTTTACTTAATCAGAATAATGTGGATTTTGGGTTAAGATTTTATGTAAATTTTGTTGTAACACAAAACAGATGTCTTGCCCCCAATGAACATCTGTATGAAGAAGTTTAAATAGATAGAAATGAGAGTAGGTGTTTTGCCAGGTCATGGTGTGAGATTCTGTAATCTTACCTACATTTATGATTATTATATGATTATTATTTATGTATTTTTCGTGTTTCTCTCTGTGTACATGCAAGTCTAAAAGATATAATCCTAATTATCTATGTCTATTCTGTATTGTGTACATTCTCACCTCATCATATAACAGGACATTGATAGATTACACCATCCTGTCTATGTGCAACATGTGCACTTAGTCAGTTTATCAGCTACAGTTACCATACAGGTGCACTTTGTACAATGTACAATGACTAACAGTAAATCATTTGTTTCATCTCATTCATCAGTGGAGAAGGGACTGCCACTAACCAGATATTACTTGGATGGTAGATCATTTTTAGCACAGCAGTGGCACTGACATGACAGTGGGTGTTGCAGCAGTAGGCCAAATTATATTACTGGTCAGCCATAAGTTAGTGGTCTCTTTCCATAAAATTCATGTGCAGATATTCGTGAAGTGGTTTTTGAAAGGCAGTGCTGTGTGATGCGTCTCTAATGGACCTACCAAATGGTATTAATATAGTTGTTAGGTTTTCCCCCTCACTACGCTGCAAATGAAGCGTAGCCTACTTCCGCATTCCACGGAGCGCATTCTGCCTCCATTCAGAAAGACTCTCATTTTGTTTACCTCGGCCATGTGAGCATTTGTTATTGTGTTGCATCATGTCTCTGTCCCCGCCTCCTTATTTCGTATTGGTTCTCCATGTAATGTGATTATCATTTCCAGGTGTCTTTGATTGTGTGTATGATTTGTGCGTGTGTATAAAAACCCCAGTCTGTGTCCGCTTCAGCGTGGAGTATTACTTCGTAGTTTAGCTTAGTATACTTTGAAGTTTAGAAATGTTTCTAGTTCTGTAGCTCTAATTCCGATTTCCGTAGCTCTTTATCCGTGGTTCTAATTTCGATGTCCGTAGCTCCGTGTTCATGGTTCCCAGACGACTTCCTTGTTTCGAGTGTTTTTTCCTGTTTTTTGGATTACTGCTCTTTTTTGTTAATAAACTCTTCTGCATTATCTGACGTCTCCCCAGCGCATGCATCCTGACTCCTCTGCCTGCCTAACCGGCTTACATAACAGAATACTCCACCAAAACATGGATGCAGCGGGGAAACTCCGGGATAACCGCACCCCACCTTCTGTTCCCCCCTTAGACTCTATTTCTTTTTGGGCCTGAGTTCCGCCTCCTACCACCTACGATGGCATCTCGTGGCACCCCAGGTATTTTTTTTTTTACAAGCGCAGGGATTTTTTGTTGGCTTAGAGGGTCCAAAACCCAGTAAGGAACGATGGGTGCGGTTCCTCCTTTCCCGTTTGGCTGGCTCAGCCCGCTGGTGGGCAGAGACCCACTTTGCCAGTGGATACACCGAACTGACAACAGTTCCAGGGTTCGTGGAGTTCCTGATGCAGGATTATGGGAGCCCAGAATCTGAGTTCGACCTCAATACCCTACTGAACTCTGTGCACCTGCCCGGGGACCAGGGCCAGTCATTCCTGGATTACTATGAGGGGGAGCGGGCTAACAGGGCAGCCTGCACTTCTCAGCCCCAGACCCAGGAGCGCCACCTGGAGGTTAACGTGGTGACCTCCAGCCCCGAGCTCCAGCCGGAGGCCCAGCAGGAGGTCTCCACAGCGGAGCTGCCCCTGGAGGTTAAGGTGGTGACCTCCAGCCCCGAGCTCCAGCTGGAGACCCAGCAGGAGGTCTCCACAGCAGAGCTGCCCCTGGAGGTTAACGTGGCGACCTCCAGCCTTGAGCTTCAGCCGGAAACCCAGCAGGAGGTTTTCCCAGTGGAGCTGCCCCTGGAGGTTAACATGGCAACCTCCAGCCTCAAGCTTCAGCCAGAAACCCAGCAGGAGGTTTTCCCAGCAGAGCTGCTCTTGGAGGTTCACGAGGAGACCTCCAATCCTTTCCAGTTCCTGTCGGAGACCCAAGAGGGGTGCTCCATTCCTGTCCAGTTCCTGTCGGAGACCCAAGAGGGGTGCTCCATTCTTGTCCAGTTCCTGTCGGAAACCCAAGTGGGGTGCTCCGTTCCAGCCCAGTTCCAGTCAGAGACCCAAGTGGGGTGCTCCACTCCAGCCATGTTCCTGCCAGAGGTTCAAGAAGAAACCTCCACTCCTATCCTGCTCAAGTCAGAGGTCCATGGGATGACCTCTTCTCAAGCCCAGTCCATGTCTGAGATCCATGGGATGACCTCCTTTCCAAGTCCTAGTCCATGTCCAAATTCAAGTCCAGGTTCCGACCCTGTTCCTAGTCCAGTTTCCAGTCCAGTTTCCAGTCCTGTTTCCAACCCTGTTCCTGATTTAGTTGCTAGCTCTGTTTTTAATTTAATTCTCAGTTTGTTTGCTGATGTAATTCTCAGTCCGGTTGCTGATTTAATTCCCAGCTCAGTTCCCAGCTCAGTTTCCAGTTCAGCACACAATTCTGTCTCCTCCTCTGTCTCCTCCTCTGTCTCCTCCTCTGTCCCTAGTTACCTTTCTAGCTCAGCTTCCAGTCCAGTTTCAGAATCTGTCTCCATCCCTGTCTCCAGCCCTGTCTCCATCTCTGTCTCCAGCCCTGTCTCTAATTTAATTTCCAGCTCTGTTTCCAACCAAGTTTTTGAATCTGTTTATGGTTCTGGGTCTAACCTAATTCTCTGTCCAGTTTCCAAGTCTGTTTCCAAGTCTGTTTCCAAGTCTGTCTTGAAGTCTCTTTCCAAGTCTGTCTCAAAGTCTGTTTCCAAGTCTGTCTCGAAGTCTGTTTCCAAATCTGTTTCGAAGTCTGTCTCGAAGTCTGCTTCCAAGTCTGTTTCCAAGTCTGTCTCGAAGTCTGTTTCCAAGTCTGTCTCGAAGTCTGTCTCAAAGTCTGTCTCGAAGTCTGTTTCCAAGTCTGTCTCGAAGTCTGTTTCCAAGTCTGTCTCGAAGTCTGTCTCGAAGTCTGTTTCCAAGTCTGTCTCAAAGTCTGTTTCCAAGTCTGTCTCAAAGTCTGCCTCCAAGTCTGTCTCGAAGTCTTTTTCCAAGTCTGTCTCGAAGTCTTTTTCCAAGTCTGTCTCGAAGTCTGTTTCCAAGTCTGTCTCTGATCCAGATGCCAAAGCTGTCTCTGATCGAGGTGCCAAAGCTGACTCCGATCCAGATGCCAAAGCTGACTCCGATCCAGGTGCCAAAGCTGACTCCAGTCCTGGTTCCAGGCCAAGCTTCAAGCTAAGCACCAAGTCAAGCTTCAAGGCATGCTCCAAGCCTAGCACCAAGTCAAGCACCAGGTCAAACATCACTCTAAGTTCTCAACCAAGTTCTCGACCAAGTTCTCGACCAAGGCTGAAAGGAAAACCCGACACACTCTGCTCTGGTTTCGGAACACTGGACATCACCAGCCTCAGGTCCTGGAGGGCAGAGGTTAGGATCCTGCCCAGGGGCCCAGGTCCGCCAGAATGGATAGAACTTGTGGTGCTTCGGTAGCCGCGCCATAAGGGGGGGGCTCCTCTGTTATGTAAGCCGGTAGGCAGGCAGAGGAGTCAGGATGCATGCGCTGGGGAGACGTCAGATAATGCAGAAGAGTTTATTAACAAAAAAGAGCAGTAATCCAAAAAACAGGAAAAAACACTCGAAACAAGGAAGTGGTCTGGGAACCACGAACACGGAGCTACGGACATCGAAATTAGAACTACGGCTAAAGAGCTACGGAAATCGGAATTAGAGCTATGGAACTAGAAACATTTCTAAACTTCAAAGTATACTAAGCTAAACTACGAAGTAATACTCCGTGCTGAAGCGGACACAGACTGGGGTTTTTATACACACGCACAAATCATACACACAATCAAAGACACCTGGAAATGATAATCACATTACATGGAGAACCAATATGAAATAAGGAGGCGGGGACAGAGACATGACGCAACACAATAACAAATGCATACATGGCCGAGGTAAACAAAACGAGAGTCTTTCTGAATGGAGGCGGAATGTGCTCCGTGGAATGCGGAAGTAGGCTACGCTTCATTTGCAGCGTAGCGAGAGAGGGAGAACCTAACAATAGTCTTATGGAACATAAAGCTCTTACCACCTCTGTGTAAACACACATGCACTTTTTGGCCAAAAGCATAGGGATTAGTTTATTAACATGTAGTATGTGTGTGGACACCTTTTTTTTTTTTTTTTTTTTTTGCAGGGACAAATGTTCCACAGTGGTGAGAAAACATGGCAGATATGTTTAGCAGTATTCAGCCACAGAAACCTCACAAGACAAGATTATTATATGTATATAACATTTGTATACAGTGGGGGAAAAAGTATTTGATCTCCTGCTGATTTTGTACGTTTGCCCACTGACGAAGAAATTATCAGTCTATAATTTTAATGGTAAGTGTATTTTAACAGTGAGAGACAGAATAACAACAAACAAATCCAGAAAAAAGCATTTCAGAAAAGTTATAAATTGATTTGCATTTAATGAGGGAAATAAGTATTTGACCCCTTTGACTTAGTACTTGATGGCAAAACCCTTGTTGGCAATAACAGAAGTCAGATGTTTCTTATAGTTGGCCACCAGGTTTGCGCACATCTCAGGAGGGATTTTGTCCCACTCCTCTTTGCAGATCCTCTCCAAGTCATTAAGGCCATTTTCAATGCCCTGGCTGAGGGAAGGAGGTTCTCACCCAAGATTTGACAGTACATGGCCCCATCCATCGTCCCTTTGCTGCGGTGCAGTTGTCCTGACCCCTTAGCAGACAAACACACCCAAAGCATAATGTTCCCACCTCCATGTTTGACGGTGGGGATGGTGTTCTTGGGGTCATAGGCAGCATTCCTCCTCCTCCAAACACGGCGAGTTGAGTTGATGCCAAAGAGCTTGATTTTGGTCTCATCTGACCACAACACATTCAGATGTTCACTGGCAAACTTCAGACGGGCCTGTACATGTGCTTTCTTGAGCAGGGGGACCTTGCGGGCGCTGCAGGAGCTCAGGCCTTCACGGCATAGTGTGTTACCAATTGTTTTCTTGGTGACTATGGTCCCAGCTGCCTTGAGATCATTAACAAGATCCTCCTGTGTAGTTCTGGGCTGATTCCTCACTGTTCTCATGATCATTGAAACTCCACGAGGTGAGATCTTGCATGGAGCCCCAGACGGAGGGAGACTGACAGTTTCTTCCATTTGCGAATAATCGCACCAACTGTTGTCACCTTCTCACCAAGCTGCTTGGAGATGGTCTTGTAGCCCATTCCAGCCCTGTGTAGGTCTACAATCTTGTCCCTGACATCCTTGGACAGCTCTTTGGTCTTGGCCATGGTGGAGAGTTTGGAATCTGATTGATTGATTGCTTCTGTGGACAGGTATCTTTTATCCAGGTAACAAGCTGAGATTAGGAGCACTCACAAGGGAGTGCTCCTAATCTCAGCTCGTTACCTGTGTAAAAGACACCTGGGAGCCAGAAATCTTGCTGATTGATAGGGGATCAAATACTTATTTCCGTCATTAAAATGCAAATCAATTTATAACTTTTTTGAAATGCATTTTTCTGGATTTTTTTTGTTGTTATTCTGTCTCTCATTGTTAAAATACACCTACCATTAAAATTATAGACTGATAATTTCTTTGTCAGTGGGCAAATGTACAAAATCAGCAGGGGATCAAATACTTTTCTCCCCCACTGTATGTATGCGCACTCGGGAAACAAAATGAAAGATAAATTCAGTGCACTCTTCATGTCATGAGATGTATATAAGTTGTTTGCTTTTACCTTTTGCACCATTAGAGCATGAATACACACACACACACACACACACACACACACACACACACACACACACACACACACACACACACACACACACACACACAAACACACACACACACACACACAGATGAGGAGTTAGGAATTAGTTATAAAGAAAAAGAGATATAAAGATAGAGTTAGATCACTGAAATGTTTCTCAAACCCTTTTTGCTGGCCTTAGTTTTTTATTTTTATTTGTTTCTTTTTATCTAATTACATTCAACAGATTAAACGCTGTTTGTGAATTGTGTGTTAGACAGGGGCTTGAAGAAAATAAGTTCTCAACTTAATGGGTGTTTGTTAAGGCAATGTGAGTTATCATAAGCAATTAAAAATCATTATGTGTAAATATTATTATAATTATCTATTAGTTCAGGCATGTAAAAGCCTGTAGATTTCAGGTGTCTTTTCCTCTATTCTAACTGATTGTGGTGATTATGCAGACTGATTAGAAACAGGCTCCTGCACTGCAGGGCATGTTTAGAATCATCTTAATATTTTGTTCCCGCAGGCACTGGAGATGGTGAAAGACAGCCTGAAGTTGATGGCCGCCTTGGAGTACACTTCCCAAAACATACAAACTCTGGGTATGTCCAAACCAGCTCCCTAGTTCTGTAGGTAGTAAATCAGTATATTGTGTACATGAGTTCAGGCACTGGTAAGGACCCTGGATCACTACACATTGGGACACTGATAACTGAATTTCCAGTGAAATGACTATGTACTCGCATTGTAAAACATCACCAAAAAATAAAAACTTAAAAATATTTTTAAAAAATTATTCGTCATATAAATTTGTTAACTTAATCACATGTATTTCTGTCATAATATGTCAAGCAGAATCATTGGCAAGCTAGTGGATTAAAAAAAAAAGAAATTAAACATTTAAAAGTCATTAGACTCAAACAAACCGTATATAGAACGTCAAATAAAGTAAAATTCGCTAACGTAAGTAATTATTTGAGAGCTACAACAATAATAACAAGCTACTTAATTTATTTGTAGCCGGAAGTTGTCTGAGAGTTTGTCCCCCATCTTTTTTGAGCTGAAAGGCTTCAGAAAACATGACGTCATTTCCAATAAGGGAACATAGTGAGCATCGATGCGCTCTGGTTTTTGTGGTGCATTGTGGGATTTTTTTAGGGATCGGACGTTCCAGTGCACTGGAAGGATTTTGCAATTGAGACAGCCCTTAAAATGGCTGACTCTCTGATCAGTGCCCTAACTATTGAACAAGGGAGCTGGTTGAGACATGCTCTCTGTTACATTCTCAATCAACTGACTTCTAATCACACACACCTGTTCACATTCACACCAGCACCTATATAAAAAAAACATGGACATTCAGTTAGATGCGAAGTAACACTCAGTGTATGTTTACCTGATCTTACCAAGCTGTTTTCCTGTGTATCATCTCTCTGTTTTTTTGACTTTGTGCTCTACCTGTTTTTTGTATTTTGTATTTGCCCTCTCACTGTGATTTGTACATTTCCTGACTTTGCCTGTTCTGAGATTATTACTTTTTGTATTTGTCTGCCTGATTCTTCAAAATAAACTCTCTCTACATTTGCATCCCTTTCCGCCTCACTTACCTGACAGCTGATGGTAGAGCAGCAGCAGCTGTTGGCCGATCTGGACACCAAAACAAACCTCCTTTCCCAAGCCCTTGTGTCCACCGTAGCGTTTGTGCTCCTGACGCAGGCTCCAGACAAGTTTGGCGGCAGTGCCTCCTTGTGTAAGGGGTTTCTCCTGTGATGTTCATTGTACTTTGCTAGCCACAAGAATCTGCTCACGGCCAAAGACCTAAAGTGAGCCAATGCTGTATGGGAGAAAGGAGGCGAGCCAACATTGCCCTATGAGAGGTTTACGGAACTTTTCCACCAGGAGTTTGACCACTCTCCAGAGAGCATGGAGGTCAGGGGGCAATGCTTGACTCTCAGCCAAGGTTCCTGTTGAGTAGCTAAGTTCGCCCTCGAATTCTGCATGATAACGGCAGACAGCGGATGGAAAGACGCGGCTCTCAAAGCCGCATTCCACTGTGGTTTCAACCCGGAAGTCCTCACCGAGATATCATGTCAGGATGAACGGCTGACTGCCTTACTGACCTGGCTATCTGACTTGATCATTTGCTTCACAGCTGATGTTCTTTCTGGGAGGAGGCGAGCACCCAGGGGAATAATGACTCTGAACCCATGCAGTTATGTCGCAACAAGATTAGCGAGGCAGAAAGAGAGAGGAGTCCTTGTGAATGCCAATGTTTTTACCGCGACCAGTCTGACAATGCCCCCTCCGTGCTTGACCCTCTGCCATGCCCACCCCATTGGAGAGCAGAAACAACCCTCATCATTCTCACACAGTGAGTCATTTTTACTCTCTCTCTCACCAGTCGTTCATATTACAAGTAAGAAGTAAGAATACAAGTCTCAGATCGTGTATCCGTTCTGGCAGCAATGGCCAACCTTGGGTCTGCAGTCAACCTCATTGACCAAGAGACCAGATCTGCACACAAGCTCTACAACATGTAGCTCCTTTCATCTCACCCATACCGCCAAACACCCCATCATTCTGGGGTTTCCATGGATGCAACTAAATGACCCCAAAATAACCTGGACCGATAAGGAAATCACCCACTGGTCATCCCACTGTCACAGCTACTGTCTCCAGATGCCTCAGATAATTATGATTGCACTGACTCCAGTAGAAAGCCCAGAGAGCCACTCACCACTCAATATTCCATCAGAATACCATGACCTGTGTGAAGTATACAGTAAATCCAAGGCCGGTGGTCTGCCACCACACTTTACGAGTGCGCCATTGAGGTCCTGCCAGGAGCCGCTCCCCCACGTAACCAAAATTACCCCCTTCTCTCATTGAATAACAGATTATGGAGGAATATATTCAGGAAGCCTTGCAACAGACATACATCAGATCATCCACATCTCCCACTTCAGCTGGCTTCTTCTTCTTCTTTTTTTTTTGAGAAAAGAATTGGGGAAGTCTCAGACCCTGCATTGACTATCATGGCCTTAATGACGTAAAAGTCAAGTATCAATACCCACTGCCACTGGTCCCTTCAGCCCTCAAACAGCTGCATTCAGCCCAGATATTCACCAAGCTTGACCTCAGAAGTGCATATAATCTGCTTCATATTCAGAAGGGAGATGAGTGGAAAACAACTTTTAGTGTCACCTCTGGCCACTATGATTATTGCATAATGCTCTCTTGTGCCCCCTATGTCTTATGTGTTGCAAAGTCTTATCACTGATGTCCTACTGGATATCCTGGGAAAATATGCCATAGCCTACATTTACGATGTCCTGATCTTCTCCCCCTCTCCAGAAACTTCTATTCGCCATGTGCTTGAGGGACTACTGCAAAATCAACTATTTGTGAAAGGGGAAAAGTGTGAATTCCACAAGAGTAAAATATTTTTTTTTAGGATATATCATCAGTGCTGAAGGGGTAACCATGGACCAAGCCAAGGTATCTGCTGTCACAGAATGGACCACACTCCATTGCACAGTATGGACAGTAAAAGGTCTACAAAGTTTTCTGGGTTTCACTAACTTTTACAGATGGTTCATCAGGGGCTTCAGTTCAATAGCCCATCCTTTAACATTGCTCCTCAAAAGAGGAGCAAAATGTTTGGCCTGGGACAAGGCAGCCATGGAGGCATTCCACAGGCTTAAGACTGCCTTCACCATGGCTCCCATCCTCAAACATACAGACCCATCAAAACCTTCCATAGTCAAGGTGGATGCCTCTGAGACAGGTGTCAGAGCCGTACTTTCACAGAGATTTGGTGACAAGCCTAAACTCCATCCTGTGGCTTTCTTCTCCAGGAATTTATCCCCTGCAGAACAGAACTATGACATCTGAAATAGAGCCATGAAACTACTAGCCATAAAACTGGCACTGGAGGAATCCATTTCCTGGTATCCATTTATGATATCCACTGATCATAAAAACATCAAGTACCTCAAGTCAGCCAAGCATCTGAACCCCACTGGGCCCTATTTTATGCTCGGTTCCAGTTTACCCTGTCCTACAGGCCTGACTCCAAGAACACAAAGGCTGAGTCGCTTTCACATTTACATGCTGCAGACCCCAGAAATGACAAGGAAGAACACATCACTTGGGACATGATTAAGAAATAGCATGCACCTCCTGACAGCAGGTTCCCAGTTCATGTCCTCCCAACAAATGGATTGTGCCTACTGCCCTATGAGGTAAACTCATCATATAGGGCACATATCACTGTAGCCACTGGTCACCCAGGTGCACAACAGACATATCACCTTTTATGGGAGAAGTACTGGTGGCTTGACATGCTAACAGATGTACAATGGTTTATCTCCTCCTGTACCATTTGTGCATACACCGAGCTCCCTCAAACCTTGACAGCTGGTAAGCTCATGCCTCTGCCCACTCCACAGTGGCCTTGGTCACACCTGGTGGTGGACTTCATTATGGACCTCCCTGAGTTGTGAATGGTAGGACAGACAACCTGGTCATCACAGACAGTTTCTCTAAATCCCTGTGCCTTATCACTCTGCCCAGCCTACACACAGCTTTTGCCACCCCAGAGCTGCTATTTTTAACCATGTGTTCTGTTATTTCGGAATCCCAGAAAACATCGGCAATGACTGAAGCAACCAGTTCACATCATGAGTCTGGTCAAGCTTTGTGGAGAAACTGGGGGTAACTGTGAGGCTAACCTCAGGGTATCACCCACAGACTAACGTGCAGGTGGAGAGGGCCAATCAAGAGATTGTCTGTTTTCTCAGGACTTTCTGTGCAGAGAACCAGGAAGATTGGGCTCAGTTCCTGCCTTGGACCAAGTATACCCAGAACTCTCTCTGGCACTCAGCAACATGTCTAACACATTTCCAGTGTGAGCTCGGTTACCAACCTGACTGCTAATCTCACCGACACCGCAGCCATAGATGAGTGGTTCAAGTGGATTGAACAGGTGTGGGAGAGCACCCACTAGAACAAAGAAAATGCAGACCGCCATCGAGGAGAAACACCACACTACCAACTTGGAGATCAAGGCTGTTTAGCCACAAAGGACCTCAGAAACCAGTAAAGTATACTTAAATGAAAAAAAAAAAAAAAAAAAAAAAAAAAAAAACATTTAGATGCACAAAAGTGAAAGACCTTGGTGTGTGTGTGAACTAAACAAAACTGTTAACTGCCAAGCCTTTTGTTCTAAGATATCCCCTTGTCTGAGATTTATTGAGTTTATTTTATGGCCCTCCTAACTGACTATTCATACTCTTAAAATAAAATAATTAAATATATCTTCTTTTGTGGCCCAGGTTTAAATAACTATAACTGCTAATTGCCTATTCATGCTCTTAAAAATGGTTTAATCCAGATTCAGAATGACATCATCTCTGTTTATAGAGAGCAATTTTAAGGCTTTAAGGCTTTGTGCCTAAAAGTGTGCAAATCCCTGGATGGACAGAAATCCACTATTGCACTGTTGAGCAAATTAGTCATCAATTTCTCAGTGCTAAATATGGATTTTATTCACTTAAATTCACTTAAAAAAAGTTGCCTAACATGCCTAAAAACTGACACATAAAAACTTATGCAAAATCTTGAATAAAGAATACTTGACATCAAATGGAACAAATGGCATCCCTGTGTAAAAGAATCAATAATTAATTAAAATTAATAAATAAATTAATTTTAATTTATTACATAATCATTATATTCAGCTCTTTCAAATCATTGACTTGCATTTAGTTAAGGGTGGGGAAGCTCTGCTTAAGCCTTCTTCTGGCTGAGTTTACATGACATGAAAACAGAGGAGAAAAGAAGACCTACACTGTACCCAGGTGAACATGAACACCAAGCATGTCACACAGGGAAATTAAAAAAATATTTTAAAATTGTCACGGCAAATATTTTAAAAGTGTCACAGCTGAAATGCTAGAAATATTAAAAGTAGATGCTGAATCTCCATGACCAAAAGATCCACTGATACAAACACTGACCCATTGAACCGGAATAGAGCAAACCTTGGCTGTGACCAAAAGGATTTACTGACTCAAGGGGTGCAGCTCAGGTTAGGCACACATGAATTTATAAATACTGTATACACAATTCATGAATGTTTAAAAACACTGACAGATAATCTTTTATGCAAACATATGCCAAATCTGTGTTTGATAATCATAAAGTTAGTTATCAGTATGTATGGAAATGCAGTGCTTTCACATCCATGTTCCATTTTTTCCCAGTTTGCAAATGTGATGCCTGACAGCAGCAAGTCAATGAAAGGAATAAATCTGTTTGCAATCAATCAAAGTGACTCATTAAAAAAAGGACTGAAAAATTTGTGTCTAAGTGTCATGACGTAGAGGCTGAAGCTGATGCAAATTCAGTTTTAGCGTTTTGTCAAAAGGAACTGCCAAACAAATCCAAAATGTGAGGCAAAGACATAAACAGGAGACAGGCAAAAGGTCAGGAGATCCAACAAACAATGATCTTAGGGCCAATCCAAAATGCAGAAAACAGGTACTGTAGCAAAACACAATCAAAACTATAACATATACACAGAGAATAAATGGCTTGGTAAAATCAGGTATGGGCACACTGAGTGTTATTTCGGATTGAATGGGTGTTTATGAGTCCTTTATATAGGTTGTGATTGGGTACAAGTGTGCATGATTAGAAGTCCGGTGACTGTGAACGTGACAAAGTGTGTGTGTTTTGGGAAGTGTTGTCTGGGGTTGCCATGTTTGTAGACTGTAGTGGGTTCTGGGAAACATTTGTTCATTTTGTTGACCTGACAGAGCCCAGAAAAGGGCTCAATCTGGGAGCACTGATGTTTGGGATGTCTGGAGTGAAATTCTTGCCAAACGCTGGGCTCAAGGATGTCATGGGCTGGGATCCAGCATTGTTCTTCTGAACCATACCCCTCCCATTCTATGAGGTATTCAAGCTTGCCATTTCTGTGACATGAGTTGAGTATGGATTTGCAAGGTACATTGGCTGTCCTTCAATGTTAAGCAATGCACATGGAGTCTTGGGGGGGAGGGGGTATCCGTGGCCAATGGTCCAGGTATTATGGTTTGAGGAGTGACATGTGGAATGATAGTGCTATTCTGCAGTGTTGTGGTAAGTCAAGTTTGTAAGTGTCATTGTTGATTTGTCTCAAAATCTTGTAGGTCCCGATGTATCTGGGGTTCAGTTTCTTACATCCTTGGGGGTTTCAAAAGTCTTTGGTGGCCATGATAGATGAGACCGAGACAGATGAGGCCAGCCAAACAAGACCAAGAATCCACAGTTTTCAGTATGGGCCACTTGGTAACAGCAGATACCTTGGCTTGATCCACGATAACCCCTTCTGGGCTGATGATGTATCCCAGGAAGGAAATCTTGCACATGTGAAATTTGCTCTTCTTTCCTTTGACAAAAAATTTGGTTCTGTAACAGCCACTTGAGGACTTGCTAGACATGGTGTACGTGAGTTTCAAAGAACAGGGAGTAAATCAAGATGTCATCAATGTAGGTTATGAGAAACCTTCTGAGCATGTCTCTCAGGACATCATTGATCAGGCCCTGGAACACTGAGGGGGCACAAGAGAGCCCGTAAGGCATGATGCTGTACTAATAGTGGCTGGAGATGGTGCTAAAAGTCGTTTTCCACTCATCACTTCCTTGAATACGAACCAGATTATATACGCTGCAGAAAGTGCGCTGCAGAAAATGGATAGATGACTTGGAGGAGGAGAAGGGGCTTGGTACAAAGTGTGTTGGTGCCATCACCAATGGGTCCTCTGTTGATAGTGTGGATGCATGGAGAGTGCTGCAGTGGTTGTGTGGGTATGTTTAGTCAGTTCATGGTTGCTTGGTCGATAAAGTGTCCAGCAGATCCTGAGTCAATTAGAGCAGCCAAGACAGAAACAACAACCGAGTGCTGTATTTTCATGTGCAGAGTGAGTGACTGGTGAGACAGCAAATGGAATGGACTCACAATTGAGGAGCATGTGGAGGTGCCACATGCCATGACAGCATCCAAACATCCCAGTTTACCACAACACTCTCTGCCCATGAGCACTCTAGATCTGTTCCTTTACCTAAGAAAAATTACAAAAGGCTTGACTAAACAAATATGTTTTCAGCCTGAGACTGTGTCTGAGTCCCAAACAATAATTGGAAGGCTGTTCCATAACCATGGGGCTTTGTAAGAGAAAGCTCTTCCCCCTGCTAAAGCCTTCACTATTTGAGCTGCCAACAAATAGCCTGCAAGTTCGCACAGGTACTGTCGTGCGAGACCATTTAGTGCTTTATAGGTCAATAGTAGTATTTTATAATCAATGCGAAATTTTGTGAAATGCAGTGTGGATAAGATAGGGGTGATGGGGTCATATAGTCTGGTTCTAGTAAGGACTCTTGCAGCTGCATTCTGGACGAACTGGAGCTTGTTTCTGCACCTACTGGAACAGCCAGACAGTAAGGCATTACAATGATCCAACCTAGAGGTAACGAAAGCATGAACTAATTTCCTGCATTGTGTAGTGACATTATATTTCTTATCTTAGCAATACTTCTGAGATGAAAGAAGGCTATCCTAGTAATATTATCTACATGAGCATCAAATGAAAGACTGGAGTCAATAATCACACCAAGGACTTTTACAGCTGCATATGATGAAACAGAAAGGCCAACCAGAGTTACACTGTAATCAAAAAACTTACTTCTAGCTACATGGGGTCCTAGTATAAGTACTTCTATCTTGTCAGAATTAAGTAAAAGGAAGTTAATAAGCATCCAGTGTCTAATGTCCTTTACACATTCCTCAACTTTATTAAGCTGGTGTCTCTCTTCTGGCTTTGCTGAAACATACAACTGTGTGTCCTTTACCTCTTTATGCATAGAGAAGTCACCATTTTATGTTTTATGTCTGACACTCTTATCCTCTGCATGGGATATCATGGTGAACTGTCAGATATATATTCTTGCAGGGCTCTGCATGGCCTCCTCAATATACAGGCACTTGGTCAGTGAGCTAATTTGCACTAGCATCTGTCCTTCTCCAGCAGCCACCCCAATATTTACCTTTTAGAAAGGAACTCAAATAGTGTCATTGATCATTACAGAGATGGCAGAAAGACTTGGGTTGATTTCTCCCTTCCCTGCTTTACCTCCTTGTAGAACTGAAGACTTCTCATTCTTGGAAATTGATCCTGGGCCCCAGCCATTCTCCCATGTATTCCATTCACCCTTCACTTCTGGCAAAATTTTCTGTCCCTCTGCTTCCCTAAATTTCTACTATCCAGCTAAGTCTATTTGCTTTAACTGTTTCTCATTAGCATAGTCTATATAAGTCCCATGACCATCCCATTATTGTAATGTCTTGGCATTGTTCAAGCATGCAATTCCACTATAGCCTCTATCAGTATAAACATTATCGTCATACAGTAGTTTGTTAGCGGTAAGCTATTTTTGCCTTTTTTTTTTTTACAACCCTCTCTTCAGTTAATTTTATACATATTGTATTTATTGATATGTTGTTCAGCTAGATGTATATTACATACTATTTGTAAGTTCATATAAACATGATGCATTATTTGTTTGGTTGTGCTAGCATGATGTCAGGTGGCATATATGGATGCAGATGCAGGTAAACACTGGCTTTATTAAACAAACTTGCAGGATAATCCAAAATGTGAGACAAGAGCATGGTTAAAAAACAGGCAATGGTCAGGTGATGAACAAACAACATAAACTAGACTAGGCAAGGGCAAAAATGTGAAAACCAGAACAGGAACAGAATATGAATGTGAACGTCTCTGTGGTCATTGGGTGTTGTAGGCCATGGTGGCCAGTTTTACTCAATTGATAGTCTTTGAGAAGATTCAGTCAGTGTAATACTATCATGTAATGAAGGAGGTGGCGGGTGCAAGTGCCGATTTATTGAAATAAAGTGCAAAACAAACAACAAAGCTGTGAAAACAAATATATGAACATAAACAATGGATTCTAGGCAAAAACACAAAAACTAAGCACACATGACATGGCACACAATACAACAACAAAAGCTTGTTAATGAGGTTCAGAAACACTATAACTTATATGGGGTGGTAATGAGAGTGAGACGAGACACGGGTGTGAGTGCTTGCTGAGACATGTGACATGCTAGGGCTGTTGGGTAATGTAGTCTAGTGTCGATTTTGTCACAACCATGACAGAGCCCTCCCTTAAGGCGCGGTTCCTGTTGCGTGAAACCAGTTTGAGAGGGGGTCCTGGACAGCCAGACAACATGTGCCCCAGCTGATCAGGGTTCTGAGGAGCACCACCCACAGTGGAGCCAGCAGGAGACGTGATGCCCCCAACCAGGCAGTTAGAGGCAGAGTGACGTCCTCAGTGGAGCAGGGAGGCAGAGTGATTCTCATGGCGAGGCTGTGATCTGTAGTGTCATTTTCTGAGGGGTAGGGAGGCAAAGCAAGGTCCTCCTCAGAGCAGGGATGTAGCGGGACATACTCAGCTGAGCAAGGATGTGGAGCGACATCCTCAGCTGAACAGGAAGGCAGAGCAACGTCCTCAGCTGAACCGGAAGGCAGATTGATGTCCTCAGCCAAACAGTAAGGCAGATCAACATCTTCAGCTGAGCAGGGAGGCAGAGTGCCGTCTGAAGTGGGGCAGAAAGGGTGGGAGATGGTTTTGGTTGGGTCAGCAGCCCATATAGTTTAGATAATAAAGTATAATATACTTTAGAGATAGTGTTAATTGAGTTTGCTGATTTGTTGATTTCTTTCTATCAGTGGAGATTCGATCAATGAAGGAGTTAATAGATATGCTATATGGCCAAAAATTGTGGACACCTGACCATCACACCCATATGTGATTCTTCCTCAAACTGTTGCCACAAAGGCTTTGTTCCAGCTACTTCAATCAAATCAAACAGTTAGCCACTGAGGGGCTAAACAAGGAGTTTACGTCCATGACTTGTCAAAAGGATAGTCCAAAATGCTTGTTTCTTCACTCTTTATTTCCAACTTGCGAGAATCATTGCATTTTAAACATATAAGTTCAGGCGATTGTTGTTATTATTATAGAACATTACTGATACCTTAAACCATTTGCACGGCCAACAAAAGATATGTGCTCCCAGCTCACCCCCTTCCTCTGGTTGCAACAGGTGTTTTAAACCTGGCTAATCAGTGATGCACACGTTGTTTCCAAAGTCACAAGACGTTTGGAATTTAAATGGACATGACACCAATTACATGGCTCCTACAGGCTTCATGGTTAGCATGTTTGCTAACCACCTCCAGGGTTGGGGGTTCTATTCCCGCTGCCACCCTGTGTGCGTGGAGTTTGCATGTTGTGTTTGCATACTTCGGGGTTTCCTCCGAGTACTCCAGTTTCCTCCCTCAGTCCAAAGTCATGCGTTGTAGGCTGATTGGCATCTCTGTCCGTAGTGTATGAATGGGTGTGTGATTGTGCCCTGCGATGGGTTGGCACCCTATCCAGGGTGTCCCCTGCCTCATGCCCCAAGTCCCCTGGGACAGGCTCCAGGCTCCCAGCGACCCTGTGTAGGATAAGTGGTACAGAAGATGGATGGATTACTCAGTGTCTCATCCTAACCTCTGCTTCACCTTGCATTTGCAAGGAAACAGGACTTTCTCCTTTTCCTTCTTTCAGTCTACGCCTGTCTCTTAGTCTCTATTATTAGACTAGTTGGGTAAGTAGAAAAAAAAAGTTTATACTACTGTGTGAAATTGGAACATCTCTGCACGGTCATTAGACATCATCCTTTCATTAACTCAGGACAAATAAATGCCTGGAACTTGATTGTTGACATGCCATGATTAATCCTGAGAGCCCATACTTGCCAGTAACAAATCCATTATGAAAATGTCGTGTGTGTATATATAAAATTAGGTTTGATCTTCATATCTGAGTAAGGCACGGCCAGGCTGAATTGCTGTATGGTGGCTGTTTTTATGCTTTGTAGTCATTGGTTTTGAATGTGCATGTGTTTGTGTCTTCTTTGTCTGATGTCTCTGTAACACTTTAAAGACGGGCAAGGAGGAGGCGGGAACCGGCTGATTGTAAACATAAAGTTTAATAATAAATGAAACTGAAACCAAACATAAAACACACAAACTGAACACAAAATTGCACGTGCGTCTCTCTCCCTCTCCCTGGCGCTTCCAGCCGCTCCCTTATCTCTCTCTCTCCCACTGATCAGACAGATCAGTGCCAGGTGTGCATCCTCACAACCTGGCCACGCACTCCTCCTCGCCATAGTCTCCAAAGCCATTCTGACATTTTGGTTCAAAGAGCTAACCTCTAGCCCTTCAATTTACTGGAGTTAAGTGTAGGATTCAGTGATTAGCTATAGTAATGCATAGTTCTGTGGCTAATTTGAAGAATTTAATATATTTAATATAAGCATGTGAGCTGTACTTGGTCTCCCTCCTATTGTCATCCCACAATAGGAGGGAGACCAAGTACAGGAGAAGAACAGGGACTGTAATAAGGGAAAAACATTTCAATTCAACCTACAAAGCTCAGGAGACTTGTTTGAGCATTTCAACAGCATGCAGTTACACTCTTCAAACCACACCTTTACCACACTGTGCAAATGGAAATATTGTACATACATATACATACTATCCAAACATTATATTTGCTTAAAACATCTACTTAGCAATATCCTAAGCAATATTCCAATTTGAATAGGTAACAAATCCCAGATAATATGAACTGGTAAACTGCATTCAGTTTCCATTCTTGTCCTAAAGCATGGGATGCAACCACATATAATGCTAGATCAGTTTATAATTCGTTACACAAATAAAAGGTCAATTGAAAGGTGATATTTGCATAAGGCCCAGAGAAGCCCTTTCAGTTTGCATATACCAGTTCAAACAAAGCAAGTGGGCTGCCATAAGAGAGTTATTCTCCCTTGCAATATGCCAGGCAGGAGCCTTTGAAGCTTAAAGCTATTGTGTGTACAACTACAGTGGGTGGTAGTGGATCCTACATCCAGAGGGAGCATTGCTCAAGAGAACCCAGTTAGGTAAACCAACAAATGATTCATCTATTCATTATGAGCAGACTACACCCTGGCTTGAAGACACGCACATGCACACACACCCAAGCAAAGATATTTTAGTTTTGAGAACTCAGTCTTTCATCCTTTATAACTTAATGAGGCAATTGAAAAGAAGAAATTAGATTACAAATGCTTGAAAACATTGGTTATCTCTCCAGAAGCCACTAACTAAGTTTTTACCTGATAAAACTCTTACTGAATATAGATATACAGTATGGTCATGTGCTGAAAAAATACTATGCATTATATTTACTAATATACAGTATATCAATATACATTGAGGAGAGATGTGTTTGAATATATCCAGTTTACACTCATAATGTCTTTTGACTTTGTACTTATAAATATGAACAAATAAGTATGTATTCATAGGCATAAAAAATATATGTTTAAAAAAATTAAATTAATAGGGAAAAAATTATTCGGATACTACAAATTACCAACATTAGTAGTTTGTTGAAAAGTTGTTGGCAACTACAGCTTCATGATGTTTTTGTTATGAAGTAATTTTTTAATTTTTCAAATTTGGCATATTTCTTTTGCCAATTCATATTCAATTCCCTAAGGTTAAAAGGGTCCCTCTGATGGACTTGCAATTTCAAAATCCTCCATAAATGTTCAGTGGGATTCCAGTCACAAGGCTGAGTTATTTTGACTCTTGAGTTATTTCGCCTATATGTTTGGGGTCATTGTGTTGAAACATCCATTTTCTCCCAAGATTCAATTTTGGGTGAGGAATTCTCCTCTAATATGACCCAGAACATCACTCCATTCATGTTTCCTTCAATGATGTGTAATGATCCAGTACTGTTTGAAGAGAATTAGGCCCATATCATGATGCTCCCACCTCCATACTGTGGGTATGGTGTTTTGGGGCTCATATACACAGCCCTTCTTTCTCCAAAAATGAAAAGCTGAATTATTAAGAAGAGTTCTTCTTTGTTTGTCTAAAGGCTCTTAGACATGCACTGCTGTGCTTCTTTTTTTAGCAGAGAAGGTTTGCATGGGGTGCAATGGAAATGACTGTGTTGCAGTTCATTGTTTATTGTCTTATATATAACTGTTGTTCCTACTGCTTTCAGGTCGTCCGCAACCCCTTTTCGTGTGACTGCTGGCTTCTCTCTTACCTTCCTTCTTATTAGTTTTTGTGCTGCAAAATCCTGTGTGGTGCAGCTGTTCTTGTGGTTCCATGAACATTCCACCTGCATATTATAGAAACAAACAGTGGCAGCTCATCCACAGGGTCCATAGGTAGCTCTGCCCTACCATTTATATCAGCCATTCAACAAATTTTAATCTTCATAAAGTCCTGATTCGTATACCTTATAAAATCCCTTAAAATACTAATTACCCCTTCTAAGTCATAAACAATTTTAAAAATATTATTTCACAGATATAAGCTTGATTTTTTCCATTGATTTGCTTGCATTTCTTCATTGCCCATGTCCATAGAGTTATTAGGCTACACCTAGTGGTCAAAAATGGGAACTCTAACAAGCGCTAATAGACATCCATGTAGGCAGGATTCGGTTTAATCCAATACAATGTTATTTATATAGCACTATTAACAACAGACATTGTCACAAGGCAGCTTTCCAAAAACCGGACGTAGCTTGAGCAAGCCAGAGGTGTGATTAATGCTGTACACATTCACATAGCTTACTAAACATTCACATAACTTACTACTATGATCAGAAACAAGTCATCTTCTGTGCTTTTCTTTTTCAAAATCTTGCATGCTTGGTATGTGGAGGTATAGCACTTATTATGCACTGAGAACAGTGAACAGAAAGCTTTGATTCATGTTTATTGTAAAATATCACTCTACTTGTTATACTACTGTTCATTTTAGTAACACATGCTATATACAAATAAATGGTGTGCCATGTACATCTCATCTATAGTCTTCAAATGTACAGTGGATATAAAAAGTCTACACACTCCTGTTAAAATAAAACAAAGTGAAATCATGTCAGATCATTTTCTACCTTTAATGTGATATAGCAACCAACAATTTTCAAGTGAAATTCAAATAGAAACATTTTAGGGACGAAAACTTACGATAACCTGGTTGCACATGTGTGCACACCCTTTTATAATGGGGCATGTGACTGTGCTCAGAATGAACCAATCACATTGAAACTCAAGTGTGTGATGTGACAAGGGCATGAATCACACAGGGAAATCCCTCACTATGACTGTGGTAATCTTCCACTAGTGCCGTGCCCTGTTATGTTGTAAGGGTGGAGAATAACAATATCAATATAGTAAAGTAGTGTCAAAATAGTGACAGTAGAAATGTGGAGACTGTGTTTGAATATCTCAAATAGATTCACGCTAAAATGTTTTACAGTTTTTATCTCCCTGCTTTTTAGATGATCAGATATGCACAAACTTAAACAAATGATGAAAAGATAATGAAAATGCCATTGTCTCACTGTAATAGAAACTATAACACTATAACTAGTGTACATTCATCATCAGTTATCCTGGTCAGGGTTGCAGTAGATCTCTGGAACATTGGGTGTGAGGTGAAATACACTGAAATATACTGAAGAAAAAAACTGAATGCTTCAAGTCATCAAAGAATTTAAGCTTTTTAAAATTTTGTCATTACTAAAATCATTTCACTTAACATAATAATATAATATATATTACTTAAAACCCAAACACACTTACAGTGTGAGTCTGAGACCATGTTGAAAATCTGGGATTTTTTTTTAAAATTGGAAATAAACAGAAAGTTTTATTATTTGGAAAATAGTGCAACATCTTGACTATTTAGTATTCAAGATGTTGCACTGTTTCTAGGTCACTATTTAAATGTAAGCAAATTTGACATATTGACCATGTTAAATCCTTTGTACAAAAGGTCAGATTTTCCATGAGTCTTATCCCTGCCATTGAAGTACATGTTCACACGACATGCCAATGGATTTGATCTAACATCAGGTTTTGCAACTTGTGGAGTCTGTGTGAGTGCACACTGTCATTAAAGCAAAAAGGGGACATACCAAATACTAAAAAAAACTCTGAAATTCATGTAAATATTTTTAAGATTCCACTTTTCACTCAAGTTGTTCCTGATAATATAATTTGTAATGAAAACCTTTGTGTTAAATTGAAAAAGAATGCCAAGCAGAAGCACTTTCACTAATGGACTCAGGCTTGTTGGCCCCACTGTATATCATCAGTAATAAATACTAAGACATCTAAATATCACTGAAACATAACTGAGACATTCATGTTAGCAATATGGATTTACAGCAATGTTTGTGCCCAGTACCTATTTTGAGTTAAATGAGTTATTAATGAGTTACATGCCTTTCCTCTTGTTTTTGTCTGTCTTTAAGTTATTACAATGTACACTGAGATTAAATGACTGTCTATGACCAACCTGAGAGTAAACCAGATGCTCCAAAATCTGTTTAATTCAATGTAAAGTCAAAAGGCAACATATAACCGTTCAGTTACAGAACCATTAGACAATAGACTTGGCAATAAATGCAACAATGTGGCATTCAGCAACAACATACAATACAGATGACATGGAGTAGTGTACAGTTTTAATGTGGCACACTTTATATAATATGGATTTGGAAATAATCTTTTAGGAAATTGTTAGGATGCCAAACATTCTTATCTGTAGCAGGAAGATGTTTGACATGAGAAATGTGAAAATGAAATATGATTTGTCCCATAGGTAAAAATCATAAACCTGATGAAATTAATAATGATATGTTTCATGTGAAAACTAACTTTCATTACTTATCTAAAACTGTCATTTACATTTATGGCATTTGGAAGACAGTCTTATCCAGAGCAACATATATTTATCTTATTATTCATACATCTATGCAGTTGAGGGTGAAGGGCCTTGCTCAAGGGTCCAACAGTGGCAGCTTGGCAGTGCTTGGGTTTGAACTCATGACCTTCTGATCAGTTCTCCAGCATCTTAAACACTGAACTACCACTGTCTCAGGGTTATAAACAACCTGTTATAAGCAGCTCTACTATTTTGCCTCATTCAATCACTTTAAGTATGCTGGTATATATACATGATTGATACTGTGTAGTTTGATAATGAATTAATCCAAATTAAAATGTCTAAAAGACATTTTAAAAGACATTTTTGTCTAAAAGACATTTTAAATGTTAAAAAACATTTACCATTAGCTAGAATTGGACTTGCTGCTTAGCCAAATTATCTTAGCTACTGGAACTAATGCTAGTCTAACCTGGCATTAGCAAAGAAAACAAGTCAACTTAGTTAAACGCCGGATTCTCAACTGTGTGTGATCACAGCAAGTTGACTTAGGTGTGCTCTGTTTGTCCTTTCAGCGAGAATGCTTTGAACCTGAGAGAGATGGACAGAGCTGACAAAGATCTTGCTTAACACACACATACACAGACAGACAGAGAGAGAGAGAGAGAGAGAGCGTGCAAATGAGTAAAACGTAACTCAGCAGGCTTTTTCAAATTAGAAGGCAATCATGAAACATTTTACTGTGTTAAGACCAGGGGTTAAATTGGGCCGGGGGCGGCACATTGGCTTATGACTGTCCTCGTACATTATCAACAATATATACAGGTGCATCTCAATAAATTAGAATGTCATGGAAAAGTTCATTTATTTCAGTAATTCAACTCAAATTGTGAAACTCGTGTATTAAATAAATTCAATGCACACAGACTGAAGTAATTTAAGTCTTTGGTTCTTTTAATTGTGATGATTTTGACTCACATTTAACAAAAACCCACCAACTCACTATCTCAACAAATTAGAATATGGTGACATGCCAATCAGCTAATCAACTCAAAACACCTGCAAAGGTTTCCTGAGCCTTCAAAATGGTCTCTCAGTTTGGTTCACTAGGTAAGCCACAAACATTCATTGCCAACGAAGCTGGCTGTTCACAGAGTGCTGTATCCAAGCATGTTAACAGAAAGTTGAGTGGAAGGAAAAAGTGTGGAAGAAAAAGATGCACAACCAACCGAGAGAACTGCAACCTTTATGAGGCTTGTCAAGCAAAATCGATTCAAGAATTTGAGTGAACTTCACAAGGAATGGACTGAGGCTGGGGTCAAGGCATCAAGAGCCACCACACACAGACGTGTCAAGGAATTTGGCTACTGTTGTCGTATTCCTCTTGTTAAGCCACTCCTGAACCACAGACAACGTCAGAGGCGTCTTACCTGGGCTAAGGAGAAGAAGAACTGGACTGTTGCCCAGTGGTCCAAAGTCCTCTTTTCAGATGAGAGCAAGTTTTGTATTTCATTTGGAAACCAAGGTACTAGAGTCTGGAGGAAGGGTGGAGAAGCTCATAGCCCAAGTTGCTTGAAGTCCAGTGTTAAGTTTCCACAGTCTGTGATGATTTGGGGTACAATGTCATCTGCTGGTGTTGGTCCATTGTGTTTTTTGAAAACCAAAGTCACTGCACCCGTTTACCAAGAAATTTTGGAGCACTTCATGCTTCCTTCTGCTGACCAGCTTTTTGAAGATGCTGATTTCATTTTCCAGCAGGATTTGGCACCTGCCCACACTGCCAAAAGCACCAAAAGTTGGTTAAATGACCATGGTGTTGGTGTGCTTGACTGGCCAGCAAACTCACCAGACCTGAACCCCATAGAGAATCTATGGGGTATTGTCAAGAGGAAAATGAGAAACAAGAGACCAAAAAATGCAGATGAGCTGAAGGCCACTGTCAAAGAAACCTGGGCTTCCATACCACCTCAGCAGTGCCACAAACTGATCACCTCCATGCCACGCCAAATTGAGGCAGTAATTACTGTTACTGTTTACTGTTCACAGAAGTCAAGTAATTCAGTGCGGCGCTTTTTAACGCTTGAGTAATGTGAGGTAAGATGTAAGGAGTTGAACATGAGCTGAACATGACAATATTTGCCAATACAGCCTTGAGCCAGACGCTCATTTGTCCTCCTTTTAAGATCATCACTATTGTATACTTTATCCAATGGTAGCCTATATAATAAATAAATAAATAAATAAATACCATGTACCGTGGGCCGCTCTGTGCTAGAAAGTCCAGGACCACTTTTTAGCCCCAGTCCACCCCTGTATGTACAGTGGGTATAGAAAAGAATCACCCCCCTTTAAAATAATCACATTTTGTTGCTTTTTAGCCTGAAATGAAGATGGACACAGTTTTTGTTTTATCCAGCTGTATTTACTCAGTGCAACTTATAACATCCAAGTGAAAGATAAAACACCAACATGTCAGAAGAAAAAAAAAAAAAAAAAAAGAATCACTGAGTTGGAAAAAGGATCACCCCTTCCTAAAAATGACTTGTAAACTCAATAAGGTGTAGCTAATCACCTTCTCAATGGCACACAAACCATCTGACTTTCAACTGTGATCAGCTGTGGATCAGCATTTTGTTTAGCTCAGCATGAAAAGAGCATTCCTGGAGCATTTTGTAGTTCAACTGAAGCAAACAATCAACTATGGGTGGCAAGGCACTGTCAAAAGATCTCTGGGATAAAGTGGTGGACAGACACAAGTCAGGAGATGGATACAAAAAAAATTCAAAGGCTTTATCAATGCCTAGAAGCACAGTGAAGTCTATTATTAAGAAGTGGAAGGTATTTCATACAACACTGACCCTCCCTGGATCAGGACGTCGCTCCAAACTGGATGAAAGAGCCAGGAGAAAACTGGTCAGAGAGGCTACAAAGAGGCCTACAGCAACTCTGAAGCAGTTGCAGGAGTTTATGACAAAGAGTGGTCATTGTGTACATGTGACAACAATATCACAAATTCTCCACAAATTTTAATTGTATGGTAGGGTTGCAAGAAAAAAGCCACCCACAACTGAGTTTTGCCAAAACGCATCTTGAAGATTCTGAGGCCACATGGAAAAAGGTGTTATGGTCAGATAAATTATTTGGCCTCAACACCAAACGATATGTCTGGCGGAAATCCAATACAGTTCACCATCCAAATAACACCATTCCTACAGTAGCATGGAGCATGGAGGTGGTAATATCCTGTTATGGGGGTGTTTCTCTGCAGCAGGGATTGGAGCACTTGTCAGGATAGAAGGAAAATGGATGGGGCAAAATATCGTCAAATTCTTGAGGAAAATCTGCTGCCCTCTGCCAGAAAGTTGTCAATGGGAAGAAGGTTTACCTTCCAACATGACAATGATCCAAAGCACACAGCAAAACTGACCACACAGTGGTTGAAGGAGAAAAAGGTGAATGTCGTTGCATGGCCTAGTCAGAGCCCAGACTTAAACCCCATTGAAAATCTGTGGAATGACTTGAAATCTGTAGTCCACAAACGGTCACCATCAAATTTAACTGAACTTGAGCAGTTCTGTAAAGAAGAGTGGGCAAATATTGCAAAGTCTAGATGTGCAAAGTTAGTAGAGACATATCCCAACAGACTAAAAGCTGTAATTAAAAAATTAAGACAAATTAAAGCAAGGGGGTGATCCTTTTTCCAACTCAGTGATTCTGTTTATTTATTTATTATTTTTTTTAAGAAAATTTGTATGACATGTTGGTGTTATATCTTTCACTTGGATGTTATAAGTTGCACTGAGTAAATACAGCTGGATAAAACAAAAACTGTATCTGTCTTCATTTTAGGCTGAAAGGCAACAAAATGTGATTATTTTAAAGGGGGGTGATGCTTTTCTATCCTCACTGTAATCATTTTTTTGACACCCCCCCACATAACAAATCTCAATTTAACCCCTGGTTAAGACCTTATTATTAATGCAGGTTGACATAATTATTAATGCAGCTAATTAATGCTATGCTACACCTGTAACTAAACTTGATCTCAGTAACAAAAAGGAAACCTTTTGGTGCTTATGATTCAAGATTCACTGACTCAAGAGTTTGATTCAAGAGTTTATTGTCATTGTCATATTCACAATAAACAGACAGTTACACTGTACAATGAAATTGTTACTCTGCATTCCTTCCAATAAACATAAATACTGTACTGTAAATGTAAATGTTTTAAATTGTTTGGAAAATGCACTATACGGCTGATTGTGATATGTATTACAAGTATGCTATGATTTTACATGTACTAATGAGAGGTACGTAGGCTGTAGTGCAACAGTAAAAACAGTGGCAATGAAGATGTATAATAAAAGAAACATTTGGCATCAGATTGTATAAATATAGTGCAAACATAGACCAGCGTTGTAAGATGATATGTCATTATGACCTTAAGAGGCTGTGGTCAAAAAGTGCATTGGGCAAGAATGTGCAATATTGGCTGTTCTGGTTGGAGTGACAGTGGGTGAGAGTCAATGACATGCCTGATGGCCTGTTCTTTAGCTGTGTGTAAACAGACTGTTTTGGGGCTGAGTTCTATCCATGATGATATTGTGGATTCACCTGGTGACCCACATGTTGTAAATGTCCTCCAGTGATGGGTAGGCTTTTGATGGTACCCTTGTAGAAGTAGCTACGAATTTTGGCTGTCTTCTCAGGAAGTACAGACATTGCTGGGACTTCCTTAATAGGTGTGTTGTGCTGTGGGACTAGGTGAGAAGGTCACCTGATTTCACATACCTTGGTTCACATACCAAATTTTCACAGAGCTGAAGGTCCATAGAGGACAAATGATCGAAACAAATCCCATGTATTCAGTGAAGTACAAGATTAGGCTGATGTATAAACAAATTTGACAGAATATTCTCTACCATTTCATCTTTTTGTCTTCCAAGTATGGCATCTATCACTTTAAAAATGCACTCTTTTATTATTCCAGCATCAGAAAAAAAGGTTTTTTTTTGGTTCTTCCATGTTCTGTTGGTTGTTTTGTTTGAAATTTGCATGCTCGGTTTCATAGTGACGCCTACGTTTTCTTTACAAACTAAGCATATCGGCTTCATGCTTCTCTCAGGGCATTTAAAGTCCACTGTTCTTTAAATGAACAGGCTTCTCTGTCGACTTTCCTTTCATTGGTGCTGGTCCTTGGCCATTTTTGAATGCGATATTAGCCTACTGTTGCCAGTTAGCTTAACAGCTGTTGACAAGTACAATTAATAAACTAACCACTTGTCTTAGATGTTTTTTTCTTCTTCTCATAATAAAATGCATTTAGGTCTGGACCTAGACCGGAGTCTGCTTAGTGAGTACAAGTGAACTAAAGCCTACTTTCTGGTGTTTTAGCCTTTTGTTGTGCTGAAAACAGGTTCACATTTGCATCTTAGAATGAGGGTGTGGAATACTGGTTTTCTTTGCTGCACACACCCTTCATTTGGTAGCATGATACGAAAGCATTTACCATCACAACCCCTGACAAATTTTCTCAAAGATGGTCAAAGATACAGTGGCTATAGAAAAGAATCACCCCCCTTTAAAATAATCACATTTTGTTGCTTTTCAGCCTGAAATGAAGACAGATTGTCATGTAAATACCGGTAAAGGACTAGAAACAACAATTCCTATCAGCCACTGCACCTCACCTGACCAAGTCACATGACTACCTGCACCTGATTCACATTTGGGATGATTAGCACTTGTGTATATATAGTCATGATTTGTACTGCTCACATTGCCTTTTGTTTGTTTTTCCGCACCACAGTTTATGTTTCTTGTCTTGATCGTTGGTTTATGTTTAATTTCAAGCCTTGTATGTTCCTAGTTCCTGGTTTTGTATTTTGTTTTCACCTTTTTATTAAAACTAAAATCTGCACTTGCATCCGCCTTCGCCTCCGTCTCTACCTACAGCATGACACAGACACAGTTTTTGTTTTATCCAGCTGTATTTACTCAGTGCAACTTATAACACCAACATGTAAGAAAAAAACAAAAACAGTCATTGAGTTAGAAAAAGGATCACCTTTAATTTGCCTTAATTTTTTAATTACAGCCTTTAGTTTGTTGGGATGTGTCTCTACTAACTTTGCACATCTAGACTTTGCAATATTTGCCCACTCTTCTTTGAAGAACTGCTCAAGTTCAGTTAAATTTGATGGTGACTGTTTATGGACTGCAGTCTCCAAGTCATTCCATAGATTGTCAATGGGGTTTAAGTCTGAGCTCTGACTAGGCCATGCAAGGACATTCACCTTTTTCTCCTTCAACCACTGTGTGGTCAGTTTTGGTGTGTGCTTTCTGGCAGAGGGCACCAGATTTTCCTCAAGAATTTGAAGATATTTTGCCCCATCCATTTTCCTTCTATCCTGACAAGTGCTCCAGTCCCTGCTGCAGAGAAACACCCCATAACAGGATATTACCACCTCCATACTTTGCTGTAGGAATGGTGTTATTTGGATGGTGAGCTGTATTGGATTTCCGCCAGACATATATCGTTTGGTGTTGAAACCAAATAATTCATTTGACCATAACACCTTTTTCTATGTGGCCTCAGAATCTTCAAGGCGCATTTTGACAAAGCTCAGTTGTGGGTGGCTTTTTTCTTACAACCCTTCCATACAAGCCACATTTGTGGAGAATTTGTGATATTGTTGTCACATGCTCCAGTTTGGAGCGACGTCCTGATCCAGGGTGGGTCTGTGTTGTACCAAATACCTTCCACGTCTTAATAATAGACTTCACTGTGCTTCTAGGCATTGATAAAGCCTTTGAATTTTTTTTTGTATCCATCTCCTGATTTGTGCCTGTCCACAACTTTTTGACAGTGCCTTGCCACCCATAGTTGATTGTTTGCTTCAGTTGCACTACAAAATGCTCCAGGAAAGCTCTTTTCATACTGGGCTAATCAAAATGACCGCAGCTGATAACAGTTGAAAGACAAATGGCTTTGTGTGCTATTGAGAAGGTTATTAGCTACAACTGATTGACTTTATAAGTCATTTTTAGGAAGGGGTGATCCTTTTTCCAACTCAGTGATTCTGTTTTTTATTATTTTTTTTATTATTTTTTAATTTTTTTCTGACATGTTGGTGTTATATCTTTCACTTGAATGTTATAAGTTGCACTGAGTAAATACAGCTGGATAAAACAAAAACTGTGTCCGTCTTCATTTCAGGCTGAAAAGCAACAAAATGTGATTATTTTAAAGGGAGTGATTCTATACCCACTGTAAATGCTAGTGGGTTTGCAAGAACTCTGTGTGAGTCAGCTAAAAACTAAACAGAACTTAATCATGGGACCAGTTCAACATCATGTTCATGTTCTTCAATTTTAAGCTGCAAAGTGAACAATGAAGCTCTGGGATGAGAAATACCATCTCCACAGTGTCTTTTGCTGACATCTGGTGCCCATTTAGATATAACGGTTAGTCAGTATATTTGTCCATATAAAGATAAATGCATGAAAAATGTCCTTACAATCCACATATTCTCCCATATATAAAATGCAGCAATAATCTGTATATTGTAAAATATATTGTCAATTTATTATATAATCCAGGAATGCACTGGTAATGTTGCCATATCTTTTTTTGTAACAGGATCCAGGGCACTTTTGTGCAGTTCTTAAAAATGCAACATCGATTATAGTGGATACATTGTATGCAAATATGTAAGTGTGCACTCCCTTCACTCCTACTATTAAGATTTAGCTTTGAGTCAGAATTATAAGAAAGTTTAAGCAGTAGACCACCCAACACAATCATCCAGCAACGACACACAGAACAGCACTTAATATTTTTATTATTCATATCCAATATGACATAGTGTATGCTAAGTTAGGAGTAACTATGACAATGAAGTACAGTGCTATCATCAAGAAGATAGACATCACAAAGCTTGCATCGATCAACTATTATTATTTTTTTTTTATCCATCAACAGTGGAGTGAATCTGTACAATGGAATTCAGTGATGAGGTTTGCCTTTGCATTTCTCCTTGTCCTTGCCATACTTCTTCCTGAAGAAGCACTGGGAAAGATGGGCCACGCAATCACTAAACTCTTTGAAGGACACCTGTCCATCATGGTTTTTGTCGATTTTCTTCAGGGCTTCGGTGACATCATCTGAGTCCACTTTACTCTGAGAGACAGAGAGAGAGAGAGAGAGAGGTTATTCTAAAATATATGTTTGATATGTTTTTCAAATTTAGAAATGAAAAATCAGAAAAAGATAATATATGTGCTTCTTGTATCACTTGTAATCTGGACAACTCTGCAAATGCTCATGTTCCTTAAAAGGGTATAGGAAAATAGCTCAACTTCATACTAATTGTACAATTGTGCACATCTTTGCAAATAATCATAAACCAAGGTTATTCTTTTTTTTTTTTTTTTTAACATAATGGAATTCTATCGATAACACCAATAACCTTGCACATTTCTAAGAAAAAGAAGGGCTAACAGAAACTATTCAACGTTATGTACATATTAAGCTAATAGGATAACATTTATTACAATGATTAAAGTTTTTAAAAATTTACTGTATATCTGTCTTCCATATATTGAAAATATATGTGTTTCCAGTATACACTGTGCAGTTAAACGCTTTTCTCTGTCCCACTCACCTGCAATTCAGCCTTTATCAGAGCACTGAGCTCCGCATTGCTCAGCTTCTTTTTGTCATCATCTGTTCCAGCATACTCCTCAAACACCTCCACTATAGCAACAATGGCCTTCTCCAGTTTAGACATGACTAAAAGAGAGAGAAGTTTTTATCTCCCTGCTCTTTACATGACCAAACATGTCAACAAATCAAACACATTATGATGAAGCTCTCCGGAGCACTGGCTGTGAGGCAGGATATACCATTGCAGGGCACTACGCACACACACACACACACACACACACACACACACACACACACACACACACACACACACACACACACACAATCATATCTAGGGGAATTTTAGAGTCACAAATCCATCTTCTGGCATGTTTCTGGGAGGTGGGGGGAAAAAACCATAGACCCCAGAAGAAAGCCACATGGAGAACATGTGAAACTCCACACAGGCAATAACCTGAACTCAGGATCAAACCGGGGACCCTGGAGCTCTGAGGCTGCCTGCTGCACCTCTGTGCAGCCCTTAGTATGCAACAATTGAAGAAATTAAAGTGAATTCTTCAAATCATTAAAGAATTTAAGTTTTCTTTCATTTTGTCATGACTAAAATCTTGTTTACTTAGCAAATAATATACGCATATATCATTACTACATAAATACTGAGACATGCAAATATAACTAATTAATTAGTATTAAATATTAAATTAAAATTGAAAGTATATTGAAAGGTAACAGAAAGCGTCACAGTTGTTTTTGCTTTGTGCTCCAACACATCTTAAGTCATTTATGTATATATGGGTTGGATATGAATAGCAGCCATTTTTTAAAGACATCTCTACATTCTACAGAATGCAAAGTATATGCAAATTATTTTCAGTTATATATGTAAACTAAAGAGCTGTTTCAATTCATTTAGCATTAATAAATGAACCAGAAACTGGGGAAACTACAAAGCCCATCTTTCCCCTAATCATACTACTGAGCTACGTAACAACACATTTACTTTAGTACATGCAGATTGTTTTATTCAGTATTACTAAAATGTTAAACACATTACTAAGCAGTGCTTAATTAATGCAAACAAGCACACACATCAAACATTCATGCTCACCTGAGTGTTTGAAGATCCTGCAGGAATTTCAGATTAAGAGTGGCTGAAGCATGGTGATGAATTTATAGCCATCCTTCTGGCTGTGATTCATGCTTGGAAAATGTCTGGTTGGCTTCTCACATCCAAAATTGCTACCCTTCCACATTCTTACTGAGCAATAACACTGTGCTGTCTGTTGTACATTTGATGAAGGGAATGAATACTGCTTTAGGTGCGGTCAGTCTTTTCAGAAGTGAATGAATAGAAAAGATGTTGTGATTTGGAGTGTGCTTTGTTAATTAATTAAAAATACACACAATGGGTTAATATCCAACAGACTGTGTGCAAAACAGGAATTCTGACTCCCCACTCCCTTTATTGCTTTCCACTTTTCGAGCTCGTCTGCCATTGCATAACTCAACTGCTTTTTTCCCATGATGTCTTATACGGAGTCTGTACCCAAACTCTATATGAAATGGAATATGAGGCAAGAGAACATTTCATGCATGTTTATGTCTTGGCCTGCATCTTAGCAATTTGGAATTATAGCAATGTTTGTGTCCAGATCCCATTTTAAGCTAGTTAGAAAGTTGACATGGGTTAAATGAGTCATTAATGAGTTAAATGCCTTTCCTCCTGTCTTTTTGTCTGTCTTTAAGCCATTAGAATATACATTAAGACTTAAATAACTGTCTGTGACCAACCTGTCTAGATCAGATGCAATTTAATTCAGTTTAAACTCAAGAGGAAATGTTGCAACCGTTCAGGTACACACCCATTAGACAATAAACTTGGCAACAAATACAACAGCGTGGCATGCAGCAACAACAAGTTTACAGTAATAACGTGGCAGGATACCTTATGTAATATGAATTTAGAAATAATCTTTTAGGAAACTGGTCAGATGCCAAGCATTCATATCATTAGCAGGATCAAGAGCCCACCTATACTGGATATCAAAGAGCATCGCGCGCACACACACACCCACACACACACACACACACACACACACCCACACACACACACACACACACACACACACACACACACACACACACAAACAGTGCCTTATCATCCTTGTGTGGACCTTCCACTGATATTATTAATTATGTGAATTAGTGCTATGCATACACTGAAATCTGCCCCGATCTTTAATATCAGTAACAAAAAGGAAATCTTTTGGCTCATTTAGTTTTTGAAAAATAAAAGCTGCAGGTTTTGTCATAGGTTTTCCTCCTGGGGACTGTCCATCAACTATCAGATATTTTCACAACAAAACAAAACAAACACGCCTACTACCTGGTATTTTAGCCTTTTGTTTTGTTGAATACAGGTACTCATTTGCATTTTGGATTGGGGTGTGAAGTACTGGATCAGTTTACCACACACCCTTAAATCGTTACAAAAGCATTCTGCATAGCAAACCGTGGAAATTTCTCTTTATAAAGATCACGTGAATGCTACATTCCTCATTTCAGCTGTTGTGTGTTAACCACCATGATTACTGTGTCTATTTAAACCCCTTGTGTTTCTTTGTTAAGAGGCAAAGTGTTAGCTCAGTTACCTAGTGGTCTGTCTATACCAAGCCATTGTTCCTCGTATTCTTTTCACCGTTGTTGATCTTGTTTCTGTCTTCGTTATCTCGTCTCTTGCCTAGCCCCGTTCATGTCTGTTTGTAGAACGCCTGACCCACGCCTGTTTTCGACCATTTTGGAATTGTCTGCCAGTGTTCGAAATATACTGACTTTAAACTGCACTTGCATCTGCCCTGCCCCCCAATCATTACATGTACAATCTTTACAATTTTTTTGGCAGTTTATAATTTTTTTTATTTTTTAATTTAACAGTGCTGTGTAAAATATAGTAATAAATATTTAAACTCTGTTAGAATGAACATTGGAATATTTTTTTGTAAAACCTTATTAACATCTGGCAGTAGACCTTGAAAAAGAAAAAAAGTGTAATGTGGGGGGGGGGGGGAATGGGAAAATGGACAGGGGGAATAGAGTACAGTAAATACTAAGGAAATATATTTTGCAAGTGGTAAGGATATTACAACCTCAATTCTGAAAAAGTTGGGGCAGTATGGAAAATTAAAAAAAATAAATAAAAAATTCATTTGAATTTGAACATTCAATGTCATTTGAAAATTCTATTCACCCTGTACTATATTGAAAACACATTAACACGTTATTTGATGTTTTACTTTGTGAATTTAATTTATTTTTGAAAATATACACTCATTTCAAATCTGATGACTGCAACACACTCCAAAAAAGTTGGGACAGTCAAATGTTTACCACTGTGTAACATCACATTTTCTTTTAATAACACTTATTAAGCATTTGGGCACTGAAGACAAACTCCAAGATGGTGGAAAAGCTAATTAGGTTGAAATTGATGTCATAGGGTGTATAGAACTATTGTCTCAACCCAGGGAATCCAGGGATGCCTGGCTTTTAAATTTTGGACACATTCAAAAGTTATGACCATAAACGCACTTCCAAATTAGGCCCACATTTTATCCAATGCTGGCGCTACACATGGGCAGCACATGGCCCAAATTTGGTCAGAATGTTCTTTAAATCCTCCCCAATCAGTGTGCCAAATGTCACAACTTTTTACCAGACGGTTCTATGGGCTGCCATAGACACCCTAGCCAGAAGAAGAAGAAGAAGAAAAGGTACAATGACAATAGGGTGCCTATGCACCTTCGTTGCTTGGCCCCCTAATAACTTGTATACCTGTAAATGAAACATGTTTCAGTTCAGGAAAACCTGTAGTTACAATTTCACCAAATGAAAGGTTTTCCTAGGCTGCCACAGAACTGTGAAAAACTTTTGCAATTCATATTTGAATAAGCCATAAGCAGTTTGTGCTGCTGTCTGGTAGCTCTTTTTATGCCATGTTGTCCATGGGTGTGCATTTGTGTGTCTTTGTTCAATCTCTCTGTTTAATCAAATCTGCAAAAGTCTGCAAAACTACTTTCAATGTTGAGGGGACAACTTTGGGTCCAAGGTGGTAACTCCAAACCTTACTTCCTTCTGTTCTGGTTAATCCCTGGAATTGATTAACCCCTCTTCTTCAGCCTTCTCCCTGGCTGCTGATGCTGATGACTTTACCAGTGTAAAGTGTAAAACAACCCAAATATATGTGTATTTCTCTAACTATTTATTCATTTCAAGCTTGAAATAGTCTTGTTCTATTTTGAGATAATTTTTCTAATTAGAAGCATTTATTTACAGAAAGAATCTGCCAATAGAATACAAAAGATACATTAGAGCTTGAAATGTGCATTATATTTTATTTATAATAATAATCTCATAATAAAAATATTAGATAAACATACTAACCCCAACCTCATTTTCAAGATATTCTCACTTGCTAAGATATAACATTTTACACTTATTACTTACCCCTTTTTTTTCTCTCTTTCTTCCTAGTGGCTGCTATGTCAGAACACACACCATATGCCATAATAATCTATCTACATAGCAGCTTTTGTGATAAGGGTAGGATCACAGTAACAGGTATCTTGTCTGTAAAAGCTGGCGATGCCTCCTCTCATATTTTCTGCCATGTTGTGTGTAATTTTTTATATTGCTACAGAGCTCTGTAGTGCCCAATAATTTTGTGCATTACTGACCCGCAGCTGTGTAACTGTACTCATTCTGTGGCATCATAAACAACACATATCCTACAGAGTGAACTAGTTGTCTAACTATAGCTAGCTAGTAGGGGTTTAATGATTGAAATTGTGACAATATTGTTTACAGTATTAAACCTTGGTTCATAGGGATTTTTGATTTATGTAACATTGTATGCACATTGTATTGTATAATTTATGATTCTGAAATAAAAAGGTAGTCTTTTCAGTGATAATTTTTCTTTATTAACTTTGTTCAATGATGAAGCCAGTATTGTGAATTGAATCAAAACTATAATGCCTGGTATAATGCCATGTTCTTTTTGCCCAATCTCTGTTCTCTATGTGTTCTCCATGTCTTTTGGTATCTAATTTTATTCTCCAGCCTGTCAAAAAAAATTGTGGCATGGGAGCCATTGGTGAATTTTGGTGGCCAACCAAATTGTAGTGTGGGCCTACATTTTTTTTTCCCTTTAAAAAGTCCTTGCTTTAATATATTTCAATCCAAACTGTTTATCCAGCTGCAAGCAACTAAACCAACATTATATTTGCTTGAATCGTGTGCATAACAATATCCTCAGCAATATTGTTTCTTTAAAATAGAAAAAAAGCCAGCTAATGGTATACAGTATATGAACAAGTTCATTGCAGTTAGTCTAAATTCTAGTGTAGTCCTATAGCATGGGAGGCAACCATAAGTAACTCAACTGCTTCATAAGCTTCACAAATAATAAAGTCAGGTAAATAATAAAAAATAATGACCCGGCTTGTATGGAAAGGTAATGTTTGTATAACGACAAACAGGGCGAGGCGGTTGTCACCAGGAAGTCACTCTCTACTGCAATTTCCCAGGCTGGAGGCTTTGTGTATTAAAGCTATTGTGCCACAGTAGGTGGAGATCCCACAAACCTGATGATGCACCAGAAATCACAAAGTACATGTAGTACAAAGTAAATGTATCTACATATATATTTCTAGCTGTCTTTATAAGACTTTTAGTGTATAAAGTGAATTGCAATACCAGAGTGAAGTTGCATTTCTGTTCTTTTTCTAAACGTTTCTCAAAATCCTTTTTCTAAATGGAGTTTGTTTTAATGCATCATATCAATCAACGTGTCAGGCAATGTGTCACGAAAATAGGCCCAGGACACTCCTACAAAGACTAGGTGTCACAGTCAGTAATTGTATAAAGCAAAAACAAACAAACAGCAAACATAACTCTTCTAAAATAATTTCAAAGGTGTGGGTGGTGTCATAATTCATAAACAGATTAATAAGCTAATTGTTTTAAGAATCAACAGTCAATAACTTGAAAAACAGCATTTAATTTCTGTACATTTACAGAAATTAAATTCTGTTTTCCTATGTTATTATATGTCTATATACATACATACATACATACATGTGTACATATTTTATTGTTTGCAGTAAACATGGCACATGAAAGTATGATAAATATTTATATTTGTATGAAATACAAAACCTAAAGAGCTTGCACGAACCTCAATGATATTGCAGTGATCAAACAGTTTTATTTTCATTTCATGAAGATGGAGTGACGTATTAAGAAAAGTATATGGGGGATTTCAGTGATGAACTTTGCCCTTGCCCTTGCCATACTTGACATAGCCATGTGCAAGAATGGCCAATTCTTTCAAGTTCACCAGGCCATCATGGCTATTGTCCATTTTTTGCAGGGCTTCACAGATATCCTCTTGGTCTACTTTACTCTGTGAGAGAGAGAGAGAGAGAGAGAGAGAGAGAGAGAGAGAGAGAGAGAGAGAGAGAGAGAGAGAGGTGGGGTGGATGTAGGGGAGTGAAAGAACACACAGAGAAAAGGCTATTATGTCAACATTCACTCTAAGTTGTGAGTACAGTACACAGTACAAATCTGTTTATGATAAACCTGTTAAACCTCATTTTTATACTGGGTGTGCAATTGTGCAGGTCTTTGCAACAAAAAAAAAGATTAAATTCAATTCAATTCAATTTTATTTGTATAGCGCTTTTAACAATAGATATCGTCACAAAGCAGCTTTACAGAGATACATAATTTTTGGATCTAAATTTTAAATCGATAAATTTATCCCCAATGAGCAAGCCAGTGGCGATGGTGGCAAGTCTTGAGAGGAACCTTGAGAGGAACCAGACTCAAAAGGGTTCAAGTTCAAGTTCAAGTTCAGTTTATTTGTATAGCGCTTTTAACAGTGGTCATTGTCCCAAAGCAGCTTCACAGAAATATATAAATTCAGGACATAGATTTTAAATTTATGAATTTATTCCCAGTGAGCAAGCCGAAGGCGACGGTGGCAAGGAAAAACTCCCGGAGACGATATGAGAAAGAAACCTTGAGAGGAACCAGACTCAAAAGGGAACCCATCCTCATCTGGGTGACACCGGATAGTGCAATTATAAATCAATAAATCCCTTCTATAAATGTACCAGTACTACACAGTCAAATAGCAGTTGTGAAACCATGAAAATTCATTACAGTTTTTATATGAAGTTTGTTGAACTTCACCAAACTGGAAACTTGAGTGCCAAACTGTTTGTGGTAATTATAGTCCTAAAGCCATCATAGCATAACTGTTCATATGAATTGAGGTCCAAAGCCATCTTTATGGTTTTTAAGTGGTACCATCCTCAGTAATCTCAATGATCTTTAGGCTGAAACGTGTGGGGCCATCCTCAGCAGCAGCATGTGACTTCCAGTTGATGAGATCTCCAACCAGAAGTAGGGCATCAGGATGGATCAGGCAGGTTCAGAGAGCAGAAGGGGTCAGGATCGCTGGCATCTCAGGAGTATCATGTGTAGCTCGACAGAAGGGGAGAGGGAGAGAGAGAGAGAAAGAGAGAGAGAGAGAGAAAGAGAGAGAGAGAAAGAGAGAGAGAGAGAGAGAGAGAGAGAGAGAGAGAGAGATTATTAGGCATGCTTATTGTCCCGTAATGGTTAAGGACAGTGAACTTTGCGTGAGTGAAAGCAGGTACTCCGGCAGGACTAGCTATGACAGCATAACTAAAAGGGAGAGCCAGAAGGTAACACAGATATGAGGGCTCCCTGGGACATAAGGCAGCCAGCCACTCCACCATCAACAAACCTGGGTGAACGTGTGAAAGTGGGGGGGCGATAGCATCCAAACATCCCAGTTCACCACAACATTCTATGCCTGTGAGACCTCTAGATCTGCTCCTTTACCTAAGAAAATAACTATTCACAAAAAGCTTCACTAAACAAATATGTTTTCAGCCTGGACTTAAACACTGAGACTGTCTGAGTCCCAAACACTAATTGGAAGGCTGTTCCATAACTGTGGGGCTTTGTAAGAGAAAGCTCTTCCCCCTGCTGTAGCCTTCACTATTCGAGGTACCAACAAATAACCTGCACCTTTTGATCGAACTAGGCGTGGCGGATCATAAAAGACCAAAAGTTCGCTTAGGTACTGTGGCGCGAAGCCATTTAGCGCTTTATAGTCAATAGTAGTATTTTATAATCAATGAGAAATTTCACTGGGAGCCAATGCAGTGTGGATAAGATAGGGGTGATGTGGTCATATCTTCTGGTTCTAGTAATGACTCTTGCAGCTGCATTTTGGACTAACTGTAGCTTATTTATTGAGGATGCAGGACAACCACCTAGTAGTGCATTACAATAGTCCAGTCTTGAGGTCATGAATGCATGAACTAGTTTTTCTGCATCAGAAACAGATAGCATGTTACGTAGCTTGGCAATATTTCTAAGGTGAAAGAAGGCTGTTTTTGTTACCTGAGAAATATGATTTTCAAATGACAGGTTGCTGTCTAATATAACACCCAGGTCTTTAACTACAGAGGATGAAGTAACCGTACATCCTTCTAGATGCAGATTATATTCTAGGAGCTTTTGTGTACCGATTTTTGGTTCAATTAGCAATATATCTGTTTTAACAGAATTTAGTAAAAGAAAATTAATGGTCATCCAGTCTTTAATGTCTTTAACACATTTCGTTAACGTGGAGAATTTGGAAATTTCATCTGGGCTTGTGGAAATATATAGTTGAGTATCATCAGCATAACAGTGGAAATTTATCCCGTGTTTTCTGATAATGCTTCCAAGGGGCAGCATATATAAAGAAAGCAGCAGGGGGCCTAACACCGATCCTTGCGGCACACCATACTTTACTGCCGTTATGTCAGAAAGTTCATCATTTAAACAAACTAAATGGTAGCGGTCAGACAGGTAGGATTTAAACCATTTCAATGCCTGTCCCTGAATACCAATGTAGTTTTGTAATCTATCTAAGAGTATGTCATGATCTATAGTGTCAAATACGGTACTGAGATCAAGTAGAACAAGTAGTGAAATGCAGCCTTGGTTATATGCTAGAAGCAAGTCATTTGTAATTTTGACGAGCACAGTCTCTGTGCTGTGATGTGGCCTTAAACCTGATTGAAATTCTTTATAGATACCATTTTTGTGCAGAAAGGAGCATAATTGAGCAGACACAACCTTTTCTAATACTTTAGATATAAATGGGAGGTTTGAGGTTTTTTGGTCTATAATTTACTAGTTTACTAGGATCTAGTTGTGGTTTCTTAAGGAGAGGCTTAATAACCACCACCTTGAATGTTCTTGGGACATGACCTAGAGATAAAGAGGAGTTAATAATATTGAGGAGAGGCTCTCCTACTACAGGAAGCAACTCTTTCATTAGATTAGTGAGTATGGGATCTAGTAAACATGTGGTTGATTTTGATGTGTTGATAAGTTTTGTAAGCTCTTCCTGTCCAATTGCGGTAAAGGACTGCAATTGTTCTTGGGAAATTATATTTGAGGCTAAAACCTGTGATGCTGCTGTCGGAGGTATATTTCCAGTTTTATTCCTGATGCTTTCAATTTTCTCAATTAAGAAGTCCATGAAGTCATTACTACTTAGTTGTGTTGGAATATTCAGTTTAGGCGACGTCTTATTATTTGTTAATCTAGATATTGTATTGAATAAAAACCTAGGATTGTTTTGGTTACTTTCTATGAGTTTACGTAGATACTCTGCCCTAACAGCTTTTAGACCCTGTCTATAGCGAGACATACTGTCCTCCATGCAATTAGAAAAACTTCTAGATTTGTTTTGTTTTGATGAAGATGCAGGATTCTTGCTTCACTTATGTTACAGTGTTGGTCTCTCACTCTTTTCTCAACATATTACAATTTACATTAGGGATGTTTATGCAAATCCTGCACTGTTAATATATAGCACTAATATATGTAAAAAGAAGGAATGATTGCCAGTGTTCCAGTATGTGGCTAGGACACGAGTCATACAGTGAAACCCCTCATTGATTGATTTGAATTATTGATTGATTCGTCTGTTTGTTCGTTCGTTCATTCATTCATTCATCTTCAATAAACAATTTATACTGGTCAGGGTCATGGTGTATCAGCAGCCTATCCTGGGAACACTGGGTGTGAGACAGGAATACACACTGAATGGGATGTCAGACCACCGCAGGGTGTCAGGCAAACTCACATTCACACATTCATTCCTAGGGGTAATTCAGAGTCATCTATTCACCCGTGTGTAAAGGCTTTTAAAAAGTATGTTTTAAATAAGTACTTATTTCATTTCTTTTTCAATCTCTCTCACCTGGAACTCAGGGCTCCTCAGTTGGCACATTACCCAAGCACTGAGCTCTGCTTTGCTCAGCTGCTTATCACTGTCTGTTCCAGCGTACTACTCAAACATCTCCACTATAGCAAAAATGGCCTTCTCCAGCTTAGACATGGCTGAGAGAGAGAGAGAGAGAGAGAGAGAGAGAGAGAGAGAGAGAGAGAGAGAGAGAGAGAGAGAGAGAGAGAGAATGACTGGCAAAAACATTTTTTAGCAACAATACTTTCTGTCCCAATGCTCTGTCTCATTTCCAGACTTAAGCACACTTACAGTTGGCACTGCTGATGAAGAGACAAGCCTATAGTAGAAAAACCTGTCTTCATATAATAGCCAAGAAAAAGAGACTACACCAATATACACCCGAAGAGAAACAACAAACCTAATAAAACTTTCATATCCACCTTTGCATAAATGCTGGACATACAGTATTGTGCAAAAGTTTTAAGCACCCTATTTATTTTAGTACAAACTGTGTTATAGATTTTTTTTATTTTATGACTTTTACGTTATCAAGTCAGTACAAAAAACCTTTTAGATTCCCAAGCATTAGTTTTCTAGCACAAAGTTAAATGTTACAAATGTTTGTATGTCATTAAAGAAAGCAGAATATTACATAAGAGACACTTTTCAGACAAAAAACACAATGAAGGCTGCTGGGTTTTGCTGCAAAAATAAGAAGCGAGTGCAAAAGTCAAAGTCTCCAGAAGAACTGTGTCTGGTTCTGCAAGATGCTCAATAAAACTTACCAGCTAATTTCCTTATAAAACCGGAGACTACTATTTTTATTTTTTTTGTCACACCAAATATTGACTTTGTTTGATTTACTACTGTTTACGGCTCTTTACTGTATTTTTTTAACGTAGAAACATTTAATTAAATTATTTTGATGGCATCTTTGCTCTACAGCATTTCTTTGCATGTGCCTAAGACTTTTGCACAGTACTGTATGTCACTAACCAGTGCCCAAAGCGATCATTCAAACTGTATGCTATAATGAAAAACAACCAACACTTCTTTGAAGCTTTGAAGTATTAAATCACAATCAAATAAGGTACAGCAAAACCAAAAAAAGCCAGCTGAATACCAATCAAAGCATACTACTCATCAGCTTCTATCTAAAGGCTCATTATCCAGTGCTTTATCCATGGCGACTAAAGTACTACAATTATGGACCCAATCAATATTTTTTTCAAGATAAGGAACCACTTCCCTTCTCTGTATTCCAAGCTGTTGCATACACAATAATACAGTCAGATGATAAAATTGTATGATGTATCTTATCTCAAGGGTCAGCAACTGTATGTGCAGAATGTGTGGCTGCAGATTTTCAAGCCAAGCAGAAGCACACTGAGTCCACGTGTTTCATCAGTTGATCATGATAATCAACTCTTAGGTGTGCTGCTTTACAACCGAAATTAAATTCTATAGTCATGCTAGGACTGTCTTAGGTGTGTCACATATGCAAAAGAAAAAAAAAAACAAACAAGAGCAGCAAAGTGAAGGAGGCATTGCAGCTCTGATGACAGTTCATAATCATCATAATGTCTTTTGCTGACATCTGGTGATCATTTGGGGAACAGTCTTAAAATGATTTCGATATTTTCAGAAAAATAATTAAAAATTGTGTTACAAAAGATATCACAATGATTCACATATTAGGTGATTCTTTTATCATGGAAATTCTGCAACCTGCATTTGCTTTAGGCCAGTGAATTAGGACAGTGGCTACACGATTTAACTAGCAACAGTTCTTGCTTGGTTGTCACATTGTAATTTCTTTCAGATGGTGCCATTTTTTAGAGAACTATGTACAGGAATACATTTTAAGAGGATTACTATAACATTAAAATAGCATAGTCACGTCAAGTGGGTTTTTATTGTCATTTCTCTATATAACTTGTATACACTGTAACAAAATATTTTTCCAGGACCATGGTGCAACACATGACATTACGTAAGACTACATAAAGTGCATATACACAACAGTGTGAGATGAGTAAATACACAGGGGTCATTCCATCTCAAGTGGTCCAATACAGGTTGCCTGACTGTTTTTAATTTTTTTAATGATTACCTTTATGTATTGGCATTGCAAAATGACCAGTTTTTATTTTATTTTATTTTATTTTTAACTATGACGGCCATCTTTGTCATGGCACACAACAAATTTTGGTTATACAGCTGTTTACACAAACCTCAATATCTTGGCTCAGGATGGTCCTAGCTCCTTGGAACAAAAACTAATCTCTGAAGCACATTACAAGGTACATGAACATATATAAACATTTTGCACATTCTTGTTCCTAAGGCTTAGAATTTAGGTCCAATTGTAATGCTCAAGACTGCTCACAGTTCCACTTTTAGGGTCAATTTATAATGGGGAAGGTTTGAGTCTCAGCTATAATTTTTTAGGGGGTATCTAGGCAAGTATATTGTGCATGCAGAACATTTCAGGGCAAAAAAAAGGGAAGAAAAAAAAAAGAAAAGAAATCTGGGGAAAAGCCTACTTTATTCATGCATTTTGAGAATACAAACATAGTAATTATGTTTATGATTGACATACAATAGCTTATGAGGTCTAAAATGTTACTACATTTGATATTGGCAATAGTGAAACATGATCTAGCACAGGGTTCTTCAAATCTGCAGAGTTTAGCTCCAAACTGCAAATTTACCTGCCTGTAATTTTCTAGCAATCCTGAAGACCTTGGTTAGCTTGTTCAGGTGTGTATGATTAGGGTTCAAGGTAAACTCTGCAGGACAGTGGACCTCGAGTGCCAGATTTGATAGAACTGGCCTGATCTATCATGTTGGTACAGGTGTACAGTTGATATGCGTGAATAGATTCTATCCAAATATGGAATTACAGTCTTCAGTTGGGAGTTTTACAAAAACACTGTCATAAACAGAGCTGTGATGTTGTTTCTACTGTGATAAAAGCAGTAAGTGACCACTGGCATGTTGTTTTGCTTCGAACCATGCATAGAAATCGTTCAGTACTTCTGGGAGCGAGGCGTCACCATCACAGACAAGTCGTGTAGCTTTGTAGCCTGTGATGGCCTGAATAACTTCCCACATGAGCCGTATGTAGTGTTTATGAATTGACTGTGGATTCTTTTGGCATAGTTGCGCTTCGCCTCTCTGATAGCCCGGGACAGATTGGCCTTTGCTGCATGAGCGCACTTCAACAGTCACTCATGGTTTTTGGCTTGCACGTGTGGTAAGGTTCTTTAAGAAAGTCACATAATCTATGCCTTTGCTGATGTAGCCAGTCAGTGATGCTGTGTATTCCTCCAAATCTGTGGTGGGATTGTATGTAGCAGCCTCTCTGAATATACAGGTGCATCTCAATAAATTAGAATGTTGTGGAAAAGTTTGTTTATTTCAGTAATTCAACTCAAATTGTGAAACTCGTGTATTAAATAAATTCAATGCCACAGACTGAAGTAGTTTAAGTCTTTGGTTCTTTTAATTGTGATGATTTTGGCTCACATTTAACAAAAACCCACCAATTCACTATCTCAACAAATTAGAATATGGTGACATGCCAATCAGCTAATCAACTCAAAACACCTGCACAGGTTTCCTGAGCCTTCAAAATGGTCTCTCAGTTTGGTTCACTAGGTAAGCCACAAACATTCACTGCCAAAGAAGCTGGCTGTTCACAGAGTGCTGTATCCAAGCATGTTAACAGAAAGTTGAGTGGAAGGAAAAATTGTGGAAGAAAAAGATGCACAACCAACCGAGAGAACCGCAGCCTTATGAGGATTGTCAAGCAAAATCGATTCAAGAATTTGAGTGAACTTCACAAGGAATGGACTGAGGCTGGGGTCAAGGCATCAAGAGCCACCACACACAGACGTGGCAAGGAATTTGGCTGCAGTTGTCGTATTCCTCTTGTTAAGCCACTCCTGAACCACAGACAACGTCAGAGGCGTCTTACCTGGGCTAACGAGAAGAAGAACTGGACTGTTGACCAGTGGTCCAAAGTCCTCTTTTCAGATGGGAGCAAGTTTTGTATTTCATTTGGAAACCAAGGTCCTAGAGTCTGGAGGAAGGGTGGAGAAGCTCATAGCCCAAGTTGCTTGAAGTCCAGTGTTCAGTTTCCACAGTCTGTGATGATTTGGGGTGCAATGTCATCTGCTGGTGTTGGTCCATTGTGTTTTTTGAAAACCAAAGTCACTGCACCCGTTTACCAAGAAATTTTGGAGCACTTCATGCTTCCTTCAGCTGACCAGCATTTTGAAGATGCTGATTTCATTTTCCAGCAGGATTTGGCACCTGCCCACACTGCCAAAAGCACCAAAAGTTGGTTAAATGACCATGGTGTTGGTGTGCTTGACTGGCCAGCAAACTCACCAGACCTGAACCCCATAGAGAATCTATGGGGTACTGTCAAGAGGAAAATGAGAAACAAGAGACCAAAAAATGCAGATGAGCTGAAGGCCACTGTCAAAGAAACCTGGGCTTCCATACCACCTCAGCTGTGCCACAAACTGATCACCTCCATGCCACGCCGAATTGAGGCAGCAATTAAAGCAAAAGGAGCCCCTACCAAGTATTGAGTACATGTACAGTAAATGAACATACTTTCCAGAAGGCCAACAATTCACTAAAAATGTTTTTTTTATTAGTCTTATGAAGTATTCTAATTTGTTGAGATAGTGAATTGGTGGGTTTTTGTTAAATGTGAGCCAAAATCATCACAATTAAAAGAACCAAAGACTTAAACTACTTCAGTCTGTGGCATTGAATTTATTTAATACACGAGTTTCACAATTTGAGTTGAATTACTGAAATAAACAAACTTTTCCACGACATTCTAATTTATTGAGATGCACCTGTATTTCAGTCTGTGTGCTTAAAACAGTCCTGAAGTGCTGAGTTGGCTCCCTTAGACCAGGTTCTCAACTATTTCAGAAGCGGTTTGGCACGTTTAAGAAGTGATCTGTACTGTATGATGGAATTATCATAACAGAACAGCCAAGGTAGGAACGGGGTACAACCTTGAAATCACCATGAATGTTGGTGTGAACAAGGTCTAGAGTGTTTGAGCAAATGAACATGGCACACCAGGTCAAATATTTGTGAATGGTTTTTAATACGATATTTCCCTTTTAATACTGTGTGGTGGCACATTCCCAAAGAAAAAGTTCACCCACCATCTCAACCTGAGTGTGCTGTGGTGTTTTGCTACAAGATTTTTCTTGCAAACATGCACAACCATGCACAATCTGTACACCCAGAGAAGAAGAATGGAAACCCATATGGCATTATTAAATATTGTAGCTCCCTGCTGTGATAGAAGCCCAATTCCAAAAAACTTGGGATGCTGTGTAAAATGTAAATAAAAACAGAATGCAATTATTTGCAAATCTCATAAACCCATATGTTATTCACGACAGAACATAGAAAACATATCAAATGTTTAAACTGAGGAAATGTACCATTTTAAGAAAAAAAATAAGATAATTTTGAATTTCATGGCCACTACACATCTAAAAAAAAGTTGGGACAGGGGCAACAAAAGGCTGGAAAAGTAAGTGTTGCTAAAAAGAAACAGCTGGGGGAACATTTTGCAACTAATTAGGTTAATTGGCAACAGGTCAGTAACATGATTGGGTGTAAAAATCGTATCTTAGAGAGGCAGAGTCTCTCAGAAGTAAAGATGGGATAGAATCTGGATGGAAGCATATGTTGCTCTAAAACCTGTATATACCTTTCAGCATTGATGGTGCCTTTCCAGATGTGCAAGCTGCCCATTCCATAGGCACTAATGCACCCCCATACCATCAGAGATGCAGGCTTTTGAACTGAGCGCTGATAAAAGCCGGATGGTCCCTCTCCTCTTTAGTTTAGAATTTCAAATTTCGATTCATCTGACTACAGAACAGTTTTCCACTTTACCTCAGTCCATTTTAAATGAGCTTTGGCCCAGAGAAGATGGTGGCATTTCTGGATCACATTCATATATGGTTTCTTCTTTGCATGATAGAGCTTTAAACCAGCATTTGTGGATGGCACAGAGAACTGTGTTCACAGACAGTGAGTTCTGGAGGTGTTTCTGAGCTCATGCAGTGATTTCCATTACAGAATCATGCCTGTTATTAATGCAGTGCCGCCTGAGGGCCCGAAGATCACGGGCATGCAATATTTATTTTCACCCTTGTCCCTTGTGCACAGAGATTTCTCCAGATTCCCTGAATCTTTTGATGATATTATGTACTGTAGATGATGAGATATTCAAAGTCTTCGCAATTTTATTCTTGAAATTGTTCCACAAATTGTAGACGCAGTTTTTCGCAGATTGGTGAACCTCTGCCCAGCTTTACTTCTGAGAGACTCTGCCTCTCTAAGATACTCAATTTTTATACTCAATTATGTTACTGACCTGTTGCCAATTAACCTCCAGCCCCCAACTCAAATTTTTTTGAGATGTGTTGCAGCCATCAAATTCAAAATTACCTTATTTTTTTTCTTAAAATGGTACATTTCCTCAGTTCAAACATTTGATATGTTTTATATGTTCTATTGTGATTAACATATGGGTTTATGAGATTTGCAAATCATTGCATTCTGTTTTTATTTACATTTTACCCACTGTCCCAACTTTTTTGGATTTGGGGTTGTACTAAATACGGCCATCCACATGTCACATAAAACAAAGATCAATTTCAGTAAAATAATGTGCATTAAAAAGCAGATCTAATGCAATAGGTCAATCACGCAAATGCCTGGATGATGAGGGGGTGGACAAATTTTTCCTTGCTGAACATGCACTAATGCTCATTGTAATAGATGGCAATGATAGTTTCATGTGATGTGAGGCAGATGGTAACTATAAGCACTCACAGTGACCAAGTGACTATCTCTCCATTGGCTTGTCTAAAATTGGACTGTGCTACTGTAGCCATGAAAATGATCCTATGTGTATGGGAGCTAATAAACAGTAACAAAATGTTGTCATGGTAACTGGCACCAACAATGAGATGCAGTGGCTGTGTACTACGATTGGTTCCCCTTGGTCTACTGTCCAGGTTGTATACAGAGATCTGCGATTCAAGAGGATGCACATAATTGTTTGCTATTAAGATTTCATAGGCACTTGAAATAAAGAAGGCTAAGAAACAAAGGGGATGGACTTGGCAACAAAGACGGTCAAGGAGTTGAAAGGTGCAGCACTGGTATAGTTCACTGCAGTTATTTAGGGTATGTTTCACACTGGTGCTTTTTGAGCTCAGTGGTTGGGAGGTTAGTAAAAATGTTTTAGACTGTCAGGATTGTGAAGTATAGGATTCATCAGGAGAGTTCTGCTGTTTTCTTCTATTCAACAAATGGTTTATTGTGCTTAATAGACATTTCTATGAGTCTATCACAGGTGAAGATTTTCATTCCAGTACACTAATACAAGTACTAATACTTGTACTAGTACAAGGTTTCCTCCAGCCACTGGAAGTCCCAGGGTGTGAAAGTGATTGGCCAAACCAGCAACAATCCACTTCATTTAATGTAATCAAGAACTACATTATTCCAACTGCACTGTTCCCAGATTGCTTTAGCCCATTCTAATACCTCCAGTGACTAGTTCCAGTGAAGATGACTTGGAAGCACCAATCCATAACACCTGACATCAATACATATGAACAAAATGTGAAATGAGGAGGCGGAGATATGACACAAACGAAAACAAACGCACATGGGGAAACACAGGAGGCGGAGACATGACGTAAACGAACACATGGCAGAGGTAAACAAAACGTGAGTTCATGAATAAAACGTCCATCGGAGAGTTTTTGCATAGCGCTGGAATGTGCGCAATGGAATGCGGAAGTATGCCACTCGCTACTCCTTGCCGCGTAGCGAGAGCTAGAGAAGGGGAAACCTAACATTATCCAAGTTAGGCAAATGTTTGACAAAGATAGAGATAAGCTTAAGGGAAAAAAAGTTTGATATTGCACACTACTGAATAATGGTACAAATTTACAAACATGATTACACCAAACAGAGTTTATCCATAGTACTCAGTGTAATGAGTCCTAGGTGGTGCTAATTGTCTGTGCTAGTGGATACTAATGGGTGCTAGGAATCCTGGCCAGTAGTGCTTGCAGACAGGGATATGACATTACTGAGCACAAACACCTACAAGGAGAATTTTAAAGAGAGAAGGTTGCAGTATCCATTTTTGAATTGTTCTTGAAAAACACTGTTTCAAATGGTCATGCGAAAAGATTATTGTTGATGGGGCCAACTGATGGAGTCTTTGCTCCAGAGATTCTGTGTGAAATTGCGGCATCAATTTATGAACTGAGTTCATCCATGAATGTAGGTCAAGTTTACATACAAATTATATTGGCATTTCATTGTGTAATACTAAACATGACTAAATCTTGAGTAGGTTTTTTTCCCTTTCAAACCAGTTGACATTTTTGTCATCAGTCCAAGCAAAAATACCAAGATGTCCAGTCATACCAGGTGAAAAAAAGAGCCTTATTTATACATCTAGATGTTAGCTAGTTCATCTGGGACAACATGTAGTTTGCGAGTAGCAGACTGCACCATTAATGTAAGATGGTGTGATATGTCATTGTGGAACTGTAAGAAGATGGAACTTGGGCTGGTGTTCCGAATGGCTTTAGTTTGGAAGTGAAAAGGATGCTATTTTTAAATGTACTCAAGTATTAAAAAGTAATTGTTTTTTAACTGATGAAATTAAGTTAATGTCATGTTTTCATGTGAAAACTAACTTTTATTACTTATCTAGAATGGTTATAAGCAACTATGCCATTTTGCCTGAAAACATTCAATCTCTGCAAGTTTGCTGATCATATGAAGGACTAATGCTACATAAGTTGCTAATAAATTAATCAGAAATCAAATATCCTGTAATTATACAATAGTTAGTTAATTTGATAGGTTGAGCTGCATTGCAAAAGAGTGCTTATATTTCTTATAACCACACTGGGACATTTAGCTGTGTGTATCACAGATGAGTCTGTGTTCACCACGTAAAATTTCACTTCCTAGTCCGAAACGGTTACTACAGAAGAGTTAATGACATCATCAGTGGACATGGCAAACGATACTTTTCAGGAATATAACTTTTGGCTTAAAATATGAAAAAAGTTCATATCAAAGCAATATGGCACTCACAATCATGCGACAATAATGTATGTTGGCACAGCTGTGATTACCTACAGCGCACAGCCTATATTCAGTATAACCACACTCCTGCTCGTGCAATATTACTTAAATAACCAATATAGCTAGAATTTACCTTGCTACCTAGCCTAAGTACTGGAATGAATGCTATTCTAACATAAGAAAAAACAAACAAACAAGAGACCTTCAGGTTTTTATCTAGTACTTTGAAGGTCCAAATAAAAATGTAAGGAGTAAAAAATTTAGTTTTTGTGTATTTTCTTTCCTGGAAATAAGAGTACAAGTATTCAATTTCAATAATACTCAATTAAAGTATAAATACACCAAAAATAATACTTAAGTATAGTAACAAAGTACAATTTCTCAAGTATTTTTCACCCCTGCTTAGCAACAGCAAAGGATTAAAAGTGTTCTGATAAATAAACCACATGAGGACCTCATAAAAACAACAGTGGAAAAGTGTTCTATATGCAGACATTTAAACTGGTATTAAGCATCTGAGAAACACATTTTGTCAGTGGTTAGAAAATAAGCACATGACTGTACACTTTTTTTTTTTTTTTTTTTTTTAAGTGTTATGTAGTGTGACACCCTGTATTGCCCCCAGTTCCTCAGCAACCACTTTCTTTGTATAGATAACAGACACTCCCTCCTGCTCAAGTGATCTGAGGGGAGGAGAAGAAATAGAAAAAAAAAATAAAAAATCAGAGGCAGAGATCAGTTTAAGTAAACTGGACATAAAAGCTTCAAACATTATGCATTTTAGTTATATTAATGACTATTAAAGTGTCCAAGAAAAGACATAATCTGGAATAGATTGAGAAATGTAGTATTGCAAATCCAAACAAAATGGCACTTCCTTATTTCAATACTTACATCATACTTGCTGCTAAATCAATTGTTGGAAAGTTGTCTGGGCAGAACTGAGTGCCAAGAACTCGGTTTAGTAAGGAAATCTTGTGTGTCACTCGGATCCTGCTACAAATTCCAAAACATTTAGTGGTATTTGAAAACTATTGTTATCAACTTTTATATATATTCACTACTTTACTGTTATCACAGTGCTAGCATGATCTGGAAGGTTTTTATTTGTATACATAAATGATCCAATCCTGAAGACCAGGGTTTATTACTCTTGAGAAAATTGAGTCATATTTGTACATGTTGTCAAAATAAGTGATTTAATATTGCAGTAATCCCACAGGATTATAGATGACTATAGATAACTGAGCAGAGCCTAAAAAAAAACAACAACCCCAAAACAAATAACATTAATGAGAAAATGATCACACTTCCTGATTTAGATTAAAAAGCATCTGCCAAATAAATGAATGTAAATGTATCTGTTCCTGATACATTCTCAATCCTAGTTAATATATTTCCTATTTTGACATGCCTGTTTAAAATCCTTTATGAGCTGATTTGGTTTATTGGCAGTGCATTGCATTGAACAATGTTACAGCAAACTCACTGCCCAAAACAAAAAGAGTCTAACTAACATGTAAGTATAATTATAAACACAGACACAAAAGAAAATAAAGAGAGGTGTTTCGCAGTTGCATTTATTAAAACTTGTTTATTCAACAATATTCAGTAGAAAATCATCTCGAACTCCGACTCATTTGTTCCCCTGCATTTACTTGTGTCCTTTAAGGTGCAACTGGTAACACTGTTCACAGGCAATGGACAGTCCGACCACAAGGGACACAAACTCTTGAAAGCTAACCTCTCCATCCCCATTGGTGTCCAGATCTTTCATAATCTTGTCAACGGTGGCGGGGTCTTTCTGAGCCTGCAGAGAGAGACAAAAACATTTGATGCAGAAAAGGCAAAGTGGCATGACAATAACAATAACTAAGAAAGCATGAGTTAAAAAAAAGTGTGGAGAGAGAAAAAAAAAAAAAAATGTGTGTACAATATCTGAGCTGGAAATTAAAGTGCAAGACTTAGAGAATGAGTCAGAGTTAAGAGCTGTAATAAGAGAACAAAATAAGCTTAGGAGAACAAAAGAAGTTGTCCGTGGTACCTTAAGGAAGTTGGCGAGCTCTGCCTCCATGAGCTGCCGGAGCTCTTTGCGGCTCAGTGTGGTGCTGTTGCCCTCATTCTTTGCATAACGGTGAAACACTGTGATCAGAGTTTCCATAGCTCTCTCCAGATCAGACGGCATGATGACTCACTGCAGACACACAATGAATAGCACTTTTACAACATCCACCCGTCCTCTCACCACTGACTTGTCTGACTTGACCAGACTTTCTCACGCTGTGTTAAATGGAGTCATGAAATAACTGAAGTTTGAGAGAAAGACCATGCCTGAAACTCCACTTTCTTCTTAGGTAACTTCATCTAAATTCCCATCTCTCTTTTTCTCCAATAGTGACATCATTTCTGCACGGACCACCTTCCCATCCCCTCCCTACTATTCAACAAATTCCTGGGGTCTGGCTATCTAGTGCAAAGCAGAAGCTGCCTGTTGCCACTCGCAAACTAATATTTCTTGCAACATGCATGACTTCATCAGGTGCATGAATTCAAGCTTTTGCTTTGGGAGATGTGTCATGCAGTCAGATTTGTAGTGTGTTTCAAGCACAGTCACACAAATCACTACAAACCAGTCCAAACTGAAAAAAGGCAATATATTCTGAAGACAATATATTCTTAAAAAAAAAAAAAAAAAAAACCGCACATGATTACAAATGACCAATCTGGCAACATTTCTCCCTCTTCATTGCGCACACACAGTGCTGGAAAAGTACACATCCTGTATGTACTAGTTCGACTATGATCCGTGAACTGAAAATCTAATTGAGGCAAAGCCAAATACAGTAGTAGGCTATGTTTAATGTTCATTTCTATGCATAACACATTTCAATCGACAAAGGAAACTTTCTTCCCAGCACCCCATCTCTAAAAGAATTACTCTTGGGAATTAAAAGTAAAACAAGGCCAAGTGATTGGCGTTTTCTTTTGCAGTTTATAAACGCAGTAGTGAAACAGTGCAATAGGAAACGCCTCTTGTAAAGAGGACGGACATGAAAGTAATCCATACACGTATTAAGTAGGATACAATAGTGAAGTGGGTATAGCGTATGCGTTAGTCTCCAACCCTGCGTCAGACAATTAATATAGGTGGGGAAATGAGACGAGCCGGTGGATGATGGTTCAATAAAACCTGAAATTAACATCCGAAAAGAAAGCTTATGTTGCTACTTCATATAAGCACAAACTTACCTTTTTTTTCTGGGACAGAGAGGAAACTTTTGAAGCAGAGATTTTTGCCTGGAACAGCAGAAATCTGCACATTCCTCGCTCTGAGTATTTATAAGCCGGCTCCACCCGACCTGGGTGTGGGCGTGTACGAGCAGGTTTAACCATTTATGCTGCACAACATACGCATTACGAGTCACTTTAATGATTCGACTCTTTTGAACTACGTGTTTTAAGTGAATCAAACTCTGGGAGTTGACTGCGTAATTTACCACCGAGGGCGTCGTCCAGATTCAACAGCCTACAACTGCAACAACCTACACTTTGTCTAAAGGCTACAAACATCTCGTTTTAAAGGCTAAGCAGCATCTTAAATCCACAATCACAATGTAATTTCTAATAGAAATATTGTGATAGTCAGTTGCATGACTTCACAGCTGAAAAAGCCATGAGTAAAATAGTAGCTTATAGCTTTGCTAAGCGATGTTGATGATCTTCGCTAACTTACACCCAGACACCAGACTACCTCCCATCAGCCCCGTGCCCTCCATCCAAACCTCTCAAAGCCTATAACTTCAAAAACATACACATGCACTGTGCAATTGCACTATAAGGTAACATCGTTTACCTTTTAACATACGTTAGATGTTAATCACCTGATTACATTTCAAGAAGTTCAGCAATCCCTGGTGAAAATCCAGCTTGGTGTGACCAGCTACCAGCTGCCAAAACACAGGCTGAACTGGTCAAACTGGTAGACTATCTTTTAACTTAAGTTATTTTCCTTCTTGTTTGCGAACTCCTAATTGAGTTTGTTATTTTTATTTAATGCCGATGATTCAGCATTAAATAAAAATAATAATTTAGAAACTGTTCTCTTTCTACCAGCACTTAACAGCTGGTACAGGTGGTCTCCCAGCTCGATCAAACTCCTGATCAAAGTCTGCATCCACAAGAGTTTTTGGAAAATTACATCCAAGCAAATGACACTAACCCCAGCAGAATGCTACGTTTTATTTTTGGTTTAGCTAACTATGAATGTATTTTATAATGTTATAATTGTTGTCTAGGTGGCCAATGTTTTTGGGAGAAAGCCATTGTTGGGAAAGGTGAATCCAGAACATTTGATAAAACATCAGCCATCACTTCCATAAGATATATTGATGAAATCAGTTGTAAACTTGGACTTAGTTCATACTCCATTGTCTTCTTCCAAAGAAGGTGTCCTAAATGGTTAATACAGCTGGGACGTTTTGAAATGTTCTGCTGCCCCCGCAGTCACAGAGACATTTTTTAAGAGTGAGTTTGAAAATCTGAGTGCTAGCTATCAAGATGTAAAGACAGTTAAATGTTAAAAGTGTTCATACAAATGAGTAAACAGCTTTAATACTAAAAAATTGCTAACATTTTGTGAATCTAAATATTGTATTGGTTATACAGTACCTGCAGAACAGCAGGATACTTTTATACAATGGTGCACAAATAGTGTTTGTTGAGCAGAAGTGGAGTCTGGTTCCACCCTTTCTCTCCCTTTCTCCCCTCCCCTATTTCCCAACTCAGTGAGTCATAGCTTCCAGCACTGCCCTACCCACAGTCCTCTGTGTGTGTGTGTGTGTGTGTGTGTGTGTGTGTGTGTGTGTGTGAGAGTGAGTGAGTGAGTGAGTGAGAGAGAGAGAGAGAGAGAGAGAGAGAGAGTGTATATTTTGGATTATAGTCAAAAACTGGTCTTTATCAGACTGTTATTTTTGAAGGGATGGGCTGCTTTTGGCCACATACCACACACGCTACCTCAGATCTGCACATCCTTTGTAATCTGACTCGGGGACTGCAGAGGTAATTTGGGTTGAAGAACTAAATATGCAGCAAAATCATCCAAGTTCAATTTAAGTAGTGTAGTTGTAGTGTGCTTTTATGTCCAGGGGAATCTATGGGAACACATTGTGGTGATTCAACACTGAGGACATTGCTGTTTTGGCTTACTTATGCTTACTCATGCTACCTCAGTAGCTCCTCTACACTTTTGCTTTTTTGCATGTTTTAATCAGAAGACCTTTTCTTGTGTCTTACATTGTCTCACAAATGTAAATCATAAAGCAAGGACGGAATTTCAACCAATCAGCATGCATTTTTTAAAAATTAAATATCGATAAAGAATATAAAATAAGTATTAAGGTCCCATGAGGTAAAAGGATACTGTCCAGCCCATAGCCAACATCCCCCTTTTGAAGTGAATGTCAGTGTTGGGTGTGTTATAGTAACATCATTCTTATGCAAACATGGGGAAAAAAGAATCCAACTTTGGTCAGATGCTTGCAATTGTCAGCCAGTCAGCCAGAGCAACATTCCTGTGTCTATCACAAAAACCTGATAATTATTGCAAACTGCTATTTTAACAGAGACAGAAGAGAGGTGCACAATAGGAAACAAGGGCTTGCATAAGCCTGTGAGAATCACCACTCCTTAACACTTGGAGTTTGCCTTGGGTGTGTCTAGTGGCATAAGAGACCATGAGTTTGAAAGCGTTGGCTGTCCTGCTCTGTTGACGTGGTCTCTCTAAAGATTTCAACAGCCATCTCATTCTCTACATTCCAGGACAAGGCTACTGCAAGCTTGAACAAGCGCTGTTACAAAAATGTCATTATAAAAATAATCATTACTGCATTTAAGATTTATCTATCAATTTAAGACTCTGAAGACATTTCATTTGCAAAGTTTGAAATATGCATAAGTGACAGACTTTACTTCTGTTCTATTTAAATCAATATTGTGCTCTATGTGGAGTTTCACATGTTCCATGTAGGTTTCCTCTGGGTTTTCCAGTTTCCTCCCACCTCCCAAAAAAAAAAAAAAAAGTCAGTACGTGGATTGGCTTCAGACCCATTGCAACCCTGAGCAGGATAAAGCTGCTACTGAAGATAAATGAAGGAATATTTTACATCACATCACTACTTATTTGTATTAAGCTAAGCAGATTTGGTGAGCCTGGACTGTTGAATATTGTAAAAAACATTGCCTGGACTTTTTCCAGTTTTCAACACTCAATTTTCAAGACTCCTGTTCTTGGCTGACAGGATTGGAACATGGTCTTCTGCTGTTGTAGCCTATTTGTCTCAGGATTCGGCTTCTTGTGTGTTCTGAGATGCTTTTCTGCTCACCACGGTTGTAAAGAGTAGTTATTTAAGTTACTGTAGGCTTCCCGTCAGCTTGAACCAATCTGGCCAGTTTTCCACCCCTAAGTATTGCTACTTACTGGATGGTTTCATTTTTCGTGCCATTCTGTGCAAACATCTAGAGATTATTATGTATATAAATCCCAGGAGATCAGCAGTTTCTGAACTACTTACCAGCCCATCTGGCACCAACAACCATGCCACAGTCAAAGTTACTGAGATTTGTTTCTCCATTCTGATGTTTGATGTGAACATCAAGCTCTTGACCTGTATCTGCATGGTTTTATGCATTGTGCTGCTGCTACTGTACATGATGTGCAGGTGTACAGGTGTACATAATAAAGTGGACCATGAGCGTATATTCTAGGACTGCCAAAGGACCACTGAGCCAGTTGAGTAACCTCAACCTTAAGCTTAACTCTTTTCTGTATGTTTTTTCTATAAATGCATCTATAGCATAACAAATAATTAAAAAGCATTGTGAAATACTAAAATTCTGTCATTTAAAAAAAAATGTATTGTAGCTTTGAGGAAAAAAAAGAATTTATTGTGGATATACTGTATCTTATGGTAAATACTCTTATGGTATGATAATCACTTTATTTTTTATTTACATACAATTTATAAAATACTATGTTGATAAATGCCTTGCAATGTCAGGGGGGGAAAAAACCTGTGTTTTTTTTTTTTTTTTTTTTTTTTTGGAACAGGTTTTCCCTCTTTTTGACCTGCTTTTTCTGATTTTGCTAGCATTCATTAATGCGTAAAAATTCCGTTGTTGTCAGTAACATCAGTGACTGATAACATCTGCTTTCTTTCACAATCTGATTGAGATATTATATATAAGGGCCTACCTAGAACATTCCACTTTTATATCTACAGTATGTAAATGGAATCAAGTGGAGACAGGGTAAATTGGCTTGAGTATACAGGTGATACATGTAATGTATGCATGTAGATAAGTGTATGTGGCTGTAAATGTAAATGATACAAACTATTACAAGTATAATAACAATAAAATCTTGGTTTATATATATATATATATATATATATATATATATATATATATATATATATATATATATATATATATATATATATATATATATATATATATACAGGTGCATCTCAATAAATTAGAATGTCGTGGAAAAGTTCATTTATTTCAGTAATTCAACTCAAATTGTGAAACTCGTGTATTAAATAAATTCAATGCACACAGACTGAAGTAGTTTAAGTCTTTGGTTCTTTTAATTGTGATGATTTTGGCTCACATTTAACAAAAACCCACCAATTCACTATCTCAACAAATTAGAATATGGTGACATGCCAATCAGCTAATCAACTCAAAACACCTGCAAAGGTTTCCTGAGCCTTCAAAATGGTCTCTCAGTTTGGTTCACTAGGTAAGCCACAAACATTCATTGCCAAAGAAGCTGACTGTTCACAGAGTGCTGTATCCAAGCATGTTAACAGAAAGTTAAGTGGAAGGAAAAAGTGTGGAAGAAAAAGATACACAACCAACCGAGAGAACCGCAGCCTTATGAGGATTGTCAAGCAAAATCGATTCAAGAATTTGAGGGAACTTCACAAGGAATGGACTGAGGCTGGGGTCAAGGCATCAAGAGCCACCACACACAGACGTGTCAAGGAATTTGGCTACAGTTGACGTATTCCTCTTGTTAAGCCACTCCTGAACCACAGACAACGTCAGAGGTGTCTTACCTGGGCTAAGGAGAAGAAGAACTGGACTGTCGCCCAGTGGTCCAAAGTCCTCTTTTCAGATGAGAGCAAGTTTTGTATTTCATTTGGAAACCAAGGTCCTAGAGTCTGGAGGAAGGGTGGAGAAGCTCATAGCCCAAGTTGCTTGAAGTCCAGTGTTCAGTTTCCACAGTCTGTGATGATTTGGGGTGCAATGTCATCTGCTGGTGTTGGTCCATTGTGTTTTTTGAAAACCAAAGTCACTGCACCCATTTACCAAGAAATTTTGGAGCACTTCATGCTTCCTTCTGCTGACCAGCTTTTTGAAGATGCTGATTTCATTTTCCAGCAGGATTTGGCACCTGCCCACACCGACAAAAGCACCAAAAGTTGGTTAAATGACCATGGTGTTGGTGTGCTTGACTGGCCAGCAAACTCACCAGACCTGAACCCCATAGAGAATCTATGGGGTATTGTCAAGAGGAAAATGAGAAACAAGAGACCAAAAAATGCAGATGAGCTGAAGGCCACTGTCAAAGAAACCTGGGCTTCCATACCACCTCAGCAGTGCCACAAAGTGATCACCTCCATGCCATGCTGAATTGAGGCAATAATTAAAGCAAAAGGAGCCCCTACCAAGTATTGAGTACATGTACAGTAAATAAACATACTTTCCAGAAGGCCAACAATTCACTAAAAATGTTTTTTTTTTTATTGGTCTTATGAAGTATTCTAATTTGTTGAGATAATGAATTGGTGGGTTTTTGTTAAATGTGAGCCAAAATCATCACAATTAAAAGAACCAAAGACTTAAACTACTTCAGTCTGTGTGCATTGAATTTATTTAATACACGAGTTTCACAATTTGAGTTGAATTACTGAAATAAATGAACTTTTCCACGACATTCTAATTTATTGAGATGCACCTGTGTATATACATGCAACATTACGCTTAGCATTTGCCAGAGCGGACCACTTTGCTGGCTACATGCTTATAGCTTAGGACAATACTGACATCAGCATGAATGATATACACAATTAATTCACACAGTTACATTTCATGAAGGTACTGTTCAATAGGATAGCTGTATAACATCAGGATACTGTATAAACATTATTAGTCTGTATAATTTTTTTAATATAGTTTACATAGTTTGTGTAAAGGTGGCAGGGACAAATTTACTAAAGTAAAACAAATGAAACTTAACATGGGAACACAAGGTATTTGGGACTATGCATTCTGTGATCTTATATACAGAACTACTATGTTGACACTTTTAGAAAAAAAAAAAAAAGAAAAGAAAAAAGGTTCTTCAAGTGATCTTTAAGCAGTTAACGCTACAGCATGTTATGTTTCATTAGTTTTGCTTTAGTAATTTTGTCCCTGCCACCTTTACGTAGTTTGTACAGCGCACGTGTCGCAGCACTAATACTTTATACAGTTTATCCTTTTATACAGCTATCCTGTTGTAGAGTATTTTTATGAACTGTAACTGTGTGAATTAATTGTGTCAGTATTGTCCTATCTAGCCTAGTCTCATGGTAAGCTATAAGCATGCAGCCAGCAACATGGTCAGTAAGGAAGGATATAGTAACTCAAATAATCACTCTTTACAACTGTGGCGAGCAGAAAAGCATCTCAGCGTGCACAAAACATCGCGATCATGCCTATGACCAAGCTTCACTGTGTGCAGTGCACAGAGGAGGAGATGGACAGTAGCAGCTACAGCCCAGACTCTCACATAGGTATCTGCCTTCTTACATGCGTTCAACATGAGCTTGTATAACACGCTATGTGGCAGTGTCATATGGGCCATACTAGAATTTACAGAAAAGGGCAAATGGACAAGTGCAGTCTCTGAGTGAAAAACAAAGGAGAGTTCAGTGTTTCACTGTGGGAATAGTAAATGGAACACAGCAGGGGTGTAACCTGTAAAGCTGTGAGGTCAAATCCTTACACTGTCAGAAGGCAAATTTTGGATGCTTGAGAAATCTCCTTATTCTCTTATTCTTCTCTTATTCTGCTCAGTGCTTTAAGCTTTCATCATATTCTGCCTCAACCTTTAGCGGTGCTATATAAATGGCTTTATGTAATTTAATAATCTGTAAATACATTCATGTCACAGAAGCGTGAAACAATACATTTATTTGAAAATGTATTTATTTTTGCAATTTAATACGTACTGCTGATTTCCAGGCAGAGACAGGGTCAGGTCATGGCTAAAGACTGCTTTACTCAAATGTTCATGAGCCGAGAGTCTCATGACACTCAGCAATGATTCCAAAATTAAATAAATAAATGACGTCTATTTTATTCTGCCATGACCAAAAAAAATGAATGTTTTTTTTTGTTTTGTTTTTCTATCCTAAGGGACCAAAATACCAAGAGACCAAGAGAATGCAGGAAGTTGTCTATATTAGTCGCATTATATTAAAAACTGCAGAAACTGGACATCTATTCAGTCCATAAGACATTCACAGCTTCAAATATAATTTTTAAAAAAAAATTCTATGACAATATCACAATCTTAGAACACTGTGCTGTAATGCTTGAAGAAGCTGCCTCATTTTACCAGTGTGGTTATCATCCATGCTAGATATCATTTTAAGATACTGTCAGAATAGGACTCATAATTTACTATAATACTGTGATCGTTTTACTTCATTTTTTAACTTTTAAATGCTTTCATCCTGTAAATTGTGCAAAGCAAGAAGAGACAAAACGGATCTTGCTACATCAGTGTCATTCATTCTACAGAATAAAACACCACCACCACTTAAGGCTTTTAAGTGTTTTAATAGCAAATCCTTTAACAAAAATACTTCATAAGAGAAACCAATTCACACAGCTATGACTGGTAAGACATGAAACCAAGTAGTCTTTACAGATTCTAGGAATCAGTGCAGATCAGTTTATTGCAGTGTGTGAACAAATGTAACACAATGATGTATTTGCGTAAACAGACAAATATGTACATGAACAATATGCGTATTTTGGGTCATTAATAATCTGTGTGACTCCTGATTGGGGATTTACATGGCTTGTGGAATGGAATGTAGTAAAATCGTAGAATGGGCCAAATTTCAAACAAAACATAACTGCAATATGCCAAATAATCAACGTTGCTGTTGCTGGGATGATGGGGCAGGGTCAGTCATTTAGTTCTTCCTTTTGCCCTTGCCAGCAGTTTTTGCGGGAGTTGCTACGGGAGCGGCCACCTGGTAAAGAGCTGCCGACACTTTGTTGATGTAGTACAGAGCAAAGAGCGAGAATATCAAGCTGTAAAGGGAAGACGAGGAGTGAACTATTAAATGTGTGCGGAATATTACCGTTTAATCTCAAAAACAGACAGACATGCTGTCTACAGGTGTAAACTAGCTATATAACTTGTACAGTAAAAGTGGCAGATGTGATGCTGTGAAATGCCACTTTATTAGGTATAAATATCTAGTACACTAATACACTATGAACTTTGTTAGTATCAATGGTAAAACTATGACTTCTGGACCGAAAAGTACCTAGGAGAGATTATTAAATATTATTAAGATATTAGCAGTGTTTATAAGTAGATGTTGACCAACTGATTAATTGGCACCAATAACCGATTGCTGGAACTATCGGTTATAGTCTGTTGTGGGAGCGGCTGAGAAGGGTCCTCTGTCATTATTCAGTACGAGAGCGGCCTCTAGAGGCAAAATAAAAACTATCACTGACAAATTTTGTTGAGTTATTTGAATTTTTTTTTTTTTAAATTCAATTTGGCTGTCTCTATTTTAATTTGCTATATGGAGTGTTACTTTTTTGTCCAGTTTGGATGTATATCTTTTATTTACCTTAATATGTACTGCCCAACTTAATTACCGGTATCGGTCAACCTCTATTTATAAGAAATACTGTATAAGGGTAACTAGACATTGTCCTCTTGAGCTGAAAACTAACACACAGCAGGACATACATGAACATGTTGTTTATCACCAGTACATCTGTCCGTAAATCCCACCCTAAATTCGATTAAAATATTGAAATATGTCCACATTTTACAATATTCATTTAGATTAGTCGGATTTGGATCACTTTTATTCCATCTACACCTGTTATTTTTCATTGCCATTTATAGCTGTTATATATTCAAAAGAGTTTGACAGAAATGCTACAGGAAAAAGATCATTAAATCCGATTAAACATGTATTAAAAGTAGGCAATTAGATATGTTTGCATTGTGGACTAAAATGTAAGTGAGACGCACTAAGTTAAAAAATTATTTATGTATAATGAATTGATTTGTCAGATTAAATATAATTCGGACTACATTCTTCAAAATCAGCGTTAAAACACTAAAATAATGAGTGCATGTCCGTCTAGCTACTGTTATTTAGCTTTTTTTTTGTTACTCACCATGTAGTGACACACACACGATGCACCAAACCAGACGCGAACAGGGACAGACACAGGCACAGAAAAACTGAAAAGAGAGAGAATTAGAATGATTCATTTTCATACATGTCCAGGCACTAATATTATAACAAAATTTTTAAAAAAATCTAAATAACTGAAATGAAAACTTTGGTTATTAAACCTGTATGCTTATAAGGCACATAACACAATTATGGTGTGACTGTTCAGGAATAAACGCAGTGGTTTGCCCACTCACTCTCTGGAAAGATCTTCGCCTGGAAACCTTTACCAAAGACAAGATTCTCCAGATTGTTAAAGGCCTGAAAGTGAGCGTTAAGGAGAAACAGACTCAGATATCATTTTCAGTATGTTACTACTTGAAAATACCACAAAGGTGTACTAAACCAAGGCAAAACATATTGTAGCTCTCAAGCTTTTAACAAAGGTATCTACATCCATTACATGAGCACTGGTCTCACACTTCCTCCCTCACTGCAAAGGCCTCCTGTGAGATTGTTGAGTGACTACAACAACTTCTTGTGGACTAAACAGTGAAATATTTATAATAAGACATTAAAAAAAACTAATTCATGCATTTCTTTCATCCCAAGTGACTACATGTAAAGCAGAATCACGATTCCAGTACAGTACATACAACTGTCCTACATTCTCTTCCTATCTGGTACAATGTGATGATGTCTAGATTACAAAAACTGTACAATCTGAAGATTAGCAGCCATGTTAGGATACAGTGAGGGAGCAGATGAAGAGCAAGGAGCCCAGGAAACCTCCCAGGATGGTGAGCCACTCAGAGGAGGCCAGCTGCCTGCTGAACATCTGCATGCCAGCGAAGACCAGCACGGACAGCAGACTGGACAACACCAGAGACGTCCCTGTATTCACCGCTGAGAGAGAGTTTACAATAAGCATTAATTAGTAGATAAGTTTATAAAATGAAAGGACTCCAATATTAAACTATTATTGCAACAAGAGTCTTTTAGCTGTTGTGTATCAGTTCCCGCTTGATGATGATATTTTATTTTGTTATGGACTGAGTGCAAGCAGTGATATGATCTTAGGCTATTATACTGTGAGAAATTTTGTTCCAAAAAGCTTCTCTGAGCATAGTTAGATATCATCATTAATTCTACAAAAAGGCTTGTGGAACACAGATTTAGATATTTCACTGTTTATGCAATGAACTTTCATTTGCAATAAGTAGACCACTGGAATTTAGCACATCGTCATCATCTTAGATCATATTGATTTGATAGTATTTTTATCACTAACAACTGACTTCTTGTCAGTCCTTGTTACAATAATATATTTTTGTACATTTATACAATAGTACATTTAAAAAAAAATCAAACTTCATATGCTTTTGTAAAAACTAAACATCATACTTCATGTATGCTTTCAAGTGAAGTGTTGTTATAGCCGTACCATAATCACATCACCAACCCCAAAATAGGGACTTTTAAAAAAATTTTTTTTATTTACACAACCATCACCATTCATTTCCAATGTATGGAACAGGTTCCCACCCCTGGTCATGGAGTACCCCCATCCTGCACATTTTAGTGTTTTAGCTGCTTATCAGCTAATTAACAGCTCATTTGATCTTCTTGAGGTGGGTGGGTGGGGGTGTGTGTGTTAGAGCAGAGAAAACAGGACAGGGGGTACTCCAGGACCAGGGCTGGGAAGTGGGAACCTGTAGTGTATGGCAGAAAACCTCATATATGGAAGCAAAGTGGAAAATATTCAGTACACTTATGAAATCCCACTATTTATAAAAAATAAAAATAAAAACATAAAAATAGGAAACCATCACCGAAATTCTAATGGTTTCCACTACAAATGCCAATACAAACCATCAGCTAACCATTAAAACCATTACCATTATTGGTCCTTGTATGGTATCCACTTGATATGCCATCAATAGAAGGCAACAAATTACCAGTAGAGACCCACAGGGACCATTACAGTTTGCATTAAAACCAATCTAATTTCTATTATAACCATTAAAACCATTACGTTTTTTAAAAATTGTTGTTTGTGGGGGTTTTTTTCAGCAGGCTTTTGTCGTTTGTAGGAGGAAACATTTAGGAAACAGCGCTAGTAAGAGGCCACGTCAGTGTCCGTCCCTCAATAAGTTCCGACTAGAAACAAGACTAGCAGTCTCCACTAAGTTATGCTTATTTCTCACATAAATCACAGATACTTTTTTTTTTTTTCTAACAAGACGTGATTTGTGTTTCCGAAGTGAACACAGTGCTAAAACATCCAGACTGTATTCGTACAGATTTATATAAACCAGGAAGACGCTTAGTTAAGACTGGTGGTGAATGCAATGGCAATGAATGCGATCCAAGACTGGGCAAATGTATTCACTGAACAGGCAACGATACAGTATGTTATAACAGCCTCTGCGCACATCTGCAATTCATTTCTAATTTATATCTGCAAATGCACAGAAACAGCGCGCGAGAACCTAATAACACTAATAATACTGTTCGCGTCAGTCAAGTTATCTTTAGTAGCTGGCTTATCTCCATTAATATTTTGAAACGTGAATTACATTATCTATCTCGTTTTTGACTATTCGAAAGAATAAACACATACCCATCCTTTATTCCGAATACGCAGGACTGTAAGGTAAATAAGCCGAAAGCTCGGTGTACGATACAGCACTTTGGCGAGCTTCTCCGGCGGCAGAGAGTGACGTCACACAAGCGTCAACATGAAGGCCGTATCCCAAATAGTGGCATGGGGTACACAGAGTGGCCTATTTAGGGCGTAAACGCTATTTTTGCATATTCCCTAGGCAGTGTACTTATTGGATGTAAGAGTGTATATGGGAGTTAACCAGAGTGAACGCCCCGTTCTTTCTTCTTCATCTTCAGTAATAGCAAACTGCAAATCCGCGTATATCGCCACACAGTGGACTACTGCTCAACAGGAGGATAAATAAAGGCAAAGTTGATGTTTTTAAAACGGTAAATAATAATAATAATAATAATAATAATAATAATAATAATAATAATAATAATAATAATAATAATAGTTAGCTTTTCTAGTTTCTAGTAATAGTAATAATTTCTAATAATAGTTAGTCGTCTTTCTTCTTCTTCTTCTTCTTCTTCTTCTTCTTCTTCTTCTTCCTGTTGTTGATGTTGTTATTATGATTACTGATTTTATTATAATTATTATTGTTGTCGTTATCATTACTACTGTTGTTGTTGTCATGTTGTTGCTGTTGTTATCATTACTGTTGTTATTGTTATCATTACTGTTGTTGTTGTTGTTGTTATCATAACTGTTGTTGTTGTTATCATTACTGTTGTTGTTGCTGTTATCATTACTGCTGTTGTTGTTATGTTGTTTCTGTTGTTATCATTACTGTTGTTGTTGTTATTATTATTGCTGTTGTTGTTCTCATTACTGTTGTCGTTGTTGTTATCATTACTGTTGTTGTTGTTGTTATCATTACTGTTGTTGTTGTTATCATTACTGCTGTTGTTGTTCTCATTACTGTTGTTGTCATCATTACTGTTGGTGCTGTTGTCATGTTGTTATCATTACTGCTGTTGTTGTCATGTTGTTGCTGTTGTTATCATTACTGTTGTTGTTGTTATCATGTTGTTATCATTACTGTTGTTGTTGTTATCATGTTGTTATCATTACTGTTGCTATTGTTGTTATCATTGTTGTTGTTGTTATCATTACTGTTGTTGCTGTTTATCAATACTGTTGTTATCATTACTTTTGTTATCAGTACTGTTGTTATTTAATTAATTTTGTACATTGGTATACTTCAAAAGTGTTGTCTTTTGATGTATAACAATTTATAAAATGACACATATAAAAACACAGAAAAATAATTGTGTTTTTTTTTATTGCATTTGTTTCTGTGATACAATGCATAATCAAGCCATACATACATTAATGCCTTTTTTTTGTTTTTAATAAGGTGTAGTAATTTAGGAGATATAATCTTGCAAATCACAATATAATCTTTCAAAATTGCACACTTTCACACCTTTACTTTTATTATTATTATTATTATTATTATTATTATTATTATTATTATTATTATTATTATTATTATTATTATTTGTCATGGTCATGTGGCCCTGCTCGTTTCCCCTGTGATGGTACATGTGACTCAGTGACTGTTACGGCATCTTCCACCCTCTGGTGGTCAGGACTGTGAACTACACACGTTTACTTAATATCTCAGTGGATAATTGTGTGGATAATTCCTAGACCGTGATGAGAAAATCGAGGCAGCATAAGGCAGTATTTTATTAATTTATTTATTTGAGGATCTATTTCTGAAGATAGGACACTATTCCTATCTTCCTATCCTTTTTTTTTTTTTTTCAATTAATATATTTTCGACTCATACAGAAAACCCCCCACAGTAGACTATAGCCTGTCCCCCAGCACGCATGCTCTACAGTAAGTGAACTCGTTTCATCATCGTGGACGTCTGTTTTATATGTTATTTCTCTCTCTCTCTCTCTCTCTCTCTCTCTCTCTCTTACAGAGGTAGAATTAAAGGCAATTTAAATATACAACCATCATAAATTGGAAAGAGGGAAACGGGACTGAGGGATTGGTGAATTAGTTTATTATTATATGTAACAGGCTGCATTTTTATGTGTGTCATGGCAGCTCCAGGTGAAGGCCATTACCGTGTCCGTGTTTCACTTCTTCTGATGCTCGACTGTCTGTGTGTAGCATTAAACCCTTGGATGGAATGATTTTCCGCACCTTGGTTCATTCGTAAACATGGCAGACGCGGAACTGCAGACTTTCACGTCTATAATGGACGCGCTCGTGCGCATCAGCGTGAGTATATGCTCTGCATTTTTTCTGCCTTTTATTTGGTTGTTACTGATGCGGATGTGCTTATTTATTTTATTTATTTATCTGTAATTAGCCTGAAAGTATTAACGTTAATAGAGACTGAGGGCTCTACCTTACCAAAAGGCCATCGTACGCGTGATTCCTCATGTGATTACATGTCACGAATAGCTATTTTTATCAGTAAAATTCCTCAGAGGCGCGCGCTGCCGCTGTGTTATTTATGCGCTTAAAAAGGAAACGCTCACCGTTGTATTCGGTTAAGCGTAACAGTACGACATGGTGTATTAGGCTACTTTGTGAATGACCAGAGCACTACACTTATCTGTTGTAGTTATTTTAGACAGTACGTAAACAGTAAATAATCAAAGCCGATGATTAAAACACAAAGCCGCGCGAGGGATGCGCGAGTGGCACATGTCGCCATGGTGACGGACAGTACGACTGCGCAGGGAGGGGGGGGGGGTTTAAGGCGCTGTAGGAAAGACTTTTACTATTTCTACTACTACTACTAAAAATGTTCCCAGATCAGGCCGTGTAAACAAAAACAACAACAACAAAAAAAAATCTAGCTTATATCTTAATTTAAACCCATAGTATGGTTAGCACCAACAAGGATTGAATAAAACAATGACTACGGCTCGCGAAGTATTGTTGAGCTAAGGGTTATTTTCAGTTGTGTTGCACCACATAATTTTAAACAATGTTTTAAACAAGTCAGCCTAATCTCTCTGATTAATCTCTGATTAAAACTGGGATGAATTGTTTTGGCATGTCCAAAATATACCCTGTTGTGTACATTATTTTAGAGTAGGATATCCAGCTTGCTCACGAAACACCAGAATGCACTGCTCCGACTTATGTGTCCAAATAATATCCCCCAAAAGTAGCCCTGATGAAAAAAAAAACAATCGAAACCATCACAGAAATTCTAACGGTTTCCACTACAAATACCATTACAAACCATCTGCTAACCATTAAAACCATTACCATTATTGGTCCTTAATGGTATCCACTAGACATAACATTCCACCAACAGAAGACAACAAATTACCAGTAGAGCCCCACAGGGATCATTATAGTTTCCATTAAAACCAATAAAATTCCCATGATAACCATTAATACTATTACAAATTTTATGAGGGTCTCTATTGTTTTCTTTCAGCAGGTAGAGTAGACCCAACATATATAACTGTTTGCGTGGCATAGGGAGTAAGGCACTGTTTCAGACACAGAGAAGTACTGAAATATGGCAAAGTAAACAAACAAACAAAAATGTAATGATTGAAAAACAGTATAAAGAATATTATGAATTTGGAACTAGTGGAACCTTTCTGCGTGCTTGTTTCCTTGCCGAGTAGCTCCACGCAAAATTATGTTCATCCTCTGACCAATCTCATTTCTCATTGAAAGTGACCAGGGTGGCCTGGCAGTCCATCACTTTCTTCAGAACTAGTGGAAGACATCACTTCAGGTAAAAAAACAAAACAAAAAAAAAAACACTTAAGTTCTGATATTGTTCTTCACTGAGGATAAGAATAGTTAAGAGTTCTGGTGCTGTTCTCTACTGAGGATGAGAATCACTCAAACTCGCCACAGTGTACGTGTGGTGTAATGGAGCAGTAATCAAGCTCCATGTCACTAGCGAATTGAATGGAATTTCATGGAAGGTGGAGCTTCTGGACCTGTGTTTAACTATACCTGTGCAATCACTTCCGTTTCTGGCTGCATGACCTCAGCATTATCAGGTTCTATCTTCCCGTGCCTTCTTAACCAAGATAGAACCATATTATACCAAGGCCATGAATGAGATAACCTGTCTTTAGACATTTCACCCCCTTTATGGAGCTCTATAAAGCAGCCATGTCTGGTACTTCCATATAGAATATGGACACAAGTCTGGCCTGGGCAGATTCTCATCTACAACAACAAACAGATTGCTTGCTTATTAATATGCTGTAGCACCAGTACCTTTAGCATAAATTCTGGGTTTAGCCACAAAGTGACATGTTTGAACTCCAGACCCCAACACAGACATGACTCATCTGTCTGTAGTGATGACCAGCAAAAAAAAGTCTTAATTGAAAGAAAAGATAGGGGTTCATGCCAGTCTTTCACACTGTAATGATAAAATTTTCACACACATACATAATTATAAGAGTGTCTCTTTGCGAACAGACCAGTATTCTGTAGTTGAGCCTATGGGCCATACAAAAAAAAAAAAAAAAAAAACTTGGTGTGTGGTCTGCTGTGCCACAGCAATCTGTATGTTTGGCCAATCATGCACCAATGCATCCTGGACCCAAGTGTCCTTTTTCTGGCCTGTCTGTGAACCACATTGAACAGTGGGTTGGACAGTGTTCACAAACAGATCATCCTATTTAATCACCCTATAGATTCAGTTGTTCTATAGATGTTGAATAGATGTTCTATATATGTTGCATTGCCTGAATTGTGGCTGATGCTGGCTACTCACAATTTCATGAATGCATCCAAAACTGAGATTTGTCTTTCATCAAGAAGGCATGCAACTTTATTCTGCTGAATTGTCTAAGCTTTGTCTGGTTCGTCACCTACCTACTTTGTGAAGACCCTGGGTGTCAGAGCTACCTCAAAGCGTTACTGCACTCCTCTGATATGAGAGTGGACGAATTTCACAGAAATTAGAAAGTGGAAATGTTTGTTCACAGCTCATATTCTATCTAGTACACATAGCATGTTGACAGTTGTTTTAAGAAGAAGACATCTTAGATCCAGAATGGAGCAGATTCTGCAGGCTGATTCTCTAGATTTCAATCTGGCTCGTGTACTATTTCTATTCCTGTTTCTCTAGTAGCAAATCCCAGTGATCTACCGCGCTTCACTGCTGCGTCTCCTGTTGCCTGAGTGCTGAGTGCCGCCTGTAGTATTTCTGTACTCATTGCGTCTGCAGTCTCTGTCTGCTGCGTCAACACTGCTACATGCTGACACAAACAATAGGCCACGTGTCTGTTATAAGAGTACAAATACTGTATGGCAAGAATAGTAATGTTCTAAACTCTAGAACTGCCATCACCCACACACTCATTTGATGGTACAGTAACAAAAATTAGTACCAAGAAACAATGGATTAAAGCACTATAAAGACTTCCTGCATGGGGTGGTGGGGTCATGGTGATGAGGTAAAGACTTTTCCATTTCTACTCGGCAAGGAAACTCACGAGAAAACTTTACAAGTTATAAAGGAAACTGCCCTGCCAGTCTGGAACGTAAGAAAGTAGAACTGAAAAGTATGAAATAAAAAAAGCTTTAAATGAATAATCAAGATCTCTCTCTCTCTCTCTCTCTCTCTCAGTCCAATATGAAGAGTATGGAGCGGGAGCTCCGCTGTCCGGTGTGTGAGGAGATGGTGAAGCAGCCGATTGTGTTGCCGTGCATGCACAGCGTGTGTGTGTTGTGTGCAGCAGAGGTGTTGGTGCAGAGAGGTTACCCTCCTCCCGAACTCCCACCAGAGCCCAATACACCCACGTCAAGCCCCAGCACCCGCTCACCACGACATGCTCGCCGACCACCACCAAAAACTGACCGTCTCGAGCGTGTGCTCAAAACAGGTGTGCGTGTGTGTGTGTGTGTGTGTGTGTGTGTGTGTGTGTGGGTGGGTGTACAACTGAAATTGCATCAGTTTTTGGTGTTACTTAAAAATATGTGACATCACTTCATCACTGCTGCAGCTCTGTGCATGTCTCTTTGTGTCTGTGTGTGTGTGTGTATGTGTGTGTGTGCATGTGCGTGTGAGAGAGAGAGAGAGAGAGAGAGAGAGAGAGAGAAAGAAAGAGAGATTTTGTTTTTTCTCTTGTGGGTAGACATATTGTTAATAATCTGAAAAGGGGTTTTTTTTCTGGATTAGCATTATACATTTTTCTCTCTCTCTCTCTCTCTCTCTCTCTCTCTCTCTCTCTCTCTCTCTCTCTCTCTCTCTCTCTCTCTCGCTCACTCTCTTTCTCTCTCTCTCTCTCTCTCTCTGTCTCTTTTTCACTTTTTCCTCTCTTAGTATGTGGCACCTATCCGGGCCGGAGACGGAAAGACACGATTCCTCTGAACATGTTGTTTCCGTGTCCCACTTGTTGTCGGGACGTGGAGCTGGGAGAGCGAGGCCTTGCCGACTGCCTACGCAATCTCACACTGGAGCGTATCATTGAGAGGTCAAACACACACACACATACACACCTGCTTTTCTTTGCTGTCAGTTGTAATACACACACCTCTTTATACAAATATAATATAAGACTAATATAATATATGAATGAGAAGCATTGAGATAAACATGTAATAGGGGTTTATTATATTACCAGTATATTGCTAGTATAAAGCCAGTATATTACCTAACTATCACATTAATCAGTGCAAATGTGGTTTAATTTAACAATATGGCTCCCGTCCTTGTTATTTGGCAACTTATAATATAGCATTTGATCCAGCATATCCTGTTATTTTGCATTGTATTATTTATATTCTGCACCGACATTTAATTGAAATGAATGTGGCCACACGTTACTAAATCGATGGCATGAAATCCTGACCTGTATGTAGGATGTAGGTTATTTTATCTCATTGTTAATTTGCTATTTTTATTTGTCGAATTAATGAAATAATGCCAGTGTTTTCGTGCCCTTTGGTGCTGAGGACCACATTTAGAAAATAAATATTTTTGTTGTTCAAAAAGAAGCAACACACACACAGACACACACACTCACAAAAATGCACCATCATTTCCTGAATGCATTAGATGTCTTAGGAGGTGTTTATAATACTGTGCCGAACGTTTCCCAGAAGCACATTCATTCCACATAGAGGTCTTACCAGGTAAACAACTATTTCTCGTCAGGCTCCTATTTCACTTTGTTAACAGCACGACATGCTTCAAAAAGCAGAATGCTACAAACCGGTTTTAGTAACACTGCAGAGCAGCAGAGCGTTGAAAACAGAATGAGAAAAATGTTCTCAGACAGACGAGGATGCTTTGCTCGCTTTTTTCCTGGCCACAACAGCTAGAAGGTCCACGTAGCCCTCCATTCTTTATATTGACAAATGTGCCTGTCTTGAAATGGGCCAAAAAAAGCTCCTACAGAAGGAAGATCAGAGACACACTTAATTAAAGATAAGCAAAGCGAAGGGGACTGAAAGAAAGAAAGAATGAAAGAAAGAAAGAGAGAAGGGCATTTAGTAGTGTGCTGATGTGGTGTTTTGTGCAGCTTTGATACGCTGAGCTGTTGCAATGTGTGAAGATTTGCCGTGGTCATTCCTTTGTCAAACACTCTCAGGTGTTTGCACACACAGACACTTGTACTTAGCCATTATTTGGACTTTTTGGCTTTTAAATGTATAAATGAATTTTTTTTAAAAAAACATATTCTACTATCAGTTCTACTATCAAGAGATTTGGTGTTTATGAAAATCCTGTTCGTTCAGAAATCCTGTTCATTTGTTTAAATATAAGTATGAGATGTAAACCTCGATTAATTTGCTTCAAATCATATATATAATTGGCGATGAGTTACTGCAATTTTATGTAAGTTTTTAAATATATTTTTAAATAGCTTATTTATTTATATTTTGTCCTTGCGGTTTCAACTGTCTGTTCTTGGCATTCATCAACATATGCACGTGAGTATGAAGCAAATCAGGTTTATGATTCTATTGCATCTAATTGTGTATATATGTGTGTGTGTGTATAGGTACAGACAGACAGTGAGTCTAGGCAGCATGGCAGTGATGTGTCAGTTCTGCAAGCCCCCTCAAGCACTGGAGGCCACTAAAGGCTGCGCTGACTGCCGGGCCAATTTCTGTAACGAGTGTTTTAAGTTGTACCACCCCTGGGGTACCCCACGTGCCCAACACGAGCACGTTCTGCCCACACACAGTTTCAGACCCAAGGTAAGCCCATAAGGTTTAGGAGATTCCTAGGGGTATGTGGTCATTATCATAGGCTTTGCCTCAAATGTTTTTTAACCTAATCAATATCTGCAGCGTATGTGTGATAAATGCAAACATTTTACGCAGGGAAAATTAGATGATTATATGTAGACTTAGGTTATGCAGCTGCATAAATTGATTTGTCTGGGCTCCTTAATCAGATTATGCTAATTATCTGCATGTACTGTAGTTCATGGCTTCAAGGTTGCCCGATTTATCTTGAGTAGAGTTTTCAGAGACAAGGGTTTTCAGTGGTGTCTAGACCACCCATTTAAACACAAGCACTTTACTAAAAGTGTAAGACCATGCCAAACCTATTTTGTCTAACATCAAACTTTATATGGTTGGCTCAATTTCTCCCATGAAGATGAAAATACTTTACAAAAATTACCAGATTACCCGTAACCAGAAATTACGTTTGGCCTGGAAAAAATGTTGATGATGACATGCTAGTAAAGAGACTGAGCACTGTAAACAAAAAAGTGATTTTAGTCCCATGACCTCTAACATGGGAAGCAGTTTTGTGTCTATTTCCATAAATGTTGTTTATATTGCTATTGAGATACAGTGAATATTTAAAAATACAGTATCAAGCTGTATTACTATAAAATCAAGAGAAGAGATTTATTGCATGAATGAAGATGTTTTGTACATTCGAGAGAGACACCTTTATAAGTCTATAGTGAGGGAAAAAAGTATTTGATCCCCTGCTGATTTTGTATATTTGCCCACTGAGAAAGAAATGATCAGTCTATAATTTTAATGGTAGGTGTATTTTAACAGTGAGAGTTTTAGGTTCTCTCTTTCTCCCGCTCTCGCTACGCTGCAAAATGAAGCGTAGCGTACTTCCGCATTCCACAGAGTGCATTCCGCCTCCTGTCAGAAAGACTCTCGTTTTATTTACCTTGGCCATGTGCATGTGTTATTGTGTTCACGTCATGTCTCTGTCCCCGCCTCCTTGTTTCCTCATTGGTTTAATTTGTGATTATCATTTCCAGGTGTCGCGGATCTAATCTTGTTTAATGTTAATGAACTCTGCTACCTAAAGCCCTGTTTGTGTCCGCTTCAACGCGGTGTATTAGTTTGGTTTAGCTTTGTAATAGTTTAAATTCTGTAGCGCTTTGATCCATAGTCTTTGTTTTTATGTCCGTAGTCTTCGTATCCGTGGTTCCCAGACCACTACCTCGGTTCGAGTGTTTTTTTCCCTGTCTTTTGGATTACTGTTTTTTCTTCGAATTCAGTATTTGTGGATTACTACCTTTTTTGGATTACAACCTGGATTATTATTTGTCTTTTTTGTTGTGGATTCCGGTGTTTTTTGTTAATAAATTATCTGACGTCTCCCCAGCGCATGCATCCTGACTCCCTCGTCCTTCCACACACCTGGTGTCGTAACAGAGAGACAGAATAACAACAAAAAAAATCCAGAAAAACGCATTTCAAAAAAGTTATAAATTGATTTGCATTTTAATGAGTGAAATAAGTATTTGATCCCCTATCAATCAGTAAGATTTCTGGCTCCCAGGTGTCTTTTACACAGGTAACGAGCTGAGATTAGGAGCACTCTCTTAAAGGGAGTGCTCCTAATCTCAGCTTGTTACCTGTATAAAAGACACCTGTCCACAGCAAATCAAAGCAATTGTCCAAAGCAATCAATCAATCAGATTCCAAACTCTCCACCATGGCCAAGACCAAAGAGCTGTCCAGGGATGTCAGGGACAAGATTGTAGACCTACACAAGGCTGGAATGGGCTACAAAACCATCGCCAAGCAGCTTGGTGAGAAGGTGACAACAGTTGGTGCGATTATTCGCAAATGGAAGAAACACAAAATAACTGTCAGTCTCCCTCGGTCTGGGGCTCCATGCAAGATCTCACCTCGTGGAGTTTCAATGATCATGAGAACGGTGAGGAATCAGCCCAGAACTACACGGGAGGATCTTGTTAATGATCTCAAGCCAGCTGGGACCATAGTCACCAAGAAAACAATTGGTAACACACTATGCGGTGAAGGACTGAAATCCTGCAGCGCCCGCAAGGTCCCCCTGCTCAAGAAAGCACATGTACAGGCCCGTCTGAAGTTTGCCTGAATGATTCAGAGGAGAACTGGGTGAAAGTGTTGTGGTCAGATGACACCAAAATCGAGCTCTTTGGCATCAACTCAACTTGCCATGTTTGGAGGAGGAGGAATGCTGCCTATGACCCCAAGAACACCATCCCCACCGTCAAACATGGAGGCATCAAAAGGACGATGGGCGGGGCCATGTACCGTCAAATCTTGGGTGAGAACCTCCTTCCCTCAGCCAGGGCATTGAAAATGGGTCATGGATGGGTATTCCAGCATGACAATGACCCAAAACACACAGCCAAGGCAACAAAGGAGTGGGTCAAGAAGAAGCACATTAAGGTCCTGGAGTGGCCTAGCCAGTCTCCAGACCTTAATCCCATAGAAAATTTGTGGAGGGAGCTGAAGGTTCGAGTTGCCAAACATCAGCCTCGAGACCTTAATGACTTGGAGAGGATCTGCAAAGAGGAGTGGGACAAAATCCCTCCTGAGATGTGTGCAAACCTGATGGCCAACTACAAGAAATGTCTGACCTCTGTGATTGCCAACAAGGGTTTTGCCACCAAGTACTAAGTCGAAGGGGTCAAATACTTATTTCACTCATTAAAATGCAAATCAATTTATAACTTTTTTTAAATGTGTTTTTCTGGATTTTTTTTTGTTGTTATTCTGTCTCTCACTGTTAAAATACACCTAACATTAAAATTATAGACTCATCGTTTCTTTGTCAGTGGGCAAACGTACAAAATCAGCAGGGGATCAAATATTTTTCCCCCCACTGTAAGTATAATGAATATCAGTTGAAATAAATATCAGACAATGCAGAAATGCAATACAATTCAAACAAGTATACTTTTTTAAGTATACTTTTATCAAACAAGTATATTATTATTATTATTATTATTATTATTATTATTATTATGAGAAGAGATGTAAATAGATTTAGGCACGCTGTTAGTTCTTAACATAGTTAACTTAAATAGTTCTTCTGTATTTCTCTCTTTCAGGTGCTGGTGTGTGTTGAGCATGAGCAGGAGCGAATGCAGTTTTACTGCTGCTCGTGCCAGCGTCTGTTGTGTGCGCTCTGTAAGCTGCGTCGTGTTCACAACGGGCACAAGGTCATGCCCATAGCACATGCCTACCAGACTTTGAAGGTACTCCCTTAAAACCCCAAATACTTTAAGTGATTAATAAAGCAATACCTGTCATCTGTACATTCACCAGCCACTTTAATATGAACACCTGTACAACTTCTTATTCATGTAATTAGCCAATCAGCTATTCATGTGGCAGCATTGCATGAAATTATACAGATCCATGTTAAGAGATTCAGTTAATGTTTACATCAAACATCAGAACAGGGAAAAAAATATTATCTTAGTGTCTCTGACCGTGGCATGGTTGTTGGTGCCATATGGGCTGGTTTGAGTATTTCAGAAACTGTTGATCTTCTGGTATTTTCACACACAACAGTCTCTAGAGTGTGAAAAAAAACAGTGAGCAGCAGTTCTACAGGTGGAAATGCACTGTTGTTGATAGAGGTTGATAGGAACATCACCAGGCTGGTTCAAACTGGTTCTTGGCTGACAGGAATGGAACCCAATGTGGTTTCTGCTGTTGTAGCCCATCCACCTCATGGTTTTGGCATGCTATGCGTTCTGAGATGCTTTTCTGCTCACCATAATTGTATTTGAGTTACTGTCAGCTCGAACCACTCTGGCCATTCCCCTCTGATCTAGCTCATCAGCAAGGCATTTCCCCCTGCCGAACTGCCACTCACTGGATGTGTTTTGTTTGTTGCACCATTTCGTGTAAACTCAAGAGAAAGTTGTGCTTGAGCAGCAGTTTCTGAAATACTCAAACTCAAACCCTTCTGGCACCAACAACCATACCACAGTAAAAGTTACTGAGATCACATATTTTCCACATTCGGATGTTTAATGTGTTCATGACAACAATGGTTTTGTTAAGGCTTTAGTAAATTTATTGAGTTAATTATTGTTTTATTGTTTATCATGATTATACAAATCTTTACAGTGAAAAAACAAAATTAAACTGAAAACAAAACGCCATTAGTGACAACAATACAAACCTGACTAAGCTGCTGTACTGGTGTGGCCAGTTGGTAGAAAGTACAGTACATACCTGTAGATAGGTATGTGCTTGTTACTACATCCTGTGCAACTCAATATGCAGGTCTTATTTGAAAACAGAGATTTTAGTGTAACTAAATTTTAGTGTAATTTACTGTGTAACTAAACACTGCACACACCTTTTGACTAATGACTACTTACTGTAAAATATCAGAATCGTTTTATTCACCATATACATTTACATGTATTAGGATTTTTTCTTGGTGTTTGATCACAACATGATACAGTCAACACACACATCTCAGACAACACAACACAATTACCATCCTAATATAGAAATATTGCACCATAAGTGGACATGGTAGGCTCAGTTGTAATTTACATTACAGTGGAGGTAGAAATAGCAGCGAGATGCAGTTCAGGGTGCATTAAACAGAGTAGAACAATTGTGATATATAATAAATAATAACAATGATATATAGTGTCAGGGATCAGTTGAGGACGCAAGTTCAAGTACTCAATGGCTTTGTTAACTTTAGCAAACAGGATAAAGACATAATCCAAAAGCGTGGTCAAACAACAGGCAAGGGTTAGGTGACACACAAACAACATTAACAAGGGCAGGCAAGATCAAAAACGTGAATAGTAGAACTAGGTCAAAACCCGAGAAGCAAACAATGAATCAAGTGGCTTGGTATCGACTGGTACAAAAAGACACAGAGCGTATAGGTTTGTGTGGTGGTGACTGTGATTGAGTCTAAATGTGTGTCATCAGTAATCTGCTGAGTGTGAACGTGAGAGAATCAGGGTCTGGTGTCTTTCTATGTCGCTTGTCCGCAAGTTTGGGCCGTGTGCTCTAGACATTGTTGGGCCTGTTCCCACACCTGCTCGCATTGCTGGAACTAGCTATCTAGAGCGCATGAGTCCGTGGGGTTGCATGGTATTCCATGGGAACAGGGGCGGCTGGTACCCCAGGATGCATTGGAAAGGGGTGAGATTAGCGACGGAGTGCTTTAAGGTGTTTTTGGGCGTACTTGGCCCAAGGGAAGAATCGTGCCCAGTCCTCTTGGTTGTCAGCACAGAAGGTCCTTAGGAAATGCCCAATTTCTTGGTTTACCCTCTCCTCTTTGCCATTAGCTTGCAGGTGGTACCCTGAAGGGTGGTACTCATGATACCTAGCTTCTCCATGAAGTCCTTCCAGACACGGGACATGAACTGAACTCTCCGGTCACTCACTATATCCTCCCGGATGCCAAAGTACCGCAACACATGCTCGAACACCATTTCACCATTTCGAAGGCTGATGGCAGGCCCGGAAGGGGAATCAGCCATAATGACTTGGAGAACCTTTATGACAGTTTTTTTCTGAGATGGGGGAAAATCGGTAATGAAATCTATGGCTGTGTGAGTATGGTCTTTTCGAATTGGTGGACGTCTTTTGTCATACCTGGCACCAGTATTTGCCCTGAACCAGTTGGTACATTTTGTGAGTGCCCCGTGGAAGGGGAGGTGTGAGCCCACGTAACGATAAGGGCACAAACTTCTTTACCACTGGGCACTGAGTGGGGACTCTCACTCCCTGAACTCCCTCAATCTCTCTGTCAGTGTCCCATGTGATTGATCCAACAAAGTGTGATTCGGACAGGATGCATTCTTCTGTGGTTTTGTGTGGGGGCGCTGGGTACAATCAGGAGAGGGAGTCGGCCTTGGAGTTCTTCGATCTAGGGCAGTAGGATAGCATGAAGTAAAACGTGGAGAAGAACAGTGCCCAGTGTCCTTGATGTGAATTGAGTCGTTTGGCAGACTTGATGTACTCCAGGGTTTTGTGGTCCATGTAGACAGGTGAACAAGTGAAGGCCTCCCTCCAGGCAGTGGCACCACTCTTCCAGGGCGAGTTTGACCACAAGGAGCTCCCGATTGCCGATGTCATAGTTTCTCTCAGCGGGGTATAACTTCTTAGGGAAAAAGGCCACTGGGGGAGTCAAGGGTGAATGGTTTGGTGGGGTTGGGATGTCTCAGGATGGGAGTGGTGGTGAAGGCTTTCGTCAGTTGCTCACAGGTTTGATTTGCTGAGACGTCCCACTGCAGCTTTCTTCAATAGGGCTGTCAGGGGAGCTGCAATGCTGCTGAAGCCCCTTATGAACCACCAGTAGAAATTGCCGAATTCCAAGAATTGTTGTAGTTCTTTGACACTGGTAGCAACGGGCCAGTTGGTTACAGCCAAGACCTTGTCCTGGTCCATGAGCACCCCATCTGGTTCTATTATGTAGCCTAGGAAGGCCACATAAAATTATAATTTTTTCCCCCTTCACATAGAGCTGGTGCTTGAGTAGCTGCACCAGGACTCTCTTGATATGCTGGACATGGGTGGTTTTGTTGGGGGAATAAATGAGAATATCGTTGATATAGGAACATATTTCCCCAACATTTGTCACAGCACATCGTTGATGAGGCACTGGAATACCGCTGGTGCCGACGATAGCCTATATGGCATTACGCGGTACTTAAAGTGAATTGACCTTGCTGTTGGAGGAAACTTTTTGAAGGGACTGTACATCCTTCACTGATACCTTTAACCAAAATATGAATGTTAATTGAAAATGTCCTAAAAAATGCAGACAAGTGTTCGAATTTCCAGATGAATAGCAAACTGAAGCCACATCTGTGATAAAATAATGGCTAGTGGCCCGGCTTTTAATATTATAACTTAATACTTGTAATTCTGAATGGAAGCAAAGATGCAGTGCGTACTAAGGGAAGGCTTATCACCTTTAGAATGTAGTTAGAATAGAATAGAATGAGTTTTAGATGTGATTAAAAATCTATATCTGGAGTTAATACTATTTTTTAACCTGTTCTTATTAAGTATACTATAGCACTTTTAAATTCTGCTTCCACTGCTCCAAGCTAAAACTTTTTCGATGAAAACTAATGTGTTTAAATGATTCATAATGATATTGAGCTGCATTATATTGCATAAGTCATATCACATTGAAACAGTTATTAATCGAGTTATATTGAATCCCCGGCTGCTATAAATGTATCTTTGATCGAGTTTTTGATCAACTATCGAGATATGCATTATATAATCTCAGAAGGACATATGCACATGCACCCTTGGTAAATATGCAACTATATAAGACATTTGTGAAAACAGTGTCACAATGATTGTTGTGCTCTGAGTGACTCCATGTTGTGATTTAACAGGATAAAATTACTAAACAGATGAACTATGTTCTGGCCCATCAAGAGAGGGTGCAGGCCCAAATCACTCAAGTGGAGAGTGCCATTGCTCAGACAGAGGTAAGTCTTTATGTATTGGACTTTTTTTTTATTATCTGAATACAAGTCAATTAACTGAGATGTTCAGAACAGGTCAAAATAACTCATGTTAAATCTAACTAAAAACGTATCTGCCAAAATGTTCTTGCATTAAGTTCTTTAATGAACATGGAAAAGCATTTTTAGAAGTCACATTTACATTCACAAGCAATTATCTTTGATTATCAAATTGGCCAATCATACAGATACAGGTCAAGAGTTTCAGGTAATGTTCACATCAAACATCAGAATGTGGGAAAATGTGCTCTCAGTGACTTTGACCATGGCATGGTTTCTGGTGCCAGATGCACTGGTTTGAGTATTTCAGAAACAGGGCTTTTCATACACAGTCTCTAGAATTTACACAGAATGGTGCGGGAAAACAAAAAACCTCCAGTGAGCATCAGTTCTGTACTGTAGATGGAAGGCAAGGAAAGCCTTGTTGAGAGAGGTCAGATGACATTGGCCAGATTAGTTTGAGCTGACAGGAAGGCTACAGTAACTCAAATAACCACTCTTTAAAACCATGGTGAGCAGAAAAGCATCTCAGAATGCACAGAACATTGTATACATTGAGCTTATTTTCACCTGAGTGTAAGATTAAATTTAGTTTTAAGTTTGAAATGACTGATCTTTGTATATATGATAAAAGAAGTGATTTTAATTGCTGTCACATGACCTCCCTTTCATTTTTGCACCTATACCTCATGGTGTGATGGCCTGTAGGCAGAACAGCATTATTAAAAGATTGTGCTCTGACAGCTCCATGTGTTGTATCACTGAATGCTCTTAATGTAAAACAAATCATGTATTCGTGCACCTGTGTGTCTAGGTGAACAGTGCTGTTGCAAAAGAACAGCTGAACCAATGTGTGAACAACATGCGTGAAAAGCTGGCTGAACGGCAGTGTGCTCTGATCAAAACTCTGGAGGAGACTCGTGTTCAAAAATCGGAAGCTCTAAACACGCAACTTTCAGAGAAGCAGAGTCTGCTCGACAATGCGGGGCTCGTCGTGTACACACAGGAGCTTCTGAAAGAAAACGATCAGCCGTGCTTCGTGCAGGCCGCCAGAGTCACCCACAACCGGTGCGAGTGTGTCTGTGTGTCTGGATGTGTGCATGGGAGGTTATAAATATGCCTGCAGTAGGGGTGGAACAGTATGGGAATTTTTCAGTATGATTACCACACAACCCAAGCATGTCATTTGTATGTTTAATGAGGATGAGTGCTAGACTTAAGAGAATCATTCTGCTTTCAGTCAATGTGAATTGTGTGGGTTTTTTTTTTTTTTTTTTTTTTTTTTTTTTTTTTTTTTTTTTTTTTCTGGTGTGTTTGACCATTTTTTAAAAACTTTCTGTGGAATCATTATCTGTCTAAGTCTAAGTTTATTTCCTTGTCACAGTATACTATCATACCAGTATATTGCACACCCCTATCCTACAGTTTATTAACCACCAGATGCCAGAAGTTCATTCAGCTGGACAGATTAATGTCGGAATTTTTTAGTCTTGATTTCCGTGCTTGTCTTCTCTGTGCCGTGGACAGGTTGGTTACAGCCATAGAGAACCTACAGCGCTTCTCCATCTCTGCAGATCCCTCATTCCGCCGTTTCCATGTGGACATCTCCAGAGAGCTCAAGCTAATCGGCAGCATGAATTTCATACAAGGTTCAGATCCACCAAGCTAAATCCATTCTTTCAATGGAACTGATAGGCCTACTCACATGGATCATCACCAGTTTCAAAAGACAAAGTTTTGATACAGGAATAGAAAATCTGAGTTTTTTCAGAGTCTACCAAGCAACGTGTGTTAGCCATTTCTCAACGAATTTATGTTTATTGTAGACGCACTGCATTTTTAAGAATATCCAAGATACACATTCATGACTTCCTAATTTAACTTGCTCTGTTTTCTTTCTTCATTGTACTATTTTTGGTTTATTACTTTAGCTTTCAGATTAATTGGGATGTCTAGATAAAGTGACGTAGTGTGCTGATTCAGTTCTTTACTTCACTGTGATGAATTAGTGTGCTGAATTGGTGCACTAATTCAATTATTAATTAAGTGCGCTAATTTAGTGTGCTTAATCAGTATTTTTGCTTTAGCGTGATGCCTCAGTGTGAAGATTCGGTGTACTGATTCAATGTGTTGATTCAGTATTTTGCTTCATTGTGATGATTCAGTGTAATGATTTGGTGTGCTGATTCATTGTGGTGTGCTAATTCATTCTGATTAATAATGCTCATTCAGTGTGTTGATTTAGAGTGATGATTTAATGTGCTGGTTTGGGTCAACAAGCCTTTCTTGTTTATGGCTGCAGCTCCATTGGCTCCTGTAATCGACACCCAAAAGACTCTGGCCTATGATCATCTGTACCTGTGCTGGCGCCTCCCGCAGGACTCTGCTCCCGCCTGGCACTACTCCGTGGAGTATCAGAGAAAAGATGGAAGAGATGGACCAAAGTGGGGCGGGGTCAAATCTGAAGGCTCTGGAGGCCCCAACAGTCCGTGGCAGCGCATGGACGAGGTGGGCGGGACTAGTGCAGTGATTGACAGACTGGAGATGGACAGTGTGTATGTGCTGAGAGTGAGAGGCTGCAACAAGGCAGGTTTTGGGGAGTACAGTGAGGAAGTGTATCTACACACACCGCCTGCACAAGGTAACACACAATATTAGTGACAACACCTTTTCAAAGTTAAATTACTTTTTTGTATACAGTATATGCACACTCATGGGGATATTTGTCATCCTAAATTCAGTTTTCTTTAATTCATTTCTGCACTTATTTTCCATACCTTCACTTTTTTATCCATCCTTTGAATGCTCTGTTTGCCTTCCTGCTTCCTCTCTTGTCCTCCCCATCCATCCAGCTTTTCTTCAATTGCTCTCTCTTCTCTCTCTCTCTCTCTCTCTCTCTCTCTCTCTCTCTCTCTCTCTCAAATTTACCATTTTCCATTTATCCTTATGTTTGATTTATCTTCTCTTCACTTCTATCTGCTTTTCTTCTGCTCCTGCTCTGACTTGTATTCCTGTTTGATCTGGAATATATCAGCTGCTTGACCTTCTCCAAATCCTAGTATATGTACAATGTTCCTACTATCCTCTTTCCCCTCCTCCTTGTTTCCTCTTCTCTTTAACCTGGCCAATTCTGTTCTTTTCCTTGTGTACTCCTTCTTACTTTGTCCTTCTTTTACCTTTCTACTTGTCATACCTACTTTTTATTTCTGTCCTCCTTATGTTTGCTGTCCCTTTTCTCTGTTTGTGTATGATCCCCACCACTGTGTTCCCTACTACTCCCCTGCCTTTCTCTTTCTCTCTCTCCTTCTTTCTCTTGTGCTTTCCGTCTCTCAGTGCTGTCATTTTGTCTGGACTCTCGCTGGGGGCTCCATGCTGAGCGTGTGGCACTGGGTAAGGGGCAGACGTATGCCCGTAGCGTGCCTGGTCTCACTTTGCTGCAGGCTGCCGACCACGCCCTCACTTCCTTTCACCTGACCTCTGACCTGCTGGTGGCAGACGTGTCAATCACACAGGGTCGTCACTACTGGGCATGTTCAGTGGAGCCTGGTTCCTACTTAGTCAAGGTGAGCAGCCAAAAGATTGGACAGCACAAACTTTAATATTCAAAATATTTGTTAGAACATGCATTGTATGTTGTCATTGATTTATGTGTGCATGTGTGTGTGTGTGTGTGTGTGTGTGTGTGTGTGTGTGTGTGTGTGTGCAGGTTGGTGTTGGTCTAGAGACAAAGCTTCAAGAATGGTTTCATTTACCACAGGACATGGCAAGTCCCCGGTAAAGCTGAGAAAATCTATTTTGTTCACTATTTAAAGATACAGTGCTGTGAAAAAGTTTTTGCCCCCATCCTGATTTCTTCTGTTTTTGTGTATATCTCATACTAAATTGTCTCGGAAATTAAAACAAAATCTAAGATAAAACAAAGGCAACCTGAGTGAACACAAAATACAGTTTTTAAATGATAATGTTATTTATTGAAGCAAAAAAGTTCCAATACCAACTGTGTTGGTACTGTGAAAATGTATTTACCCCCATAGTTTCTAATTCCCCAAATCTATGAAACTGCATTCATAATGGAGTTCACCTGGACTAGACGCATCCAGGCCTGATTACTGTGAACCCTGTTCAATCAAATCAACACTTGAATAGAACGTTTTCAACAGCATGAAGTTGGTTAAAAGGTCTTACCCAGTAACACACGATGAGGAAGAAGGTAATTGAAATACATCAGCCTGGGGCTACACAGCTATTTCAAAGGCTCTGCACAGTAATGAACCTTCCCAGAAGTGTCCGACCTTCCAAAATTCCTCCAAGAGCACAGCAACTACTCATCCAGGAAGTCACAAAAGAGCAAAGGACAGCATCAAAAGACCTACAGGCCTCTCTTGCATCAATAAAGGTCACTGTTCATGACTCCACTATCAGAAAGACACTTGGCAAAAATGGCATCCATGGAAGAGTGGTGAGGTGAAAACCACTGCTAACCCAGAAGAACATTAAGGCTTGTCTGAATTTTGCCAAAACACACCTTGATGATCTTCAAACCTTTTGTGAGAATGTTCTGTGGACTGATGAGTCGTAAGTGGAACTGTTTGGAAGACACATTACGTTACATCTGGCATAAACCAAACACAATTCCACAAAAAGTACACCATACTTACGGTCAAGCATGGTGGTGGCAGTGTGATGGTGTGGGGATGCTTTGCTGTTTCAGGGCCTGGGCAACTAGCAATAATTGAAGGAAACATGAATTCTGCTCTCTACCAGAAAATCCTAAAGGAGAATTTCCGGTCTTCAGTCTGTAAATTGAAACTCAAGCGCAACTGGATTATGCAGCAAGACAAAGATCCAAAGCATAGGAGTAAATCCTAGTCCTAGAAGTAAGTGAAAGGCTGATTTCCAGTTATCGGAAGCGTTTGGTTGCAGTTATTGCAGCTAAAGGTGGCACAACTAGATTTTAAGTTTAAGGGGGCAATTGGTTTTTTACATGGGTGATAGGCGTTGGATAACATTTTTGCTTCAATAAAAAAAGAAATAACTGTATTGCGTGTTTACTCACAAAAACACACAAGAGACAACAGAAAACACGTGTTGTGGGTTCTGTTAAAGTGAAGATTAAGAAGAGTTTCTCTGATTTTAGATTAGCTAGCCACATTGCTTGATAATATATTAATTGTGTCCCAGTCTTTTTTTTTATTTTTATAATTATACCATGTTTACCAATAATATTTCTGCCACACATACATGTCCCAAGGATTAAATGTTGTCTTGCCCTTTTTTCTCTCTTCTCTTTTTAGATATGATCCTGACAGTGGGCATGACAGTGGAGCAGAGGATGCCCAGGATTGTCCACCTCCATTCTGTTTCCTCACCATAGGCATGGGTAAGATTCTCATGCCCAAATCCAGTGCATCTAATGGCATGTCTGGCCCTCTCACTGCCCCTCTGCCCCCGCGCCTCGGCGTGTGTCTGGACTTTGATAAAGGATGCGTTACTTTCTACGATGCCCACTCGCTGCGAGTGCTGTGGGACGGTACTATCGATTGCTCCGCCCCTGTTTGCCCAGCCTTTTGCTTCATTGGTGGTGGGGCACTGCAGCTGCAGGAGCTGATAGCCAATCGCAGCACGGAGCAAGCCCCGCCCAGGAGAGTCACCATTCAATCACATGCAACAAATCTGAGTAACTGAAGCCATAAACAGCTCTACAGCAAACTCTTAACTGTCAAGCACCTTTAAATGTTAATATTTTTTAAATTAATTTGGGATTTAGCTTTTATGTACGATTTGTTATTTTGTTTATGCCTCACAGACAGGGCTTTATTTTAAGATTTGCTGCTGCATTATGCTTAGAAACTGCAGCATGCAGATGATTTCATGATGCAACCCTTTATGCTAAAAATAAAGTATGCCCAGTCTGGTGCATGAACAGCATAACTCACCTATAGGCATAAATCACGAATGATGCATTTCTATTGAAGGGAATGATGATTTCTAAGCTATTTTTACACATTTAGCCTGTGAAGCACCTAAAATGGATATGGTAATAATTTGTACAGGCTGTGACTAGTACCAGTGTGTTTGCTTTTTATAGGACTGTATAGTTGCCACATTTGGGTCTGTCTCCATTTGTTTAGATCGAGTCTAAGTTTAGTTTTGGTGTCATAGTCATGAGCCTCTGTTTTGTGTGTAACACAGTAAGATCACCGCATAACTGTCGAAAGCTCTGCCCCAGTTTGCCCTGCGTTTCGCTTCATTGGTAGAGGGCCAATCACAGCAGGCCCAAACCAGAAGAGTCACCATCCGATCACATGCTACATATCCAATCTCTTACTGAAGCCATTAATGTTTGTAGTATGTGTGCCTTTTAGCTGTAACATTAATGTCAGAATCATGTTGGTATATGGCAATTTCTCCAAATGACGTCACTCAAATTATCGTATTTTTAAGCATACATGGCCTAAATGTTTAAGTTTCACAACAAAGCTCGTTACTGTGATCTGTCAGCAGACATGACAATATGAAAACAAACAATTTTAACCATGTTAATGGAACATATCACAATATTACAGGTGTTAGTATGTCACAATGTCATGTCTCAGATAAATATACAGTATACATAGTAGAATACAATATCTAATGACTAAATATGTGTGTTTATTACTGACACTGATTTTAGCAAAGCATGTTAAAATAACACATAAAATGCAAAAGTATTTTTAAAACAGAACAGAAATCCATGTCTATGTTTAAATATCCAAAATCAGTATCAGATCCATGTTTCTGCTTATGGAAATACCCTAAAATGAATAACTAAAATGTAATGCTGGTGTTTACTCAGGCCTGTAAAGTCACAACCAAATGTGAAACATTTGAAAAAAAATACGTTTTTTGTTGTTGTTCTGTTTTGTTATTATTATACTATAGCATTTTTTATTCTGATCTGATCAGAAGGTTTTGATGATTTTTTCCCCCAGCAGCTCTGTTCCAGCTGCAGTGTTTATATTGCGTTCTAATACGTTATTGTTTCTATAGTAACAGCTCATTCGCAGGAACGTGTGTGGCAGACGATTCAAAAAGTATGTAATTATTGTTATACTGATGTTTTCTGTGAGATTTAGCATTTTTGGAAGGAGTCTCCAGTGTCAGCACTTTATAACAAAGGTAAAGCTGTAACTTTTTTTTTTCCTGACACGGGAAAATCTTTAGGACAGAGGGCTTTGTGGTTTTTCTGTGACATGACAAGCTGCATTTTTTTAAAAAAATTTCGTCTTATTAACTTCACCCGAGAGAAAAAAAAATAGAATAACAACTTTGCAGACATTAAACAACATTAAATGTAACTATAAATGAATAAAATGTATGATGTGTTGTTCTTTAGTTGATACAAAATTTGCAATTGTTGACAAATTGCTGCGGTAGAAGAGGAATAAAACATGTCAGGCAGGACATGTTGCTATGGGAAAATAATCAACTTCAGGGTGGTAATATATCACACCGTCCTGTCTTTTTTATTCCTTAGCTAACATGTACTGTCCACAGACAGTAAATAGACGAAAATAAATACTGCTTAGATGGTGCAACTCACAAGCAACTGTGTTTGAGAAAATGTATATTATGTATGCTTATTTTCGTGTGTGTGTGTGTGTGTGTGTGTGTGAAGGTTGAGTAATTGTATGTGCTCAAGCCTGTTGTTGGCTGAATTGTAATGGCAGAATAATGAAACAACAAATGAAAAAAAAAATGAATAGAATAAGTGACTTAGTCCATGCATCATTACTCCTATTTATGGCTGTAACAGTATGAAATATAAACTCAGTGACCACTTTATTAGGTACATTCATGCAATTATCAAATTAGCTAATATTCTGAAGGCAGCACAATGGTTAAAACCAGAAGAACAGGAATCTGAGGCTACAATGGGCACAGAGTCACCGAAACTGGACAATTGAAAGAATCCGCCTCAAGGTTTTACATTTCGGAGATGTTTTACCCACCATGGTTGTAAAGAGTGGTTATTTGAGTTATTTGAATTGTTGACAAATTGGTGCGGTAGAAGAGGAATAAAACATGTCAGGCAGGACATGTTGTTATGGGAAAATAATCAACTTCAGGGTGGTAACATATCACACCATCCTGTCTTTTTTATTCCTTAGCTAGCATGTACTGTCCATAGACAAAGAGTACCGTACGAGTGTCTTAGACACCCATTCATTCTTTTTTTTTTTTTAAATTTATTTTATGGCCCTTGCATTAGTGTGTCAGTGGAAAAGACTTTCTTTGTATGGTAAAGAAAGGAGGATATTCAGTAATAGACTAATAGACTTTTTAAATAAAAACATAATTGATGCTGAAACAGAAGCAAGAAAGAGCCATAGTCTGCATAAGAGACTAAGTATGGGTACATGTTTTTTTGTACTTTTCAATAGTCACAGAAGATTTTATTCAGCTATGTTTGTTGGTTGCTGTTGTGTGCTGTTATCAATGAAGTCCTCATGCTGATTATTATGTTTAAGATCTTCAAGGAACAACTACATAAAACTGCATGACAGTGTACCTACAAGAACTGATGCAGTTTTAAATGCAAGCAGTGGTCTCCTTTTACTGTCCCCTGCTATTTATAGTCATTTACTTAATGTTTGGAAACTTTAGAATTGATGGACATTTAGAATACAGTCCCCTCTGAAAGTACTGGCCAAATCTTTGTTTTTGCTATACACTGAATACATTTGGGTTTTAGATCAAAAGATGATTATGAGACGACAGATCTGAATTTCAGCTTTCATTTCCTGACATTTACATGTAGATGTGTTAAACAACTTAGAACATGGCACCTTTTGTGGCAGACCACCCAATTTTTTGGAGAGCAAAAGTAATGGAACAGACAGTCTTAAAGTGAATAACATTTAATATTTGGTTGCATCTCTCTTGCTTGCAATAACTGCATTAAGCCGGTGACCCACTGACATCACCAAACTGTTGCATTTTTCTTTTGTGTTGCTTTTCCAGGATTGTACTGCAGCCTCTTTCAGTTGTTGGTTGTTTTGGGGGGGTTCTCCCTTCAGTCTCCTCTTCAGGAAGCGAAATGCATGCTCAGTTGAGTTAAGGTCTGGTGATTGACTTGGCCAGTCTAAAACCTTCCACATTTTCCCCCTGTGCTTGTGTGTCATTGTCTTACTGCATGATCCCTCCCAGTTCCTCCCAATTAGATTGGATGCATTTCTCTGTAAATTGGCAGACTGAATGTTTCTGTAGACTTCTGAATTCATTCTGCTGCTACCATCATGAGTTACATCATCAATAAAGATTAGTGAGCTTGTTCCTGAAGCAGCCATGCAAACCCAAGCCATGACACTACCTCCACCATGCTTGACTGATGAGCTTCTATGTTTTGGTTCATGAGCAGATCCTTTCTTTCTCCACACATTGGTAGAGGTTAATTTTGGTTCCAGAACTTTTGTGGCTCATCTCTGTATTTCTTTGCTAATTCCAATCTGCCTTTTCGATTCTTACTGCTCATGAGTGGTTTGCATCTTGTGGTATGGCCTCTATATTTCTGCTCTCAAAGTCTCCTTCGAACAGTGGATTGTGGACCTTCACCCCTGACTTTTAAGGTTGTTGCTGATGTCACTGTCAACTGCTGTTTTTGGGTTTTTCTTCACAGCTCTCACAATGTTTCTGTCATCAATTGCTGCGGTTTTCCTTGGCCGACCTGTTCCATGTTTGGTTGCTGGTACACCAGGACATTCCAAATTGTTGTATTGGCTATGCCCAATGCTTGTGCAATGCCTCTGATAGATTTTCCCTTTTTTCTCAGCTTCAAAATGGCTTGCTTTTCTCCCATAGACAGCTCTCTGGACTTCATGCTGGTTTAACAACAAATACAGTCTTCACAGGCAAAACTTATTGCTCAAACCAAGAGTAGCAATTCAGAGCTAGTAATTGTTTAAACAATCACTCTAACATGGCAAACATGTGCAGCAAGAAACACCTATCAGTCACATGTTCTAATATTTTTGATCACTTGAAAAACTGGATGGGTTCAAACAAAAGGTGCCATGTAAAAATGAGGAAATGGAAACTGAAATTCTGATCTACTGTCTCATATTCCATCTTTTGATCTCAAACCCAAATGTCTTCAATGTATAATGAAAACAATAGAATTGGCCTTGCTGTTCCAATACTTTCAGAAGGGAATGTATAAGGAAACTTTTAATTTTGTTATTTTTAAAATGATCTTGGCTTCACAGAATTTCTTTACATGTGACCAAGACTTTTGAACAGTACTGTACATTATGTGTGCATACAAGAAATTTGCTTGCACAGGAAATATATAAATGTGGCTTTCTCTAGACTCTTCACTTTAATAAGGCAGTTTAAACTAGATAGTTCGAATGACAGGCTTGCATATGATATGATAAAGTTCATCATTCTTTTTTTAAAGGATCCCTTCAATATACATGACAGTTAATAAATAAAGTAAAAACACAAGGTGCCATAAGCCATTTTTGAACATGTGGACTGCAATAGTATTCCATAATATTAATTCAATACTACAGTACAATACAATACAACACAAGAAGGGTTAGTAGTTTATCGGATGCCATGAAAACATAGCAAGAATGCATGAAGAACATTGTAATGGTACATTCCAAAGGTGTACTTACTGGCAGGTGTGCTTTATGAGTTCCATAGTGTACCTGAATTCCCATGAGCACTTCCTCATATTTTTTTTTTTTTGTCTGCCGTGACTGTATAGTTCACTATATGGTTATACGGATATAAGGGTAATACAGGTTTGTACTTTCGAAAATAAATGCTGCTTAGACGGTGCAACTCACAAGCAACTGTGTGTTTGAGAAAATGTATATTATGTATGCTTATTTTCATGTGTGTGTGTGTGTGTGTGTGTGTGTGTGTGTGTGTGTGTGTGTGTGTGTGTATGTGTGTGTGTGTGTGTGTGTGTGTGTGTGTGTGTGTGTGTGAAGGTTGAGTAATCGTATGTGCTCAAGACTGTTGTTGGCTGAATCGTAATGGCAAAATAATGAAACAACAAATGAAAAAAAGAATAGAATAAGTGACTTAGTCCATGCATCATTACTCCTATTTATGGCTGTAACAGTATGAAATATAAACTCAGTGACAACTTTATTAGGTACATTCATGCAATTATCAAATCAGCCAATAATCTGAAGGCAGCACAATGGTTAAAACCAGAAGAACAGGAATCTCAGTCTACAATGGGCACAGAATCACCGAAACTGGACAATTGAACAATTTACATCCACCATGGTTGTAAAGAGTGGTTATTTGAGTTACTGTAGACTTACTGTCAGATTCAACCAGTCTGGCCATTCTACTCTGACCTCTCTTTTTTTGTACAAACTTTATGGATTTTTTATTTTATGTCTTCTACATTATCAAGTCAGTACAAAGAAGTTTTTAGATTTCCAAACATTAGTTTTCTAGTACAAAATTAAATGTTACAGAAAAATGTTTGTATGTCATTAAAGAAAGCAGCATATTACATAAGAGGCACTTTTCAGACAAAAAAAAAAACACAATGAAGGCTGCTGGGTTTTGCTGCAAAAATAAAAAGCAAGTGTAAAAGTCAAAGTCTCCAGAAGAACTGTGTCTGGTTCTACAAGATGCTCAATAAAACTTACAAGCTCATTTCCTTATAAAACTGCACAAATTGTACCGGAGACTACTATTTTTATTCTTATTTTTTTGTCACACCAAATATTGACTTTGCTTCATTTACTGCTGTTTACTGCTCTTTACAGTATTTTTTTAAAATGTAGAAACATTTCATTTAATTATTTTGAAGGCATCTTTGCTCTACTGCATTTCTTTGCATGTACCTAAAACTTTTGCACAGTACTTTACCTGTGAGTGAAAATGTCACTGATCCAAAATCTTTTCCCCCCATTTTGATGTTTGATGAGAACATCATCTGATGCTGGTGACCTGTAGCTGCATGATGTTATGCATTGAGCTGCTGCCACGTGACTGCCTTATTGGATAACTGCATGAATGAGCAGATGTAGAAGTGTTCTTAATACAGTGATCACTGAGCATACACTGAAATACATAATCATAATCAACTAACCGAATTATGGAATTTGATATATAATTGCATTCTGCATTCTGACTTTACAGCATTTTTTCACAACTGCCTAAAACTTTTGCACAGTACTGTACATACACGTTTGTTTTTTTCTAATCACATTTGTCTTTGGCGTTTGTTTGTTTGTTTGTCTTTTGACTGGAATATTTGTTCTTTTTAAATGTAATTAATTAATTTATTAATTTATTTATTTATTAATTTATTAACTATTAATATTTATTTATTTTACATTATCAGCTATATGTATAGATTTTCTCATCTCTACAGGATAGCACCATAACCCTACCCATAATACAAATTAAATTAATACAATACAAATCAGTAAAAATGTACAATATGAGACACTATGTGCAATCTAAAAAAACAAACAAACAACAACAACAAAAAAAAACACCTAAACTGCAAGTGTGACTCATATAAGGAGCAAAATATTTTTCACTGAGAACTATGGGTTAGTAATTACAGTACAGTTGTAATAAAATGAGTAATGAAGTTTTTGTTTTTTTTTAATTGGCTGAAACAAGATTACTAAATACAGGTGCATCTAAAAAAAAAATAGAATATCGTGGAAAAGTTAATTTCTGTAATTTAATTCAAAAAGTGGGACTGAAGTGAAATATTTCAAGCCTTTTTTTGTTTTAATGTTGATGATTACAGCTTACAGCTCATGGAAATGAGATACTGGAAAAAGCCAGTATCTCAAAACTATTAGAATAAAGATTTATAATACAGCACTGTCGACCTGAGAAGATCTCTAATCAGCTAATTAGCTCAAAACAACTTTTTACTCAACCCCGTTGCTCAGTGGTCCAAAGTCCTCTTTTCAGATGAAAATAAATTTTGCATTTCATTTGGAAATCGAGGTCCCAGAGTCTGGAGGAAGAGTGGAGAGGCACAGAATCCAAGTTGCTTGAAGTCCAGTGTGAAGTTTCCACAGTCAGTGATGATTTGGGGTGCCATGTCATCTGCTGGTGTTGGTCCACTGTGTTTTCTCAAGTCGAGAGTCAATGCAGCATCTACCAGGAGATTTTAGAGCACTTCATGTTTCCATCTGCTGACAAGCTTTATGGAGATGCTAATTTCCTTTTCCAGCAGGACTTGGCACCTGCCCACAGTGCCAAAACTACTAGTAACTGGTTTGTTGACCATGGTATTACTGTACTTGAATTGGTCAGCCAACTCACCTGACCTGAACCCCATAGAGAATCTATGGGGTATTGTCAAGAGGAAGATGAGAGACACCAGACCCAACAACTCAGACGAGCTGAAGGCCGCTATAAAAGCAACCTGGGCTTCCATAACACCTCAGCAATGCCACAGGCTGATTGCCTCCATGCCACGCCGCATTAATGCAGTAATTCGTGCAAAAGGAGCCCCGACCAAGTATTGAGTGCATAAATTAACATACTTTTCAGAAGGTCGACATTTCTGTGTTATAAATTCTTTACTCTAATATTTTGAGATACTGGATTTTTCCATGAGCTGTAAGCCATAATCATCAAGATTAAAACCAAAAAAAGCTTGAAATATTTCACTTTATGTGTAATGAATCTAGAATATATGAAAGTTCCACTTTTTGAATTAAATTACCGGAAAAAAATTTATTTTCCCACAATACTCAAATTTTTTGAGATGCACCTGTACATAACTTCCTTAACAGCATTTTTCTGGACCTGTCTCACAGAAAAAAAAAAAGTTTTTTCCTTGTTTTTTATTTTTTTTAACTGTACTTCCTTCATACCTACTTACCGTCATACCTTCTTTCATCCTTCATACCTACCTATGTATCAAAACTAAAGGGCACAATTTTGGAAACTGTACTTGAAAACAATGAACAGTTAACATATACTAATAAGTTTATTAACCTAGAACAAAGTTTAAATTTGTGTAAATGCTTTTAGCAACTATATGAATTTTATTACATCGTCTGATGGATTTTTCTCTATAAAACGTTAAAGTAAGAGTAAATCACTGCAAAGAAACTGTGTGAAATTGACATTAATAAATGTCTTGTAAGTAAATATCTTGACTAATTTGCTTCATTCAGAAATAATTCTGGGACTTTATTAATTACAGTGTTCTCATACTTTTGGATTTTTCTTTTTTTTTTCATTTAAGGAAGTATTTCTTTCTTTTCTTTTTTTTTTTTTTCATTTACTTTGTACCTGCAGTGTTTGTTGTATAACTTGTATAACAGCATTCCAAGAGGGAAAGATGGAATATTTGATATATTACATAATACTGAAAAGAAGTAGTCCAATAGTCCAATACTACTAATAATAATAATCATAATAAAGCATGCATGTGTGTGTGTGTGTGTGTGTGTGTGTGTGTGTGTGTGTGTGTGTGTGAGACAGAGAGAGAGCGAGAGAGAGAGAGAGAGAGAGACTGCAATAAAGTCAGTGTTCAGTTGCACATTGGTCATTTTTTCATGTCTGCTTCTTGCAAATTAATTGTGAATGTGTTAAAATTGTAGAAGTTCAAATAAATTTTGGTAAAATAAAAAAACTGAATTAATATGTGAATAAATACTGTAAATAATAATGATAATAAAAAATTGTCCCAGCATGTATTTACTGAATAATCTTTGAGTAACTGAATAATATTACTGAATAATTTTGAGAATAGAAATATTTCTAATATTTTTACATGAACATGCCCACATACATACATACACACCCCATGTCTTTGTTCCTCCCTTCTTTTGTTCTGGTTCCTGGAAATGACAAAGCACATAAATAAAAGGTTACGATGCATTTCTCTTTCAGTCTTCTCCTCCGACACATCCAGAAGAAGCTCTATACTTCTGTACACGTAACACAGGTAAGGATCGCATCTTTACCACAGATCTCACAGGTCACATCTTTTTTTCATCCCTGTTTTCTCTTTCTGACATTGTTTAGTTTCGGCTTCTAGCTGATTGTGTTTTTGATTATCACATTTTCAGAAACAATCTGCAGATCTACAAAATTATTTTGCTAAATATCTTCAACCTACAGCTTATATTACTACTACTACTACTAATTACTGTAGTTCATTTCTCCCAGCTGAAAGACATAAATGTGAAAAGTAAAATATTAATACAGACAAATGGCAACCTGCCAAAATAGCACCAAGAATACAGACATTTGTGCTGTCTAGCATCAATGCGCAATTTAATAATGAGGTGATGCAAAGCAGTTAATTTATAACAGCAGTGTGCGCTAACCACATGAAGGTGACTAGGATTTGGGATGAAGGTGTGTTACATACCTTTAAACCTTAATGTCGGATACACACAGTGCCACACTGTCTTGGTGAAACAGGCTAGATTAGTTATCATGAGGTGCAGGGGGAAAAATGTAGATGGTTTAGTTTTGTAGCGCTCTGTACTTTCCATATTTACATGAATATATTTGGAAAACACTTACAATATAAGTATACCTTCTAAGAAATAAAGGTACCATGCTGTAATTTTGCTTGTTGCTGGGGTAGTACCACCAAGGATCTTTTGGTGTATCTCTAAAAAATAATTTAAGGTACCTTTATTTAATATACCTTTATTCTAAAAGCTAGTTAAAAGTACACCACATGGTAGACCACACCAGGTAAAAGGTCCAAAACGGGTATCTTTGATGTACAGTTTGCTCCCTTTATTTCGCAGAGTGTACAGTGAGGCAGAATACAAAAGCCAGGCGTGATATAGCTGCAGGATGAGCAGAAAAAACCCCCACAGCATTAAGCTTCAAAGCTCTTTCAGTCATTTAAGTTCTCAAATTAATTTGAACAAAGACAAGCGTGCACTGCAGCAAGTCCATGAGCTCAGAGTTTATGGCTTGAGTAGACTAACTAGTTCATCCTGTCACATCACACAAACATATAGAACATATGTATTGATTTCTCACTGCTGTTTTTTTTTTTTTTTTTTTTTTTTTGGGTCTCCTTCTCTCTCATACATACAGTGAACTCGGAGCTTTTGACCCCCTCTTGGGGATTTCTTCATCCTTTTCAGAGATTTGACTGGCTCTCACAGACATACCGTCTCATCTCATACATCAGAACGATTGAAAAAAAAAAAGAAAGAAAAAAAGATTAATATTAAATCATGATGTGGAAGAATGTAAACATTCTGATAAGTAATTACAGTGGGGTCCAAAAGTCTCAGACCATCTTTTTTTTTTTCATTTAAATAAAAAAAAAAACAAATTTTTAAAGACGTTTAAAGAAGTTTCTAATATATATATATATATATATATATATATATATATATATATATATATATATATATATATATATATATATATATATATATATATATATATATATATAAAACAAAGAAAGTGAATATTCAGTATCTTGAATATTTAATATTGAAGATAGTGGGGTTGGGGAGGGTGGGGAATATAATATCTGACAGTTTCAACGTTGTGGGGACATTGGCTTTTGGGGACATTTTTGAATTTATTTATTTATTTATTTTCAAAAATGCAGCATTTTTTTAAAACGTAAAAGTGCCAAAAGGTTTCATTTTATTTACTGTGGTTTAGGTTAGGGTTAGGGTTTAGGTGTTGACATAGAGTTCATTAATTGCATTATTAATTATGTCAGTGGAACTGACAAACAAACGTGTGTGAGAGACATGTTTAAAACTTCATGTTTATTTCTTCATTTTCACCTAATCCCATATCCTCCTGTTATTCTCTTCACCTCTGCACATGTCATGTCCCTGACTGTCCCGTTCCCTGTACTGATATAAACGTGTCTGTGTCTCACGCAGTGCTTGGTTGAGACTTTGCTGTAATGGCTCACTTCAGTCTCTGGGTTGCAGCGTTGAGCCTGGTTTGCCTCATCGCAGCGGTCACCTCGGACAACGGTTTGTTTTACAATTTCTATTTCAACACTGGTGATCACTCTAAACAACACAAAATCTCGGGCAAATTTCTGTGGCCAACTTTCATGGTTATCTAAGAAAAGGATCATTTCCACACTGTCTCCATAATGTAGAGGAACTATCGAAACGTATTAAGTGACCCAGATAACAACGACAAATGGCTGTGTTAATTAAAGTTTTATTGCATACAGGCGATAGTCATTAGACTTTTATTACAAGCTGGGATTTCAATCTCTCTCTCTCGCTCTCTAATCACACTCCTGCCACAATGCACAAAAGTAAGGTGAAAGTACAAGTAGAAACAATTACCCTGTTAAGAAATACTTCTCCTATTTAATAACATTATTTATAACTTCTTCCGTCTCCATTTCTCTCTCTCAGTTCCACAGACGAACACCGTGCCCAGTGAGAACGTCTGTGCCGAGTTCTTCAATGAAGGCTCCACCATGACTATTGCACGGGTCTTTGACATGGTCGCAATCAAATTCAGGGATTATGTGCCGGTGTGTATCCGCTTTCTGGCAAAATGTCTGTCAACACAGACATACATACACATATACTGTATGCTATGTCAGGTGTTTTTGTTTTTCTGCTCCTGTTCTGTGTTTCCTGTAACCGAAGCTGGCATGAACACTGACAAGGCACTTTATTTTTTTGACACATTTCTCAGTCATACCAGTCACAACAATGTGTAGCTAAAGCGCACAGTCTCTCTCTCTCTCTCTCTCTCTCTCTCTCTCTCTAGGACCTGGGCACTGAGCTGATCCGTGACTTCATGAGGTATGCTGATAGTGACCGGGATGACCGTCTGAACCAAGCTGAATGTCAGAGTCTGATCGAGTTCATCAAGCGTAGGACTCCAGTCCAGCAAAGAAAGTAACTTAGCACTTTGGAGGTCTTCAAAGAAGTAGATGGTTCAAGAGGATTTTAACAGATACACAGTATAAGAGCTTAAAATACAACTTTTTTTCCTAAGTTTACTTTAATTGCAATCAGCTAGATTACATATATAAAATTTATTCTGTAACAATTAGGATATATATTACAACTGACTTGAGTTTACTGATAGGCAAGTGAGATTCTGATGTGACTGATTCATGCAGGAATAAACTCTCATTAAAATGGGAAGTCTTGAACTGGGTGTTTACTGATGTAAAGATCTGCATTTGTATAAAAGTGTTGTATGCATATGCACATATTTTGCATATTTAAAAGGTGCCATTTGGGCCATGAGTCACACACACACACTCTCTCTCTCTCTCTCTCTCTCTCTCTCTCTCTCTCTCTCTCTCTCTCTCTCTCTCTCTCTCTCTCTCACACACACACACACACGCACATACACACACATACATACACACAAAATGTTCTTGTATATCTCCTTTATGCATTAGTAGTCACTACTTTTAATTCTCATAGACATAACAGACATAAATTATTTCCTCACTGTATCAAGACGTTAGAAGTAAACTGAACATAAGAGCACTGATAGGTGAAACTACTGAAGATGAGAACATTTTATATGTATATGAGAAGTAAAGTTTGAATTATGGTACAGTTTCCCACATGGACACACCCATACAGACTAGAAACTGTGCTGTCAGAAACAGGAACAGAAATATCAGCGATAAATCTATAGGCAGGTTTATAATCGTAAAGTGCTGGCACAGGAAAAAAAAAAAAAAAGTTCTTTCCCAGTGGAGAATCTTTCAGCAAAGAGAAAAGCCACACAACCTCATCAGTCATTTCCATCAGCACTTTAGCAAAACACTTAGGACAATATACATTATTAACCGACGCTGATTATTTTGCTTGAAATATTAATGAACTAAAAGATCAACGGACCTGAAAACGAAACGTAGAGGATGTCTGATCAAAGTTTCAAATTAGAAAAGAGCTGAAGCAGAGAAGCGTGAGAGCAGCACACAGGTATGTATACCAGAAACAGATGGTTCAGTAAAAAGTGAAAATAAAAAGAAACAAATATCTCTGACCTATAAAGTGCATGAGGCTCCTAATAAATACCTCCTGAAGCAGCCGCACATATAAAACCCAAAACTCAGCGGGTGGTGAGGTGTAGATTCTCCACATGCAGCTTTATGAGCTGACCTCTGACCTCACCTGTTCCCTTAGCAACAGCTCTCCTCTCCGGCTTCCTGACAAACAGCTGAAAGGGTGTGCATGCGTGTTTTACTCAGATTGTCTTTTTTTTTTTTTTACTAGTTGTCTTTTCAGTCATGATTGATTTATCTGTAAAAGCATGTTTCCCTGCACTGAGAAAAGAACTCAAAACTCACACATAAAGACACAAACATGGAAGTGCCTCAGTTTCTGCCTGATGATGTATTAATAAAACAAAATTTTTCCTTCTGTGTTGAAGTTATGGAGAAATTAAACGCAACAGGGCATGCTGTTATATGACAACAATCAACAACGGAGTGATGTGATCCAGCCCGATGGAAAGTGTAGTTACTGTTACCACCCCAAAGTTGATTTTACAATAACAGCACATTCTTAAGTGTTTTATTCCACTTATAACTGCCAAGAATGACGAATTTTAATTTATTATAAAGTAATAAACAGTTTAGCATTACATTTAATGTTTAATGTAAAGCGGAACACTAGCAAGACAAGTTGGTTCCTGTTATTGCTGATATCACAGCTTTAAACAGTCATTCCCAGTTTAAACAGACAATCCAGTTAGAGCTGCTGTTACAGAAAATTAATGAACATTTTCTGACCGATCAAGAGTCGAGAATTCATATTAGAACAGATACGACATTTCCTCAAGTTTGCCTCATCCTAAGACCTTCGTTGTTAGAGTGTAATGGTTGCAGGTTTGAATTTGTGACCTATAGATTTGAAACATTTCTAGTGTAACAAATACCCTTAGACCTGCAATAAGTTTTGAGTTAATTGTTTTTCTGTTCTTTTCTCAGCGCAGAAAAAAAAAAAAAAAAAAATTATATATATATATATATATATATATATATATATATATATATATATATATATATATATATATATATATATATATATATATATATGTATGTATGTGGATGTGAGGTTGTGTGAAAGATATAGTGGATAATATAAGCACATTCTGTGTGCATATGTTGTGAAAGGCAACTTTCGAAAATAGCCTAAATGACACCTGTATTCCCCCCTTCACATTTTCTCTTTTATGCTTGTGGCTTTTCAGATGTGCCAGTGGCATTCACTTTTGGCCCTGTGTTTTTGTCTTTGACTTCAGTGATAGTGTATGGCTGACAAATCCAAAACGGCACTTAAGACGGCAGATGAGCACACACAATTGTAAGGAAACGACAGAAATAAACGTGGCAGGGAAAGAATCGATCGGACGGAAAGAAGGGCAACATTAAGGTTGAATGAAAGCAGAGCAGACAAGAGGAGGGCGAATGAGAGAGGTACATTCCTATTCCTCCTGCTCCTCCTCCTCTATTCTTTCTTTTCTCTACCTCACTCTCACTTCAAAACAACAGCTGAAGAGCTCACAGGTGGCTTCGAAAACAGAGTAAAAAACAGCCCTTATTCAAACCCCCCCCCCTTAAAATGCAGTGCTAAGCAATCAACACTCACTTTTAAAGAAGTTCTATATCAAGCTACCATTGTCCATCTGGAGTTAACTTAATCTGCACTAAAGTAATGTTCACACACCAACACAGCGTCAGAGAGGAAGGATATATACTTATAAAGGAGGTATGAATATACACGAACATGCAAATTTGAAAAGTTTTTCTCCTGGCATCTTTGATATAGCCTGGGTCCCCACCAACATGTACAGCATTCACTGTTCTGCTTGGGGGGGAACAACAACAACAACAAAAAAAACCAATAGAAACCCTCATAGAATTTGTAATGGTTTTAACGGTTATAATGGGGATTGTATTGGTTTTAATGGAAATTGTAATGGTTCCTGTGGGTCTCTACTGGTAAATTGTTGCCAACTATTCATGGCATGTTATGTCTATTGGATACTATTAAGGACCTACGTCCTTAATATATCCTACTATGTAATAAAAACAATTTGGTAATGGTTTTAATGGTTAACAGCTTATGGTTTGTAATGGTATTTGTAGTGGAAACCATTAGAATTTCTGTGATGGTTTCTATTAAGTTTTTTTTTTTTTTTCAACAACTAAAAAAATCAACACCATCCTCAACCAGCCCAAAAGCTGTTGTTGTGTGAACATGAACCTATTAACCTATGCATTAATGATAGCTTGAAATAGAACTTATTTAAAAGTGAGTGTTATTTGATTAACACTGCATTATGCCGAAAGTATAAATAGTCACAACATCTCAGTGTGGTAGATGATCATCACACAACACACACAACAGTCATTTACAGGTTTTTTTTTTGTTTGTTTTTTTGTTTGTTTGTTTTTTACACACATTTACTATTTATACTGAGTTCACGTTTTCAAAGCTCTTCACGCGGTTAGCACACCAGCGCTCTATGTGGACAGAACTGTAGATCAGCTTTCCCTGCTTGGACCCAAAAGACTTTCAAAATACACATATTCTTTTCTCACTGTAACTCAACCTCCAGTTGTGTTTCTGGAGGATTTTTCACATATATATATATATATATATATATATATATATATATATATATATATATATATATATATATATATATATATATATATATATATATATATATATATATTTTTTTTTTTTTTTTTTTTTTTTTTTATATATTCAGTATAAGTTCAAAACCCAACAAAATCGAACTTGGTTTCATCTACTCATATAAAAAAAAATCTTAAAATAAATGAATAAATAATCCAATCAAACAACCAATCACAGCTGATTCTCAGTTTAGCTGAAGACCTACCCAGGTGGTTTGTTTTCCACAGCACAAGCATCTATACAAAACCTGTGGCCAAATGCAGAAGAAGAGAGAGCTGACTAATATTGCATTGAAAAGTGATGAATTGACCTGATTCAAATGAATATTCCACATGAATGAAATATTACATCAACACAATTACTTGAAAAAGTAAGCAACCTGAAAGACAAAATTGTGTTGATGTAATACATTTTGTTCATGCAGGAATCAAATTCAGTGCATCACTATTTGCAGTATACTGTATATCTAATAGATATATTTAAAGCTTGGCACATGTGTGGTACAGTGTATATGTGTGTCTGTGTTTGCAGTTATAAAAACCTCCACTCTTCTGGGAAGGCTTTCCACTACATTTTGGAGAGTGGCTGTGGGGATTTGTGTTCATTCAGCCACAAGAGCATTAGTGAGGACAGGCACTGATGTCAGGTGAGGAGGCCTTTTGCACAGTCAGCGTTCCAGTTCACTCCACGGGTATTCAGTGGGGTTGAGGTCAGGGCTCTGTGCAGTCCACTCGAGTTCTTCCACTCCATCCTTGGCAATCCATGTCTTCATGGACCATGTTTGGGTTGGGTCCCTTAGTTCCAGTGAAGGGAAGTTGTAATGCTATAGCATACAAAGACATTTTATACAACCGTGTACTTCCAACTTTGTGGCAAGAGTTTTGGGAAGAACCACATATGGTCGTGATGGTCAGGTGTCCACAAAGTTTTGGCCATATAGTGTATATATAGTATTTTTGTAACATTCGTGGAATGCTTTTATTTTTTTGTATTTGGTATTTACTCCCTGCAAATATGGAATATAATATGAAAATATAGCACAGAGGACGTATATTGCAGCATTTCTTTATTTCTTTATTTCTTTATTTATATATATCTCTCACCTCTGGAGTTGGGGGTTTGATTCCCGCCTCCGCCCTGGGTGTGCAGAGTTTGCATGTTCTTCCTGTGCTCCTCCGGGTACTCCAGTTTCCTTCCTAGTCCAAAGACATGCGTTGTAGGCTGATTGGCATTTCCAAAGTATTCATAGTGTGTGAATGGGTGTGAGTGTGTGCACATGATTGTCCCCTGGGATAGGCTCCAGGCTCCCTGTGACCGTGTGTAGGATAAGCGGTATAGAAAACGGATGGATGGATGGATAATTGTAATGTTACCTGATGTTAGGGTTTTATGAATGTAAAGTTCTCTTGAGAGAGAACCTTTGCTAGTGTTCTGGTTAGGGATGCACCAATACTGATACTCATATTATTACCGATATGATTTATTCGTACTAGTATTCATAAAAGACACTCTGATACCAATATCTGATACTGTGTGATGTAAGGTTAGCCTAGGCTGCCGCGCTGATGAACTGATGACACGAAATGACAGCGATCTGGACGTATTCCACGATTAATGACCAAAGCGCAGCAGAATGCACTGTGCTCTGTGAAAATATCAAGAGGATGAACGGCAGATTCTTCCTACAATACAAGTCAAGTTAAACCATAAAACTCAGGAGGAGGAGTTCATTACTTGCAGTACACAGCAGCAATGACACAGGCCAGGCAATAAAGTGTCTACAGACAAAACTAGGTGGGTGAAAATAAATGTTCCTACACAGTATGTTGTTCTTGACTATCAGCAAGAACAAATTTTCATTTTAAACCAACATGAGGAAACCAGATAAACACAAATATACCAGTGATTCACTGTCCTACTGGCTCATGTCCTGTTTTTAGGTTTTTGTAATTAGAGCTGGCAGATCGCTATAGACAAAACAGGCTTAACGGAGAGAGCTCGGGCGCAAACAAGAGCAAAATGACCACCTTCTTCTTACATCCATTCTCTTGTGTTGGCGCCCTCTTCAGGACAGTTTGGCAAAAACGTTTCAGTAATTTGTAAACATGAGATTTAGATTGGCTTGGCTGAGAAGTGTGGGGGGGGGGTCACTGAGGGATCTGGTAGGTAGCTCTCAGCTTAAACATTTTTTTTAAAATGACCTTTTTATACTGAAAATGATTACTGAGTGTTGGTTAGGATTAAAATCAAAGTGTGCTGTCACTCTTTCTCTTGCCAGTATCTCATACGGAAGTGCAGCAACGTGTCCAGTATCAGAATACCAATATCAGGGATTACCAAATAACATGTACACTTCCTCATACTTGGGCTGAAAAAAAAAAGAAAATGGTATTTCCGCATCCCTAGTTCAGGTAGAATGAGTTGATTTTGATGCATGTATGAAGTTTTTTTGCTAATTTTACTGCTTTTTGGATGTGAGGTTACCTGTTATACCGAGCTGCATGTTGCTAAAGAGAAATGTGTCAAACGTTTTGAAAAAGTGAACCCAGTATCGAGAGATGTGTGTAACCAATTGTAAAACAAAAACAGAACCAAAACATTATGAATGAGCCTCCCCAATACACCATGTGCTTCGTGTATGAAAGCAGCCATGATCAACACCAAGATGTGCTTTAACATGAAGAAGGAAGCTGAGACAACACACAAATCCTTCATAAACCACAAAACTACTCCGGACATGCACGCACACGTTAGCAGGTAGCACCACCCATCATGAATGAATATGTGCTTGTTTACAGTCTGCCTACACCCCAACATGAGACAAAGAGCCACAGCATAGGAAGATAATCTGGTTTATGTGTGTGTCCGAGACATAATATGACTGCAACAGCTTAGTGTGTGAGTGATAGATAATCAGAAATGGCCTGTGCGTGTGTGAGTGAGTGTGTATGTGAATCCCATGGAGACCACTCAGGAAACACAGGGATCCTGTTTTTGAGCTTTGTGCAGACATCCATTGTTGGACTGATTAGTCTGACACACACACACACACACACACACACACACACACACACACACACACACACACACACACAGAGAGAGAGTTCTATCAGAAATCTATTGTCATTTAAAGACCCTTGTGTACTTCCTGTCCATTATCCATTTAAATACTTAATACTGTAGCTAGTGCATGCCCAACATAGTCTTCTTCAGTGGACTCTCCTTTCCTGTATATATACACACACACACACACACACACACACACACACACACACAGTAGTCTCACTGTCTCCATTCTTGCTGAACATTACGGCTGAATATAACCATATACTCAAGCTCTTTTCATTAAGGTACATGAATATGACACAAAAGTAAAGACCTTTTCTATCTTTAAGAAGTCACACTTTATACACAGCGCATAGCTCCAGGGTCCTAAGTTCCATCCTGAGCTCGGGTTACTGTCTATGTGGAGTTTTGCGTGTTCTTCCTGCGTCTGTGTGGGTTTCCTGTGCGCTCTCTGGTTTCCTCCCACCTCCCAAAAACATGTCAGTAGCTGGATTGAATGAGTGTGTGTACACGGTGCCCTGCGATGGACTGGTGTCCCATCTAGGATGTCTTCCCACCAGTGTTCCTGACATCCTGAGGCTCTGGATCCACAGTGACCCTGGCAAGGATAAACTTCAGGTAACTCTTTAACTGCCTGAGAGGCTGCCACATTCTCACCCACAAAGACCGCAGTTGAGATACGCTGAAGGAAAACATCTACCCGACTGAAGCACTTGGCAGCAAAGCAACATCTCTCCACCTCTAATTAAAATAATTACAGCTTCATATCCACGGCATGTAATAACATCAAGCTTGCAGCCAGTGACATCACCAAGCATCTGTTTAAAAAAAACCACAAAAAAAAACCAGGCTAAACACCTGAAGCAATTTGGCTTTTGAAAGAAAAAGACATATTTCATATTTCCACTGAAACATCACTGAACTCAGCAGAATCTTCTTCATAGCTGGCAGTCAGCATCAATGACTCACATACAGCTAAATGTATCTGTTAGTGTTAGTGTAAGCATATTTGCAAGAGTATCAGACACTTTAACAACCATCACAGGAATAAGATGCATAGGGGAGTGCATAGCATCCATTCTAACAAGACCTCTTGATAGTTCTTTTCAAACGTTACAATGTACAACGCAGCTACACAGCAGCCCAAGCAGTGTGTTTATTACCTAGAATGCGCTGTGTGGTTTAATTTTAACACTGAAAACGGCTGCAAGCTCCTGATAACATTTACAAATTTAAGATTCAAATGACTATGTAATGAAATACAGCATAGATTTCAATTTTTTTTTTAGTTTATTTATACGTCGGTTTATTGTACTTTATCACTATTATTATTACCACCAGGTCACTTAAAGAGATCAGCTGCAGATAATGGCAGAAAATGAACCTAATTTGTGTGGGGAAAAAAAAAAAAATCTGTCATTAAATTGGCCAACAGATTTCCACTCTGGAGAGTTAAGGTACGCTCACACATACAGCGACTCACAGGAGACTATTTTCAATGAGAGCTGGCGACTAGATGTGGGCGTGTCCGGCGACCTGACAAAGTTGAGAAAAGTTTAACTTTATGCAAATTTGGAGTGACTTGGTACAGCGACTACCAATGGGAGTGAAGACAGTTGAGCGGATGAGTCTGAATTGTTTCGTGGACCCAGGCAGTCCGGCACTTGTGCTTTTGCTGCAGATAGATGGCCGCAATGGCAACGAGCACACACCACTTCTCCTTCATCTCGTAGGATATGAAGCATATATACAAACGCTCTCCCTCCAGAATGTTTAATTTTAGCGGCAAGAAAGAATGGTTTGTTGTCAAAAGTGGAATGCTAGTTGCGCCACCCACTGATAAATGTTACTACAGCAACCAGTAGTAGGAACGCCTACTGCTGACTTCATAGTACAGCTGGCGACTTGCAGCAATAAAATCACTGTATGTTTGAGCGTACTTTTAGCAAAAGGTCCTGTGGTTACTGCATGCAGGGTTGCCAGGTCTCAGCAATATTTCCTTCTCAAAAACAACACCCTGAAAAAGACCTGAAACTATCACAAAGAGTTTGTGCATCTTTTGTGAAAAGGATGGGAATTATTATTTTTCTCAGTCTTTGCAGGGAAAAAAAAGTGTTCACACAAATTGCCTAGAATGGTCATAATCCCGCTCTCCCTCTCCCAACCTTTGCAATATATCTTAGCACTAACAAATGTTTCTGTACATCATAGATATGCTATCTGAACTTACGCTTTCACTTTGTTTGGCTTCGTCTATGTGTGCACACTTGATTAGATTTAATTCCAGTTATTTGCTTTAAAACATGGACTTACTTTTTCCACCCACAACCTTGTTCCAAAACTAGCTGACTTTTGCATAAAAACCAAGCCCCTGGCAACCCTGACTCCATGATCACTTCGTAATGTGAAGCTTTTCTCAGCATCAGAAACAGAAAAGTCGTTAAACATACAGAGGGGAGACTTCTTGGGGAGTTTTTGAAACACAGCATCTCATGGACAGGTGAAATGGTGATATGAGTATGTAGAAAGGGTAAACAAGGGATGCAAAATGAAGCAATCAAGATGTGATTGAAGTATATATATATATATATATATATATATATATATATATATATATATATATATATATATATATATATATATATATATATATATATATATATATATACATTTTTTTTTTTTTTTTTTTTTTTTTTGCCGGTGTAAGATTAACTTGTATCAGAATGACGGGAAGAGAAGAGTATGGAGAAGGAAAGGAAGGACTCATGATCCAAAGCATACCACATCATCTGTCAAACATGGTGGAGGAAGTGTTATGGCATGGGCATGTATGGTTGCCAATGGAACTGGGTCACTGGTGTTTAATGACTAACTCCCAATAGAGGTAGCAAGATGAATTCTGAAGTGTACAGCATTATACTTCCTGCTCAGATTCAGTCAAATGCTGCAAAACTGATAGGACACAGGATCACAGTACAGATGGAAAATGACCCAAAACATACAGTGAAAAAAAAAACCCAAGAGCTTCTTAAGGGAAAGAAATAAAATGTTTTTAACTGTCTGATGACCTCAACCCAATTGAGCATGCTTTTCACTTACTGACGACAAAACTGAAGGCAGAAAGACCCGCAAACAAGCAGTAACTGAAGGCAGCTGCAGTAAAGGCCTAGCAAAGTATCTCAAGGGAGGAAACTCAGCATTCGATGATGTCCATGGGTTCCAGACTTCAAGGAGTCATTGACTGCAAAGGATTTGCATCCAAGTATTGAAAATAATCCTAATATTTATGATTATGTTTAGTTTCTTCAATTACGTTTGAGCCTGTGAAAATGGAAGGACAAAAAAAAAATGTCTGTAATTCCTAAACAGTTAGTGCAATATTTTTGCTAAACCCCTTGAATTAAAGCTGAAAGTCTACACTTCAACCACATCTTGATTGCTTTATTTCAGATCTATTTTGGTGATGTACAGAAGCAAAATTAGGAAAATTGTGTTGCAGTCCAAATACTTATGGACCTTACTGTATGCAACAGTTTTGGGTGGGACCCTGTAAAGACCTTTTCATAATTCATAATGCTGCCCTCATAAACATAGCATGCACATTTTTGCACATGTACTAAGTGCACTTAAATGCATTAGCTTATACCGGAGTGCTTTATTCAGTATCATTGCTATGTGGTTTCGTGTAGTATACAGAGCTAGACACTTAATGGGGGGAAGCAGTAAAACAAAAGCACCTTCACTTTGGTTCCACTCTGCCTCATAGAACTGCTATTAAACTCATAAAACTGTCTACTCATCTATATTTAGACACAAATTAAAGGTTTGGATGTGTATGTACAAATTTGTGTACAACTATGGTCTCTGATATGCATGTATTATATATTTGTCATATCTTTGTTTCTTCACACAATAATTAAATCTTCTTAAATCTGTCCCAAACTCCCACCACTCTGTGTCTTTTAAGTTGACCTCCAGACATTTGTGATTATCAATCACTCCCATGCTCCCCGCTTTCATCTCTCCCTGACCAGAGAGAAGGAGGTGCATGCAGAACCGCCCTAGGATACACTGACAATTATTGCATTCATGCTAGCAGTGACATTAAAGCAAAAAAAAAAAAAAAAAAACCTGTCTGGCAATCTCACGCAGTAGTACTTGTAGCTAGCTACTCGTATGAATCGCATTCCATGTAGTGAGCCATAATACCAAGGATCATTTTTTGTTTGCCTGGGCTTTTCACTGAGAGATTATTCTCTCTGAGAGAAAATCCACTGGCATTCACATGCTAAGCTGTGCTCCTCTACTCTAATTCTTCCTTCAAAATCAGGCACAGAAGATACCCACTACATAAAGATCATTATATAATCTTTTATTTCTAAGAAATTCATTCAAAACAGTAAAAAGAAATTAAAACATCCCTTGAGTCCACACTGATAAAATGTAGCGCATAAGAACATTGCATACGGTAAAACTCCTCACACATCATTATGGAAGGTGTTAGACTTTACAAACATTTTAAATATATTTTTATATGTATAACAGCACAATGATCATTGAGGTAAATATTATTTTTTGTATCGCAAGTCCCTGGCTGGAAACACCCCATTAGAGAGTATAAAACTTTGTTAAACACAATGAAGCTTAGCTAAAACAGTATCGGGAGCTTTTAATCCACAACACTGACACTAAAGCACTTTATGAGAAATAAAACCCCAATTCCAAAAAAGTTGGGACGCTGTGTGAACTGTAAATAAAAACAGAATGCAATGATTTGCAAATCTCATAAACCCATATGTTATTCACAATAGAACATAGAAAACATATTAAATGTTTAAACTGAGGAAATGTACCATTTTAAGAAAAAAAAAAAAGAAGGTAATTTTGAATTTGATGGCCACAACACGTCTCAAAAAAGTTGGGACGGAGGCAACAAAAGGCTTGAAAAGTAAGTGTTACTAAAAAGAAACAGCTGGAGGAACATTTTGCAACTAATTAGGTTAATTGGCAACAGGTCAGTAACATGACTGGGTATAAAAAGAGTCTTAGAGAGGCAGAGTCTCTCAGAAGTAAAGATGGGATGGAATCTGGATGGAAGCATATGTTGCTCTGAAACCTGTATATACCTTTCAGCATTGATGGTGCCTTTCCAGATGTGCAAGCTGCCCATTCCATAGGCAATAATGCACCCCCATACCATCAGAGATGCAGGCTTTTGAACTGAGGGCTGATAAAAAGCCGGATGGTCCCTCTCCTCTTTAGTCCTCTTTAGTTTAGAGGATGCGGCATCCATGGTTTCCAAAAAGAATTTCAAATTTCGCAGTGATTTCCACTACAGAATCATGCGTTTTTAATGCAGTGCCGCCTGAGGGCCCGAAGATCACGGACATGCAATATTGATTTTCACCCTTGTCCCTTGCGCAGAGATTTCTCCAGATTCTCAGAATCTTTTGATGATATTATGTACTGTAGATGAGATATTCAAAGTCTTCGCAATTTTACGTTGAGGAACATTATTCTGAAATTGTTCCAGAAATTTTAGACACAGTCTTTCGCAGATTGGTGAACCTCTGCTTTACTTCTGAGAGACTCTGCCTCTCTAAGATACTCTTTTTATACCCAATCATGTTACTGACCTGTTGCCAATTAACCTCCAGCTGTTTCTTTTTAGTAACACTTACTTTTCCAGCCTTTTGTTGCCCCTGTCCCAACTTTTTTTGAGATGTGTTGCTGCCATCAAATTCAAAATTACCTTATTTTTTCCCTCAGTTTAAACATTTGATATGTTTTCTATGTTCTACTGTGAATAACATATGGGTTTATGAGATTTGCAAATCATTGCATTCTGTTTTTATTTACATTTTATTCAATTTTTATTCCAACTTTTTTGGAATTGGGCTTGTAAAGATGCTAGTACCAAGAGCGCTTCCTTTTATTGGCTTTGTATAATATGTGAACACATACGAGTAAATATGTACCTCTGCTGGTCTCTTAACTCAACCCTTGTGGACTTGAGCAGATGTACTGGAGCAATATGCCAAGAACTCCATCTGTGCTCTCTCACCTTCTCACGGATGGGTCGTTTTTCACTCCTCATTCGACGCCTTGCTCAGATTTTGGTGAAATCTAATGCAAGGTGAAAGGAGTCTGGACTTGTATATCTGTACCGCTGATACTCACACACTGCTCATACGTTATGCTGCAATTCTTTGGGAAATTCTTTCACTAGTTGATCAGTGTAAGTGAAAGAGCACAACATTTCCTATTCTCACCAGTCCCAGGCCAGCACTTTCACAAATGTTAGTCATGAAACATCAATAAATCCAATTTGCTGGGTTGAAGACAGAAGTGAAGTGAGCAGAATTACTAAGATACTTTAATAGGGGCTATGAGGGCCTGCAACGTTATGGAATCCGGTATGGGACACAAATATAGAGTACTATGGGAATAAATGTCTAAAGGCCAGTGAAAAAGTGTAGGACACTAAAGTATCAGACAAACTCTGGAGCAAAGTTCTGTGCAGATTTGTGCAACACACTGATAGTATGTGCTGCTTTCTTTTAGGAGCTTTTAGCCTTATGGTGCACTGATGATCACACAGTCAATGGCCAATTTGCATGTGGTTAGCCTGAATTAACAACATTCCAATGGGTCAACTTTAAAAACAATGCATACCATGTTGTCCAGTGCCTGGCTGATTATATACACTAGTATAAAACAAGACCCAAACCAAACCAAGGAGTCAAGGGCTTCTCTAGGTTAGCGTAAGCTCTTGGCACATCAGGCAGATATAAACTAAGTCACACCCAGAGATCAGGGTGTGTGCGTGTTTTCTCCAGCCCAAACCAAACACACCTGATAACGCTATTTAAGGACCAGGGGCGTGTCAGAGTGGAGCTGCAGCAAAAAGCTGCCAAGAACAAGTTTTACATCATTGTCTGTCTAGTCCTGGGTCAGCTTTTACATTGTATACGTTCAGCAAAGCTTTGTGTAGGTCCACCACCAAAACAGCCACTAACCAATCATCACGTTAAGGCATTTTCATGTAAATTATGAATCACAGGATTAGAAAATAGAAATAAACTGGCAATTAACAGGCATGTTTGTATAAAACAGTAGTTGAACATAATGTTTCAGGATCAAATTTGCAGATAAGACCGCAATTTCATTGTATTGCCTTTATCTGTTAGTGAGCACAATTCTTGAGGTGTCATTTGTAAATTTGAGGAGCAATCGACCAAGGCTTGGGGAAATTTTCTTCCCACATAACCATGCTTTTTAAATTGGGGTCACAGTGCGTACAGACACCATGAAGCATTTGAGGTTGGAGGGTCTTATTCAAAGTGGCAGTGTGACAAAGCTTGGAGCTGAATTTACAAACTTCCAGCAGACAACCATAACCACCGAGCTGATTCATATTCTCTCTGGATTGTTTGAGCAGTGGTGAGTTTGGTTTAGGTTTGAATTGGCTTCTACTAATAGCACTAAAGTGAATAGGCAAAAAAAAAACCTTCATACATAGATGGTATATGGACAGGGTGTGATGTAAGAGGTGTTAGGGGATTTGGTTTAGATTGGCCTAGGGAACATGGCTAAGGCACTTGGTGACTTAATTAGATCTGCTCAGATGTGGAGGGATTTATAAGATGGCTTGTCTTGACTAGCAGAGTCGAACAGCCTGAAGAGGAGGAAACGGATGAGACTTGTTGCAATGCCTGGTGTGTTGGGCACCTGAGAAATAGCGAGAGAGAAATTAAATAATTCATAAACAGCATGTTTTTTATTCCTTAAACACATTTGCATTTGCAATTGCATCTCAAAACTAATCGTCTGTCAATTTAACCCCTTAAACTCCAAGGCAGGTCCAGAATCACATCAATCAATCTTAACCCTGTCCTGCATGAATTATTACATTTACATCAAAAAATGTTTTATGGATTTTTATTACTTGAATTAGTTCATATTAGTTCACAATGTGCAATGGTGGAAAGTATCATATAGTCAAAAATAATAAAATGTAAAAAAAAATAAATAAAAAAAAAAAAAAAAAAGTGTTAATCACATTACTGACCTGTTGCCAGTTAACCTAATTAGTTGAAAAATGTTCCTCCAGCTGTTTCTTTTTAGTAACACTTACTTTTCCAGCCTTTTGTTGCCCCCATCCCAACTTTTTTGAGACGTGTTGCCATCAAATTCAAAATTACCATATTTTTTTCTTAAAATGATACATTTCCTCAGCTTAAACATTTGATATGTTTTCTATGGTCTATTGTGAATAACATATGGGTTTATGAGATTTGCAAATCAATGCATTCTGTTTTTATTTACATTTTACACAGTGTCCCAACTTTTTTGGATTTGGGGTTGTATATAAACATGTTTAAAAGACAAAAAAATAAATGTCAGCTTATCTCAGGTAGTGTTTAAATTTTTTCCTTTAAGTAGTTTTGCCTAAATGTTGAAAAATTAATCAGATTTTTAGAGCCCTCTGAGGATGACCTTCACCATGCCGTGTGACTGCAGATAAGGCAGAACAGCACTTCCTGGTCATCTGACATGGCATTTGTTTTGTTATGCCAAAGTTAAAGCTCCCCATTTCCACTTACATAAGAAAATAGTAGTTTTGTATTTTTAAAAAAAATTGAGATAAATTAATTGCACACCATGCACTAAAGGGTTAACAGTGAAGGGTTTTCATTTCAAATTTTCGGTAGTACTCTTTATTAAACTGCATGTGCGTGTTTCAAAATTATGAGAGGCATGAAGTGTGGCCTTTGCTTCTGCTGTAGGGATCTAGCGATGTTACACACATGTCTACGAGAGCTAAGAGACAAACTCCTTCATCATCAAAAATCACAAGTGAAAGCTATTAATAACACTTTAACCAAAATACATTATATTTAGTATGCACTACATTTCAGTATTACATAAATGATACTAAAGACCTGAAAGCAATTTAATCTGGAGCCATTTCAAAAAGCTGTATAAGTAACATGAGATGAATAAACTTGGCTTCGTGTGAACTCGAAGAAATTATGCTCCCCGAGAACAGGACACCAAGCTCTTCATCTTGTTATACTTGTCAAGAGCATGTTATTGTTATAAATGGCTAAATATGAATGATGTAGGTGTGTTTCCTCACCATAATGTAGTAATCCCCCAGCTGGAGGCCATACAGAGTCCAGGAGGTAGATGTAAGAAAGGTGGCAACAGTGAGGGAGAAGGACAAACGCTCTACTGAACGAGTGCGTATTATCTCCAACTGGAAGACACACAGAACATAATGGAATAAAGGACTAAAATCTGTTAATCGCCTAAAGGCTCCAAGGTTTAAGATGTTGACGAGTTATGTGTTTCAGTATCACACACACACACACACACACACATACACACACACACAGAGTGAGAGACACAGAGACACCATTTCCCAGCACATAAAGACATGGATACTCACACAGTGACATGAAAAACAGGAAGAAACAAAAAGAGGGAAAAGAAAGACAGGAAACTAACTATAGCTTCGTGCAGACAGAGCAATGGATCAAAAACACATACAATAGACGGAAAAAAGACACACAGAGAGACAGACAGACAGAAAAGCTGTTCGGCAACCGTACTTTTTATGTTTCAGTCTGTCTGCTCTGTTCCAAACACATTTATAATCGGAAACAGTATTGCTCTCATGACACTGATGATGAAGAGAAAAATCCATAAGAAAAAAATCCATAATATGAAAAAAAATCGTCTTCCTATTATAGCTAAGAAAAGAAAGCTTTCTCTCGAAATGTTAATATTAATGAACTAAGACTTAAACATATAAGTATTAAACAAGTGTGTAAGTGTAAAGAGTGTTTGGAGGGAGACGAGATTTAAATGCAAAACACGCCTGCCCTTTACAAAACGACTGCACCATATGGCAGGTACGGCATTAAAACAGACCTATATCTCATTTTTATGCAATTTATTATTCAGCAAATTCAAATGAGCTACAAACCAGTCGAAAGAACCCGCATTGCTGAGAGAAACTTGTCTTGATGAGTGCGACAGATTGCGGTTCTATTCAAAGGGCTTATCTCACAGCAGTCCTCTTCTTGAAAAATAATCTCGTTTCTTTTTACATTTGCTATCACTGGGGTGCATGAAGGCATCAAAATCAGGTTTTTCATGGGCCAAGCCTATCACTGCAGTCTACAGTTGGTGGGCAGGTACAGTTTAAATGCACCTGTAAATACGTAATGACGTGCCAGTGATGCTGTTTGTTTGCTGTGCCTAAACTTTCTAACGTTTCTAAATTATTTCTTAAGACGATGGAGGGGTCTGGGGTTGAAAAGCTTCCATCACAGAAGTTTGATCATCATCATACAAGAGATGACATTGTTATTCGAAAGAAGCACTCTTAGGCCTGATTTATATCTTTACATCTACGTATTTGTGAACATTGTGAACACGTGAGGGCGTTGTGTGTGGGAGGTCGCACAGGTGTCTGCCAACATACTTGCAAGTAACAAGTACGTGTCCACAAAAAGTCAGAAAATGAAAAACATGAAATGAAAGGCTCGCGCTTCATTCCAGAACAAATGGAGAGAAGACATGGATCAATACTGCTTATTTCCAGGTTCTAACTCACCGATGCACTGCTATTAAGTATTAATAAGCATCGCATCTTTGAAATGTGGTTTATTTTCTGTGAACAAACATCTACCTGACGTTCATGTTAACTACTGCAACAGTTTAAATAGCCAACTAATATGAACGGAAACAATCTTTTTTAGTTTTATCTTGTTATTACTGGAAATACAGTATGATATTATTGTATATAAATGACAATTTGAATTTTGGAGGACTGCACGCTAGTACATCAGTGAGCCTCTGCACACAACGTTTACCCACAAACCCTCTCTCAGCAACACTGCTGCAAATACACTGTAATGCAGAAGAATAAACCAGCTATAAGAAAGACAGGATTTTCTGGGTTCTTAGCTTCCTAAACAAGGTTCTAATTTAGAAACCTTTCTGATGTGGAAACACTTTGTTGTATACATAGACTTTTTAAGGGTTACATTAGAAGGACAAGCCAGTGAATCCTTAACAGTTCTAGATAATTTTTTTTTTTAATGTAACAGTACCACCCATGAGGTCAAACGTGATGCTGATTGTGTTTATCATCTTAGCAAGTTCACACGACGATGCGAGTTGACATCAACACATTGAAAGGGTTTGAAGAATGTGGTAATAGACTTGATAAGGGCAACTTTGTCACAGAATGAAAAGCCTTTAATTCATTCTACTTTTTACCCCAAAATGCTGAAGTGTCTAAAACAAAGTAAAGTTCACATGATGTTTCTATCTATTGGGGAACTAAAAATCTATGCCCCTTTCCCAAACCACAACAGTTACAGTGGAATGATTCATTTTCCATTTTTACGATGATAAATTCCAGGATTCTGAGTCTGGCAAGGAAATGTTGTCCCAGTTGTTTCCCCAAATGATTACGATGAAGTCATCATTTTCAATGACAAAAGCCAGAGACTAGAACAGAAACTAGAAAATAACACAGACTGAAATGGTGATGTGATGGCTGAATAAACAGCTTGAATAATGTTATATTGTCAGTATAATATTCCAGCCATCCATTCATTTCTGTACTGCTTATCCAACACAGGGTTGTGGGGAGCCTGAAGCCTATCTCAGGGGACTACTCAGGGTGCCAACCCATCGCACACACTCACACACCCATTCACACACTACGGAAAATTTAGAGATGCTGATCAACCTACAACACATGTCTTTGGACTGGGGGAGGAAACCGGAGTACCCGGAGGAAACATGCAAAAACTCCACGCACACAGGGAGGAGGTGGGAATCGAACCCAGAACCCTGGAGGGGTGAAGTAAACATTATGTTCTTGATTCTTATATCAAAATGTTACACTCCATGAATATAAAATTATTTTTATACTAACAGTTTGTTCTGGTCCACTAATTTGATTGGACATGCAGCTTTCCAAGAGTGTTAATATTTAATACAACAGCACTGGTACGTTTCACTGTTTGTATCATTCCCCTTTCTCTTTGCTCCCTACATTAAATTCCAATTCTAGCAATAGTTCATTACATTGAAACCATTACTACACGTACTATGGGCTGTCAGTCAGTCTCTGTGGTGAAAGTTCTATCCAGCGCAAAGTTCTATCCAGCTGTGGCTTCTTCTGGGAACTATTTTCGTTGACGATGCAAAAAACCCCTCAAAATATTTGGCTATATTGGGTCTGAAATGTCAGTTGCACAGTATTAATTACTTGTTTATAGAACTGCTGTATAAAAGCAATATCACACTCGCAGTCGTGCTGATGTAGTGAATATTGTTGGCATGCAGTATATCGGCACTCTTGCTCATGTGATATCGCTTATTTCCAACATTATTATCAGATGAATACAGAATACCATAGTATTAGAATAACTTAACAGAGAAGAATATTGACATGACTTCCACCAGAAGCACTATTCATATTCCATTCATATTAATGCTTTGCCCTTTTGAAACACATCAGCTACTGCTCTGTCTGTTCACTGCACTGCTTGCTACTTCTCTGTGTTCCTGTGTCTCTGTTACTCTGCCCTACTTTCAGAATTAAAATATGCCATTGTGTTGCATTAGGTCTCTCTTTTGATTGGCTTCCACAGCAGCAAGCTGTGAAAAAAATTAAAGATGACTTGAAGGCTTTTCTGACTGGAAAATCTGGAGTATAAGAATAAAGTATAGCTTCAATTCTCGTGATCTGATATACATACACTGGCCACTTCATTAAGAACACATTGTCACCCAATCCAATCATGCAATCAAGTGGCAGCAGTGCAATCATAAAATTACGCAGATACAGTTCAAGAGCTTCCAATGATGTTCATATCAAACATCAGACAATGGGGTAAAATGTGATCTCAGTGATTTTTGACTGTAGTGTTTCAAAATCTGCTGATCTCATGGGATTTGCACACACAACAGTCTCTCGGGACAAAATGGTGTATGAAAACAAAAACATCCAGTGAGCAGCAGTTCTGCAGGCAAAAGCGCCTTGTTGATGAGAAAGGTCAGAGGAGAATGGCTAGACTTTTTTGTGCTGACAGGAAGATGATGGTAACTCAAATAGCCACTCTGTACAACCGTGGTGTGCAGAAAAGCATCTCAGCATGCACAAAACCACTGAGCCTTGAGGCTGATGGGCCACAACAGCAGACGACCACATCGTGTTCCACTCCTGTCAGCCAAGAAGAGGAATCTGAGGCTATCATGGGCACAGACTCACAGAAACTGGACAGTTGAAGGTTGGAAATAGACCAGGTGATGTTTTTCCAGTTACAGTGAGCCTGCGCCCACTATAGCCTCAGGTTCCTGAGGAGAAGAGTGGAACCCAGTGAGGTCTTCTGCATCACAACACAAGTAGGAGCTATGAAAATTAGCTTCCTAGTGAACTTTCATATCAAAATGAAATGTTGCCTTAAATTAATTGCTTGAATTGCGTCAGTAGGCGTGTGCACTACCAACTGTTCAAGATTTCTCAGGATACACTCGTTTCAAATGGTCGTCATTTAACGACAAGTACAATGAACTATACTCTGGTAGAGAAATTAATTCAAATGTGATAGAGTACCCCCTGCTTCCTACACTATATGGCCAAAGGTTTATGGACGCCTGACCCTCACACTCCTACTGTGGATTTAAAAAGACTGTTAAACACACACCCCTGTTAAAATAGTAGGCTTTTGTCATGTAAAAAAATTAAACTAAGTTAAATCATGTCAGAACCTTTTTCACTTTTATTGTGAAATCAAGTGACAAACACCCAGAAAAGTTTGTGGGGAAAAAAAAAGAAAAACAAAAACTTCCCCTTTCCCCTACCCTTTTATAATTGGGAATGTGGCAGTGTTCAGAATTAACCAATTACATTCAAACTCATGTTAAATACTAATTAGTATACACCTGCCATCAATTAAAGTGACTGATTACCCCCAAAAATAAGGCACAGCTGTTCCTTTTTTCTTAGGATTTTTCTTCTTGGTAACATCCAACTGGAAAAGCCATGGGCTGCAAAGAGCTTACAAAGCAGGTATGAGATCTCATTGTTTAAAAACATCAAATCAGGAGAGGGTTACAAAATTTTTTACCATATACCATGGAACACTGTAAATACAATAATCAGAAAACTGTATGAAATTGGAGAAAATATGGCAGGACGGTGACACTAAGAACAGGACGTCCCTCTAAAATTGATGTGAAGACCAGGAGAAAACTGGTCAGGGGGCTGCCAAGAGGCCTACAGCTACATTAAAAGAATTGCAGCAATTTCTGGCAAGTACTGGTTGCTCCCTACATGTGACAACAATCTCCCGAATTTTTCATGTCTCTGGGCTATGGGGTAGGGTGGCAAGTTGGAAGCCTTTTATAACCAAAAAATAAATTAAAAATACATCCAATCTCCCAAAATCATGTGGAATAATGTGTTTGAACTTTTTGGACATCATACCGAAAGATATGTTTGGCACAAAAAAACAGCACATCATCATCAAAAGAATACCATCCCCACGGGGAAGCATGGTGGTGGGAGCATCATACTTTGGGGCTGTTTTACTTCAGCTGGAACTGGGGCTTTAATCAGGGTGGAGGGAATAATGAATCGCTCCAAATACCAGTCAATTCTGGAGCAAAACCTTAAGGCTTCTGCTAAAACACTCAAGATAAAGAGGAATTTCACCTTTCAGCATGACAACGACATAAAGCAAACCTTCAGATCAACAAAGGAATGGCTTCACCAAAACAAATTCAAGGTTTTGGAATGGCCCAGCCAGAGTCCAGACCTCAATCCAATCAAAAATCTGTGGGGTGACCTGAAGAGGGCTGTGCACAGGAGATGCCCAGCCAATCTGACAGAGTTAGAATGCGTTAACAGGGAAGAAGTCCAAATGTGCCATACTGATTGAATCTTATCCAAAAAGATTGAATGCTGTGATAAAATCTAAAGGTGCTTTAACTAAGTATTAGTTTAGGGGTGTGCACACTTATGCAACCAGGTTATTGTACTTTTTTTTTTTCTTTTTGAACATTTCCCTTTACTGGAACTAAGGCGCCCAAACCTGTTCCAGCATGACAGTGCTCCTGTGCACTGTGTTTTCTCCCTAACCAAGCACCATGGCAGTGTGTGTTGCATATTGCATTATTTAAAAATTGCACAGTTAAAAAGTTAGACTTGTGCATGTTACCAAGATCTTTTTATCTAAAGCTAATACTTAACATTTGTTTCTAAGATACATCCAAATATTTAAGTTAATGAGCTAAGTTGATTTAAAATTTTTTAAATGTAATCAATTAATTTTAATGAAATATTTTTAAAATATATTTTTTCATTTTTCATTCTCAATAAATCATTTTTATTGAGACTACAGAAAAAAATCAGTCAAGAAGTATGCAGCATATGGGAACTTCTTGAAGCATCCCAGCTGCTGCTAAAAGAATGCCAAGATTGTGCAAATCTGTCATTGAGGATACTCTGAAGTGTCTTAAATATATGTCTTGATTTTTTTTTTTAAGCACGTTTCAGTCAGTGAACAATTTCACATGCCTCATTTCATAGTTTGATGTCTTCACTATACTCATATGTGGAAAAGTCAAAGAAACAGTGGAGATGTTTTCTTACCAGGTCGGCGAGCGGCGAAAGGTACATGGTGATGGTGAAGACGCTGCAGGCGAGGCCGAGCTGCGAAAGCTGAGTGCTTCCAGAAGGAACAATCATGCTGAAATACACCCACGATACACACAATACGCACACCATGCCCAGTGTCTGCACAAACACATTCCTCTGAGATAGATACCCACCCCACACACACACAAAGAAACAATCCAAAATTAATATAACTTGTTAACTGCATCTTCTGTAAAATGCCATATAAATGTTCATTTGGCCACAAAGCTTTAATTATAAGCAACAGCAAACATGCCAGGTTTTTATTTGTTGTAAAGATCAGTTATTATTTTGGCTCCGGATCTTATTTCACCCACCTTCTCTTTGGCATAATAGCAGTAGGTGAGGATATACAGACACTGTAGAGAGGCTCCAATGGAATTAACAAACATCAGCGTGCTATCCTTTTTCAGCACCCCATAGTACAGCCAGCCTAGATTACTGAAAATAAACAGAGACACTGTAAAACGTGTCTGGTTGTTTTATAGTCTAGTATGCAAAACTAGTGTGCACACAAACAAATGTAGGCATTCATACATACATGCACGCACAAGACGACACTAGTAGTCGGTATACATTTGCATGAATCTTGGGCACTCACTTTAAGCACGTGGTAATGAAAGGCAGTAACTGGACGCTATCGGCACTCTGGGTGGCTCTCATTTTCTTCAAATCGGTCCTGCAATATACACACACATACACTGAAGGATTTGTCAGATATAAATAGAAATATGCTGGCCCAATCCGTTTGGATAAAGGCTACCAAAACAAACACACACACTGCCAAGTAAGGTTCAGCAAAGACTTCAGAGGCATTTGAAGCTTGCATCCCCTCACAGTGTGGAAGTATGACCTGCATGACTCGAGTGTTCACTTGCAACACACGGGTAGAAAAAGAGCAGATTTTTCCTATCACATCAAACCTGATGAATACTTCCTTCTGAGAGGTTTTTTTTTTTTGTGATTGCTGTGGGAAAAAATGCTTGATTTTGCTGCTGCTTTTTTCAAAACTTGCGATGCAACTTGCGGAGTATTTTGTGCTTTTTTAACATTTTTTTTTAGACCTTTTAGCTGTACTTATGTTCGACGCATGTGAATCGAAGAGGACTTTGGCTGAATGCGCATTGTGATGATGTCACATGATGCGTCTTGGCCCAAATCTACGGAAATTTTGAAAAGTTCTCAGAATACTGCGGAGTTTGCTTGATTTTGCGTTTATTTCTGTGATTGCAAAATCGCAAAATCCTGGAGGGACTGTTCTGATCAGGCTGCCAATGCCTTCAGAGGGGTGGGAGTTAGACAGAGGGGAGCAGTGCATCTGGGGCAGCAAGAATATTCACTGATTCATCTTTATCCTGGGTCAGAGAGGTGGTGGATCAGGAGTCTATCCTGGGAACACTGGGCGTGAAGCAGGAATACAACCTGGATTGGATGCCTGTCCATCGCAAGGCACCACACACATTCACTCATCCACACCTAGGAGCAATTTAGCATAGTCAATCCACCTACTGGAATGTTTTTGGGAGGTGGGAGGAAAGCAACTAACTCGTGGGCACACTGAGAACATATGAAACCCTGTACAAATAGTACCCCAAGTTTAAGATTGCACCAAGGACACTGAAGTTGTTATCTGGCAAGAAACGATCTTGGTGAATAGACAGCCCATCCATCCATTTTCCATACCACCCTTTGGGCAAGATCTGTTCCTGAAGGTTACGGTCAAGTTGGCTCAAAATCTTTGGTCCACAAAAGAATAATCTAAAACGTCACTCGAGCCAATAAAGTACTGAAATGGCCCTTAAAATGCCAGTGATTCCCCCAAGGGAAAATGGTGAGAAGAAGCTAAAAGTAGCACATTAAAAACATATTGGAACGAAGAGAGGAGATATACAGAGTGAAAGAATGAGGATAGTAGCAGTTCAGCCCAGGGACGATGGAGTTGGGAAAATAGTGCAACTGATGTGACCAGGACACTGGAATAGAATATTTGTTTTTATGTACATTCTAAACCAACTAATATTGGCAGAATAACTAAAGTTAATACTGGCCGAAGTAAACTACATCAGGCTAATAATCACCTCAGAGAGATACAAAAAGGCCTACAGAGTGCCCATCATTTCATGCTGCGCTGTAGCACAAGCCACCAGTTGAACCGTAGCCTTCAAAAGATCAACATTAACCTAAAGTAGTAAGGAAAGCTTTAAAAAAAAATTTTTAAGGGGATTCAAGCCCAACATAACCTTGTAAACCTGCTGTCCTGTTCAAATTGATCACCTGTGGATTTAACACTTTCTCAAGTGTGATCAGTAGGTGTCTTGTAACTGCACCAAGCTGACACACTGAATCCAAAATGGCTTTTTAAAGAAACATACATTATAAAGTATTTGCCACTGGGTGTAAAATCATTCATTTAGATACACTGACAGTCAAAAAAGTTTTTGAACACCCTATATTTTAGGATTTTTGTTTCAATGGCCACATTTTAAATACTAACCATGTAACAGTTATAAGTGAATTGACAAATGTTTATTATTAAATGTTTAGTGAATTGAGAAATGTTAAATCTAGATCTAATCTAATCTAAATGGAAGAGGTCAAAATCTTTATCAGTCTACAACTAGGCACTTTCGGCGCACTTTATGTTTTACAGTTCATACTAACATTGTGAATCTTTTATCTGTAGGCGCAATGAGTTTATCCTCCAAATGTGTCAACCTTTAACAAAGCCCATTAGGATGGAAAAGTGAGCAGATATTAAGTTTCACAAAAATTTAGATTTCCTTATTTAATTGCTATCCTGTATCATTTGGATTGTAGCAATAATAGTGATTAAACTCTAATAAGCCCAGCTGTTGAAAACCATTAGACTAGCAGTGTTTGTGTTATTTATTTAGTAAGTATGGAGGAATATGGGAGTTTATGGTTATCTGTGAGAAGGCTAATGTTCACAAATAAATGCCTGCTCCTGTTCAATATGGATATACACAGATCAGCCATAACTTTAAACCACTGCCATGAATAACACTGCTTATCTCATTACAACGGCACCTGTCAAAGGGTAGGATATATAAGGCAGCAAGTGAACACTCAGTTCTCAAAGTTGATGTGTTGGAAGCAGGAAAAATGGGCAAGTGTAAGGATCTGAGCGACTTTGACAAGGGCCAAATTGTGATGGCTAGATGACTGGGTCAGAGCACCTCCAAAACGGCAGGTCTTGTGGCGTGTTCCTGGTATGCAGTGGTTAGTACCTATCAAAAGTGATCCAAAGAAGGACAACCGGTGAACCGGTGACAGGTCATTGGCGGCCAAGGCCCATTGATGCGGGTGGGGAGTGAAGGCTAACCCGTCTGGTCCGATCCCACAGAAGAGCTACTGTAGCACAAAATGCTGAAAAAGTTAATGATAGAAAGGTGTCAGAACACACAGTGCATCGCGGCTTGCTGTGTATGGAGCTGTGTAGCAGCCGACCAGTCAGAGTGCCCATGCTGACCCCTGCCCACCGCCAAAAGCGCCTACAATGGGCAGGTGAGCATCAGAACTGGACCATGGAGCAATGGAAGAAGGTGGCCTGGTCTGATGAATCACGATTTTTTTTTACATCATGTGGACGGCGGGGTGCGTGAGCGTCACTTACCTGGGGAAGAGATGGCACCAGGATGCCCTATGGGAAGAATGCAAGCCTGTGGAGGAAGCGTGATGGTCTGGGCAATGTTCTGCTGAGAAATCTTGGGTCCTGGCATTCATGTGGATGTTAATTTGACAAATAACACCTACCTAAACATTGTTACAGACAAAGTACACCCCTTCATGGCAACGGTATTCCCTAATGGCAGTGGATTCTTTCAGCAGGATAATGCACCCTGCCACACTGCAAAAATTGTTCTGGAATGGTTTGAGTTCACAGTGCTGACTCCAAATTCACCAGATCTCAGGGAGGTGCTAGACAAACAAGTCCGATCCGATTTACGGCATTTGGCAGACGCCCTTATCCAGCGCAACTTTCATTTATCTCATTTACACATCTGAGCAATTGAGGGTTAAGGGCCCAACAGTAGCAGCTTGGTAGTGCTAGGGGTTTGAACTCATGACCTTCCAAGCTGTAACCCAAAGTCTTAACCACTGAGCTACCACTGCCACTTACAGGACTTAAAGGATCTGCTGCTAACATCTGAGTGCCAGATACCACAGCACACCTTCAGAGGTCTTGTGGAGTCCATGCCTCGACAGGTCAGAGCTGTTTTGGTGGCACAAGGGGGACCTACACAATATTAGGCAGGTGGTTTTAATGTTATGGTTGATCGGTGTAACTCTCGTGAATAACGCTTAATGTTCAATAAGATGCGTTTTGTGCGCAGCTATTATTATGCCATTGTGGGCAGTGGTGTTAATTCCTTTATGAAGTCCTTACAGGAAGCAAATTTACACTTCGGTTCATAAATCTGGAGAATAACGTGTCAGCTTACAGTCCTGTGGAGAACATCCCGATGGTAAACACGATGCACGTCCATGATAACAACTGCAGAAAATCCATAGAACGAGAAAGAAAAGGACTTTATCAACTATTAATAAAAGTTCAAACTTCACCAGTGTAAAGGATATACGCAAAAACCTAACGCTGTATGCACTGTTAACGTCTGCACTCTCTATTTCCGTGTTTGTATCCCGGAGGCAGCATATTCCTCCGCTCTAATTGGTTGCTGAACCAGGAAGAAACACGCAAACACAGCCAATGGAGAACTAGTTCTACAGTCAGACGTGTATCTGTAGCCCAGTTAGATTTCCTCTTCGACCAGAACAGCAAAAAAAGAACATGAGACTGTTGTTTCTTTTCGTTTACTGTAACAGCAACTCCGACAATAGTTCCGGCTGCAATTCAATATTAATGCGCCTATTGTAATACGTTATCGTTTCCATAGTAACAGCTCATTCACAGGGACTATGCTGGACACCACATAATCTAAGCCTAATAACACACTAATTACAAAAGTGTTGTTGTTGTTGTTGTTTATAACAAAGAAAAACTTTGTGTGAAAAAACTTTACATTTTTTCTGTAAGGAGATAACATTTATGGAAGGAGCCTTGGATGCCAGGAAAAAAGTTTGCACTGCAGTTTTATAAATAAAATAACAAGCTGTTGTTGTTTTTGTCATATTAACTTCAAGAGAAAGAGAAGAAAATAAAATAAAATAACAAGCTGTTGTTGTTTTTGTCATATTAACTTCAAGAGAAAGAGAAGAAAATATAGCTATTATGATGTAAGTGATCAAATGAACTAAGGTCTCTCATTGATCTACAAAATGTAATGTAAGTATAAATGATTAAAAAGTATAAAGTGTCCTTCATTGATAAATTCATATTTATTCACAAATCACTGAGGTGTAAGAGGAATAAAACGCATCAGGACGTGCAGTTATTGGAAAATAATCAACTATAGGTTGGTTACAGTAACTCTACTTCACATCAGGCCACGTCACACCACCCTGTTTTTGGTTATTTTCCTGTAACGGCATACCCCATTGTGTTTTATTCCTTACATAATCGTTGATCCTTCGTAATTAGTGTTGTTCATTTTGTGTTATACTGTCTGTAGCAGCAGTTGGTAATAATATTGTGATTTTTGTGTAAATAATTACAAGCATCTAGGCTACCACAGTCCTTGGTTACTTTAACGCTGGAACAAAACATGTTATAGGAGAGTGATTATTATGTATTATTATTAGAGATTACCTGTGCAAAGTATTGGAGTGACTAATACTTTGTTAAAGCACATTTTGCTTGTAAACCAGCACTCTTTTTGGACAAGAGTCTACCCCCTTAGCACATCCTGATTTGGCAATTTTTCCCCCACTCTTCCTTACAAAAATGCTCCAGAGCTATCAAATTGCAAGGAAATCTCCTGTATACAGCCCCCTTCAAGTAATTCCACCAGATTTTGATAGAATTTAAATCTGGGCTCTGACTGGGCCATACCTTTATTGACTTGGATTTGTGCTTTGGGTCATTATCGTGCTGAAGGTGAAATGTTTCTTCATCTTTAGTTGTGTAACAGAAGCCCACAGGTTTTGTGCCAAAATAGATTGGTATTTGGAGCTATCCATGATCTCGACTAGAACCCCAGTCCCAGCTGAAGAGACGCACGATGCTGCCACCACCATGCTTCACCATGGGTACAGTGTACATTGGGTGAGCTGTTTTGCTTTTGCGCCAAACATACCTTTTAAAATTATGTCCAAAATTTTCTGCCTTGGTCCCATCAGACCATAGCACATATTGAAGTGATTTAGGCAGGCTTGTTTATTTTTCCCATGAGAAAGGCTTTCCGACTAGTCACTCTGTATGTGAAAAATACAAGAGATAGTTGTCACATGCAGGGAGGGACCAGTACTTGCCAGATATCCCTGCATATCCATATTTAATGTTGCCACAGATCTCTTGGCAGCCTCCCTGGTAAGTATTCTTCTTGTCCTATTATTAATTTTGGAGGGACATCCTGTTTTTTGTAATGTCACTGTGGTGCCCCATGTTCTCCACTTTTTGATGATGGCCTTCACTGTTTTCCATGGTACTTATAATGTTTTGGACGTTCTTTTATAGCCATCTCCTGATCGATACATTTGGACAGTGAGATCCTGTACATGCTTTGTAAGCCCTTTAAGAACCCTGGCTTCAGCAGGTGAATAAAACAAAGAAGATATCAAGAAAATCCTACAGAAACAGCTTATCTTTATTTGGGGTTAATCTAAATCACTTCATTGATGAAAGGTGTATGATGATTACATTTGAATGTGATTCTGAGCCCAGTCTGAGCCCAGTCACATGACCCATTACAAAAGGATGTGCACACTTATGCAACCAGGTTACTGTAAGTTTTTTTCCCCTGAATGTTTCTATTTTGTTTTTTACATGAATTTTATCGGTAGCTGTATCACATTAAAGACTGAAAAAGATCTGACATGGTTTATCTTGGTTTCATTTTTTACATCACAAAAAGCTGCAATTTTAACAGGGGTATGTAAACTTTTTATACCCACTGTATAACTAAGGTCACAAACCAAATACAAACTGTGCTTTCAGTGCTGTATGGAAATCAGATATTTTGCAGCCAGTGACCCTTTCAACTGTAAAATAAATGCCAGGAACCTCCTCAGCTCATTATTTAAATTTGTACAAAATATTTTGGCTATTTATTGCAGCCATAAACATTTTGCCCCTGTGATTTCCACTTTTAAAAAAAAGTGAACAAAAAAAGAACACATTTTTATTAGATTCAAATTTACATTATTCATAGAACTACTTGTTGATATTTTGTTTACCTCACCACTCAAATGGGTGACTAGCTATAAGATAATTAATACTAAATAATAACTGTGATAATGGTCAGTTTTGATTTCCACCACTGTAACAAAGAACTCATGAAATAGGCTGAAATAGGAGAATCTATGCAGACATCAACAATATCATCAGCCCTTCACAGATCTGGCATCTATGGGAGCATGGCCAGTAGGAAGCCACTTACTGTATGACAAAGGTTAATATATAAAATCTTCAAAATCTGTGAGATTTTGGAAAGAAAATTGAGCCATTTGGTCCAAAAGCAAAGCGTTATGTTAAATACAACCCAACATCCAATTAACACCACTCCTGCCATAAAGTGCGGTGGTGGTTGCATCATGCTCTTGGGTTACTTGGAATAAATAACTGGAATAAATTGTTGCCATCACAGGCAACATAGATGGAGCCAAATATAAGCAAATTGTTGAGCAGAACCCGTTCTAGTCAGCCAGACATTTGCATTTAGGGTGAAAATACACAATCAGGTCCATAAGTATTTGGACAGTGACACAGTTTTGGTAAGTTTGCCTCTGTACACCACCACAATGGATTTGAAATGAAGCAATCAAGATGTGATTGAAGTGTAGACTCTCAGCTTTAATTCAAGGGGTTTAACAATAAAAAATATTGCATTAAATGTTTAGGAAATACAGCTATTTTACATAGTCCCTCCATTTTCACAGACTCAAAAGTAATGGACCCAACTGTATATTTTCCAAAGGGGGGGCTTCAAAGGAATGGCTTGAAAAAAAAAGAACATTTGTGTTCCGTAATGGCCAAAACCCAGACTTAAAGCCAATTGAAAATCTGTGGCATGACTTTTGCTGTCCACTAACTTTCACCGTCTAATTTGGCAGAGCTGGAGAATGCACTGAGGAATGGAAGAAAATGCCTAAATCAAAATGTACAAAGCTCATAGAGACACAACCGAGACAACTTAAATCTGCAAACGGACAATTTACACTGAGGGGTTGAATACTTATCAGTTAATAGGTTTTTAAGATTTTTTATTTTTAAATAATTCTGAGTACATCTAAATATTTACATTTTTATTTCTGTAAACTTCAAAAGGAGTAGAAAACATACCCCATTCTGATATGCTTAAAATTCATATTGCATTAAAGCAAAAGCAGAAATAATCACTGGGGGATGAATACTTTCTGGAGGCACAAACAGAAAAAGTAAGCAGACATATGTAATGAGACTGATTGCTTGAGCATATCCTACATGCACAACTTCTGCCATTTCTTTGACCCCAACATCATCTGCATTAGCAGTTTTCCTTTACAGCAAATTTAGTGAAATCTTGTCTACAAGCTGGCAAATTTGCTGGCCAAACAAACTAGTGCTGACAACTATTGACTTTTCTCAGGATAAAGTTGTAGAAAGCAGGGTGGAAGAGCCAGAGAAAATGCACTAAAGTGACGTCCTCGCACCTTGGTGACAGTTTACACTCCTGCCCCGGTCCCCCTTGCTCTCCTTTCATTCCCCCCCTTCTGGTGCTTGGTTGTTTGGATAACGACTGTGAAGTCGTGGCTGGGGAACGAGGGATGAAAAGAGGAACAGAGGAGAGGAAAAGAGTGAGCTGGAGCACAGGGCTGACATTTGGCTTGGCTAAGATGGGATTTGCTCACACCTCATGAATAAATCTTCAGAAAACCACCAATGTTTGTGTGCCACTCTCTGCACTCAATAGTAAGAAAACACAACCAACGGTTTTTTTTTTTTCGTTACGTATCACAATGGTTTTTCTTTATTTTCTTTCACATTTTTGCACATTTTCATAATTAACAAATGCATTATATAACTCTCTGTACACTTTTTTTTTTTTTACATGATTATTTACAGATCCACAGAAATAAAGAAAACACAGCTTGTCTTGTGAACTTGGAGAGTTCCACACATCCCTGCGTCCATGAGTGTATATGTGTGTGTACAGTTGTACTGAGCAGGTTCTAACGTCAGAAAAGACCAGCTCCTCTCTCTCTCTCTCTCTCTCTCTCACACACACACACACAAACGCGCACACACACACTCAGCACAACTGTCCATCTGTGTGTATATGTACATTTATGTCAGTTTGCCTGTATAAAACAGATTTAGTGTCTGTCAAATTATATATAGTGCTTCATTACATAAACCACCCTGTAGATTTTGAGGCAAAAAAAAATTTTTTTAAAAATTGTATACTTGACAAAACACTGGCAAATGGCTACATTTCAGGTTGCACATACTTGATGACATGCACAAGTATTTTCCTCTGAGGTCCAATAGCAGGACATATTCGAGAAGATCAGCATATTTTTTGGCTCACACATTTTGAGAACTTTTTTTTTTTTTAATAATATATTTACTGTATATATGACACTAATAAAAAAAAAAAAAAAAAAAAAAAAAAAAAAAAAAAAAAATGCAGTTACACATTGGGTCCATTCAGATTTTCCAGCTGCTGCTTAAAGAAGACGTCCAATCTGTGCTTTTTACACAGACTACAAGAGTAAAGTAAAACAAAACAGGGAAAGCAGTCAGATAATAATCTTCCTCTTTAAAAACAAAGAGTAGAGAAAAAAAAAAAAAAAAAAAAAAAAAAATTCCAAATAACACAGTCACTCACACAAACACAAGCACGTCACTCAACAACTTACACACCAGCACCCAGGCTTCACATCATTTAACATATAAAAAAAACATCTGTGTATAAAATCCGTGCTGTCAGATCCAGTGACCAGCACTGGTAAAAAGTCTGTTCATCAGCAGGCCTTCACGACCAGTGAAGATGACGTTTGTCTCAGTGTAAGAGCAGGAGGAAGACAGGAACGAGTGTGATAAAGAAGGAGACTGGTGTGACGTGGATGGCGGAGCTGCCTACGCTCCTCTCAACAGCTGGAATCATAGCAACAGGATCATCTAAAATAGAGAGAAAGAGAGAGGAGCGATGAGAACATGTCATATCGGTGTGACTCTTCTTTGTGCAGATCTTTGTGAAATGCAATGCTGGAATAAACCCGCAGAGCTGAATGGAGGGATGACAGACTGACGCCACTCACCTGCCGGAAGCCTGTTGGACGGGTTGTGCACTCCTCCTGCGCCCGTTCGTCCGTGCTTTCCTCCCTCCGTCTCCTCCTCTTTCTCTGTTGTCTTCTTGTGGTTTTTGGAACCTAAGAGCATCAGTCAGCACCGTTACGGTATACGCAAGAAAACTGTAATTAAACAGACGAGCTAAAAATAGCCGTGTCTTTCAGGTGCTAGCACATGCTAAGCATGTGTTGAATAAAACAGGCCGTGGTTAATGCTAGGAATGCTAATAATATAATCGGGGCTTACCATGAGGTCCGACTACGTCGACCTTTAGCCGCAGGCAGTCGCTCCCATGCTGGTGCAGAGGCTTGGCTGTGGATACAAGGAGAACATATAGAAATGTTTAGAAATGCAATAAAGGATATATTTAGTGGCTATTAAAAAAAATAAATAAATTATGGAAACTGTTAAACCTAAATTCAACTTCAGACAGCTGGTTCATATGCACATTTATTGTATGTAAAGCACGCTCACTGGTTCACGAGACTAAATAAAGGAGCCAGACACTACTGTATGTCCCACAATGCATAGAGTTTATGGTGGAAACGTGTGCTAGTGTTACAGTTCATTGTAACAAATAAGTTCAGACAGCAAATGAATTCAGCAGCAAGGCAAGTATTAAATTTGCTGTTTGTAACACATTAAAGTGTTTAGATTAAATAAAAAAAAACTGACATGACTGACTTCTATTCCTCACTCTACAGACCTTTCATTTTAGTTTCACTGTAGTTAATGTAGCTAGTAATTACTGAATATCCTTACATGGAGTTTAATATGGATTAAAATATGGATTTTTTTGCCAGGTGTGTTCTTTAAAAAGTCGTCTATACCAGTTTAAACACGTCACATTCTCAGATAAATAAAGGTACTAAACTGTTCCTGGGGTGGTACCAAGTGTACATCTTTTGTACCTTTAGTATGCACCTATCAGGGTGTTTTCGGACCAGATCTGTGCTTTGTTCCGAAACAGGGACTTAAATTGTTACAATGTAGTATTTTTTCCTTGGATCAGTTTGCTTTCACGAGACAACATTTCATGTGTTTATGCAAGTCACATGTGAGTAAACCGTCCTCTCATTGGTCAGAGTGCGCCTGTTTCTGTGCCGGGGATCCGAACATATCGGCCATCCATCAAGATGGACAGACAGCAGCTCCGCGAGCTTATTGTGGCTTTCTTTTTTAGCTGTAGCTGTTCAATGGAGCGACTAAAGCTCGCTAAACACCTCTTAAACCTCATTGTTTTTATGCGTTTTTGAAAGTTGTTTTGGGTCGGACTGCTTTCTCGAACCGCTCCAGAGTTCGATTGCAATGAACCGAGCGCTATTGCCATGTTCATACATGTCTAAACGAACTGAACCAAAGGAGAAAACGTACCAGGTTCTGAAACAAACGCTCCAAATGAGCCAGGTGTGAAAACTTAGGAGTTAAACCCTTAGAGTAAAGCTTTAAAAATACATGAATGGTCTTTCAGGTCCAATTATGCACCATGTTTCTAGGTGAAAGATCCATATTACAAGTACAGCTTCGCACCTTTATATCTGAGAGTGAATATTATCCCCAATGTTATCTATCCTGCAATCTTCCTACATCTCGCACGTCTCAGCTAGTTCGTATCAGGTATGACACTCACAGATGTAGTAGTAGCTCTCTCCTTGGCGGAACTCCTTGCCCAGCGTGAAAGGTGTGAAGCGCTGGAACTTTTCGGAGAACTTCTCAGGCGCGTGGGCGGCGAAGGGCCTGGAGCACTCCCAGCGCAGCTGATCGAACGAGTGCGGCTTGCACACCTCGTAGTCCTCAAAGTCCACCATGTAGAGGACATAGCGCTCGGCCTGCTGGGACGGGACCTCGCCACGCTTGTAGTGCGGGCAGATGATGTCCAGGTAGTCGTTGATGCGCACGTGCACCGTGTACTCGTCACCTATAAAGCTGGAGAGAGAGAGAGAGAGAGAGAGAGAGGATTGGTTATGAGCTTAAATTTGGTGTTAGTGTTAATGCAGAATTCTCAGTCAGGACAAAGACATAGGGAAAAATAACACGCCCTAAAGAAGCAAGCATCAATCGAAAGCAAAACAGGGGCTGATAGACGTTACCTATGCGAGATCATGTACCCGTCACCTCATTCTACTGGTTTTGTCAAAGGACATAAACACCATTTTTATGACTCCGCCACCTCCTCATTCCTCCTCAGTGTCTCTGTCAGTGTTTGTGTTTCTGTTTTCTGTCACGTGTGTTATGTGAAGAATTTGGATTGCGTGATGAGGTAAGACAAGAGTCTTGACATGACCATCTGGGTCCAGATATCTTTCTCTTATTTTCCGTCTCTTTATCATGCAGTGTTTATAATCATACAACTTCGAACTGTTGCACATGCTGCTTCTAGTCATGACCCGTGTCCTGCCATCTTTCCTTCGTTTATCAAAACGGAGACGGCTCAGGAGACGGCCAGGCTCCGTCTGCTTTCCCGGCCGTCCCCCTGTGTGTGTTTACGGCTTTCCGTCTCTTGACCGTCTCTGTCGTTCCCCGTGTTTTCCCGCCTTCCCTTTTGCCATGAACAGATTCTCTACTTTCATCATTGTGGTGTACGTTTTACCACATAAACACCTGAAATTTCTGCACTTTCTTTTCTGTCGGTTTTTTTTTTTTTTTTTTTGCCGTTGATGAGCACAAGTGATTCAAATCCTGTGGTAAAAGCTACATTTAAGAATGATTTACAGTGATTGCAGCTTTGGATTTGACTAAGTGTGTAATTTTTTTCCCCCCTAAACGCACCCCTCTCCTGTGGTGACGAGGCCTGGTTGCACGGCAACGTTTCGATCCCGCTGTCTAACGAGACGCCTGATTGGCTGATGCTACCCGGCCGTGTTACTGTGCTATAAACTCCGCTCGCAGATTTGCATTTTACAGACTCTAGGTCTTTAAGTGATACATAACTAACATACAAACTTGTGTGTGTGTGTGTGTGTGTGTTTGTGTGCGCGTGTGAGCTGCCATCAAAGCAAAGGCTGTCCTCTCTACCCTCACCCTCTCACACTTTCTCTCATTTCTCTTGTTGTCGGGACCCCTGGTTGAGTTTCAGACAGAGACGTGCTAGCTCCAACACCTCAGCCACACTCTCTCTCTCTCTCTCTCTCACACACACACACACACACACACACACACACACACACACACAATTCCATCTCGCACCACTGTTTTTCTCTGTTAGAATTAGCAGACCTGTCAAAACAGCCTCACAGTCTATTCAGAATGGGGTAAACACACACACACACACACACACACACACACACACACACACACACACACACACACACACACACACACACACACACACACACACAAACTGCTCTTGTTAGCACAGGCTGCTGCTGGGATTAGAGCCCATCTCGCCTAGCCTTGTAATCAAAGCCACGTTCAAATGACGGGGTGTATATGCTGCTAAGCCTGTAGCCTTTCCACCGTGTGGGAAAATGGCACGCGCATTTGTCTGTTTTCTGGCAAAGCACACGAACGTCTGAGAATAATCAGCATTCTGCTAATCCACAAAGTCCCAGTGGGACTTACACCTCTTACACCACTCTTAAACGTGACTGCTCTGCTTTATTGACCAGTGAAACACTCTTAATCCCCCTGACAGATGTCGTTCAATCAGCTCCATGGCTTTAAACATGGCAAGGAAAAATCTTGCTTAACAGAACACACATGCTAACTTGCTAGCAAACTTAGCGAATGGGAATGACTATTGTTAAGAATTACTTTGCTAGTTTGACAGATTTTTTTTTTTTTACTGCTACAGTAAAAAAAAAAAAAAAAAAAAAAAAAAAAAAAAAAAAAAAAAAACTCTAACAATAGGTCTAGGCAAAATCAAGACTCTAATACTGAAATCTCACTCATGGCAGCATATGGTTAGCATGCCAGCTCATTTATGACAGGAAGACATTTGGGAGTTTCCAAGTCACTTTCTGTTAAATATGATCAGAGATCCTGGTGTTTTTATGAGATATAGAGACATTCCTGGCCCATATTTAGTCACTTTTTGGTCCGTACAGGATTTGTGAGTTATTTTGCTGTGATTTTTTTTTTTTTTTTTTTTTTTTTTGAGAAAAACTATTTGAATTGGCGAAATTGCAATTGCACGAAATAGTTTTCCGCAGTGTTGTTTGCTGATAAACGAGTCCTTTTAGCTGTACTCATGTTCGATGCCCGTGGATCGAAGAGGGCTTTGGCTGAATGTGCGTTGTGATGACGTCACATGACGTGTCTTGGCCCAAATCCTCAGAAAATCTGCTGTAACTGTGATAAAATCGCAAGCTCCTCCGAATATTGTGGAGTTCCCTTGATTTTGTGTTCATTTCTGCGATTGCAAAATCGCAAAATCCTGGAGGAACTGACTTCTTGGGCGTAAAACATATTAAGCTGTATATTGTTCTATATAGGGTGTTTCTCATTTGAACAGTCTCCCTCTTTTTTTCCTCTCTCGCATTCCCTCATCCCGCGCTCTGTTTCTTTGAAGCGGAGTTGATTAGGAGCTGTTTAAGACCTGCTTGCAGTGTGGTTCTCTAAAAAAGTCTAAATGGACGCATCATTAAGACGCTTGAAGTGTTAGTGCTCGCTGTAGTGAGTGTGCATTACTAATAAAGTGTGTTTGTGTGTGTATGTATTTAATATATCCGCCTTGACTCAAAGGCCTGAGAATCACACTAGTGTGTTTTGTTGTTTTTTCCCCTCTTGGCCACACCACTTCAAACGCTTGCTGTGCTTGTGCAGCCGGCCCGTGCTCTCGTTCCCGTGTGATAGTTGGCACAGTGAGGTGCTGGCTAAGAGCGAGTGAGGGATGTTGGTGTGAAATCAACTGAAGATCAAGCTGCTTCGCTCAGTTTCTGTTTCTCATCTAGCGTTCCTCTGTTAACTCTGTTGTCTGTAGGAGTCTGTGCAGCTGCAGGGCCTCAGGCTCAGGGTATGTAAAGAACACACTGTATATATGTGTGTGTGTGTGTGTATATGTGTCTCAACAGGATGCTTAAGGTACTAAGATTAGAGACCTTCATACTGTCCAAGAGCTCTGTCTGCCATATGTTATGTGTGCTTTTTGCATTTCTGTGTGTGTGTGTGTGCGTGTGTGTGCGTGCGTGTGTGTGCGTGTGTGTATGAGTGAAGAGCGTGTCTCGGGATGTACAAGATGCAGGTTCAGCGTTCGGCCCGAACCATCTTTCTTTCTCCCACTGGAATGCCTCAAGCTGCCGAGCTGTCAAGCAGGTCAGCAGAGTCAAAGTGCAGGGTCAGACATTTCACGCACACTGTCGGAGTCAGCACAACACACGCACACACACACACACACGCACACACACACACACACACGTTACACAACATGTTCAGACAGTCAGCACTGAACACATGCCCTCCACACCAACTGCACTATAATGGCAGTCAGTACTCCACACACACACACACACACACACACACTCATTACACTTGCACACCTGTGTTCTCAGTTTCTGGAAAACCTTACCTGGGGTAGAGAGAGGGGGTGACAGCATGTCGTGACAAGCATTTTGAGTCTATTTTGGTGCTTTGTTCTTAGACTGCTGGGTAATAAAACCAGTCTATCCACACCTACACACACACACACACACACGCACGCACACGCACGCACACGCGCACACACGCACGCGCACACGCACACACGCACGCTTACTCTGTATTATCAGTGGAATTCTTTGGGGAAATTCCATATTACTGGATTCATTGTCAGTTGCTTGGAAATATTATGACATGATATCGATAACATGGTAAACTTCGTCATGATACACTTTTCTTATTTTTCTTAGTTAGTAGTATAAGACCAACTGACTCCACTGTTACTCATTCATCGGTCTGATTTACTTCCTGTTCCCTTCAATTTTTTTTTTGGTGTATATGTAGACAGAAATATATCTGAAACCATGCAAATACCTATTACATTTCACAATTCAGCAGGGACTTCATGATACGTGCCATGTGTACTGGAAATGTCTCCGGGAGTACAGCGATGCACTTCTGCTGTATTACACAAGCCTGATGCTAATAAGCAGCTGATTGTCTCTCTATCGATCATGGCAGTGATTAGTCCAGCCACAGAGGACCAGGCCGGAATGCTAAGCAGCTCATCTGGCATACCTTCTCTAATGCAACCCCAAACACAGGCAGAGATAGAGCAATAGCGAGAGAGAGAGAGCTAGACAGTGAAATCTTAATCAACTCAGCGATGTGACTTTTTTGTCCCTACTAAACATTTTCACTGGCCACCTCTTTAAACACTCATTGGAGACGCCTTGCCCTTTTCTGCAGCCTCCCAATTCCATCCCATCCATCACTGTTCCCATCTCTCCTCCCCCTCTTTGTCCATCTTTTATTTCTCCGTCTTCGGCCCGTCCCCCTCTCCGTCAGTCTTTCTTCCTTTTCTCTTTAGGATCACATAATAAACCTCTTCATCGGGACTAATTTTTAAGCGAATCGCCCCTTTCTTTCTGTCTGACCCCTTCGCCTCTCCACCCATCCCCCTTGTCACTCTTCCCTCTTTCTCTTTCTGTCTTTAATGCCCTCTCCCTCTCTAAGTCTCTTTCACTTTTAAATGGATGCTAATTGCTAGGACATGCTGTGAATCCGTAGCCCATTTCAACCCATGCATGAAGTCATCCTACTCTGTACTGTTAACAGGATATGGATTTTGTCTTTATTAATTCGTGTCCGGGTTAAAAAACAATCGGACATGCAGCCTTGAGGATAATGATTCACTCTGAACGCTCAATAGGCGGCCACGGCGAGTAACCTAAGTGATCCAATCGGGATAGACGGCGGAGCAGACACTAATTAAAACACCCGGGCCTCGTGTGTAAACAACCGCTGCCAGATCGCGCACGCTATTCTACGACAAGTGCGGCGCACCAGATCGCGAAACAGTGTGTACGCTAGGAGAACAATACCTTTCAGAGTACTACAAAAGCGGTGACAGGAAAACGCTGACTCTTTGGTGTGGTGAGAATCCAAACACTAATCAGCGTGGGAGACGGAGAACGGAGATGGTGTAGAGAAAGACTACGAGCAAGAAAAAAAAAAAGAAAAAACGAGCGCAGGAAGAGAACAGTGGAGCGACTGTGAGAATGGGGACGTGAAGAAGAAGAAATCAGAGGCTAAGGAGGAAGTCTGGGATGGAGATAAGACGGAGAGGTGGGGCGCGGGGCTGAAAGTAAGGAAAACACGGGGACAGAGTGGGAACAGAATGGGGTGAAAAACAACTTAAAATCAGATATCTACTTACTTACTGGGAACCTACATTACTGAATCATTACTCTGTTAGTCAGTCTAGGATTGCGTTCTTGAACATAATATGTGGTAGTGTGTCTGTCATATATAAAAGGTCATGACTGCTGATTCCTTTTCAGATTAGGGATCAGGGATTTTGCGCCACTTTAAAACTCGGGGATGGTGTTTTGGTTTTGATGGTGTGAATGGTTTCGTCTGCCCGGATTACAAAACCTGCGCCCGTAACCTGAGCCTGAACTCTGCCTTTACAGCAGATTACAGTCCTCTGTATGCACGCAGCTGTGCCCATGTGTGTGTGTGTGTGTGTGTGTGTGTGATTAAAGCAGAACTGTCAGGGGGAGGCTTAGAAAAGACAGACGACACTATCCAGCTATTCGGAACAAGAGCAGAACGTTTACTTTAGTGAGCATCTAAACAGCTACTTCAGAAGCTACTTTTGTTGAAGGTATGCTGCCTCTCGACACCACTACTGAAACAGAGTCAATAAAATGCGACGAGAGGCCTACAGCCGAAAACAATACGCGTGCCTCAATAAAATGCTGATACACACAGGGCGTGTAGGGTTTGTACTATTAAAAGGACAAAAAGTACTTCGCTGCTCATAGTAAAAACAGAGATCGCATTTGAGGGATGGAGGGAGTGGAGACGGAGAGTGGAACGGACAGGTACTGGGAAAAAGGAGGAGAGAGAGAGAGAGAGAGAGAGAGAGAGAGAGAGAGAGAGAGAGAGAGACACGGGGAGGATGAGTGGACAGCTGACGGTCAAGTATAGCAGTGCATCTGCTGCCAGCGCTCTACACTTACTAAATATACCCAAATCAGACATTCCATATGTGTGTGTGTGTGTGTGTGTGAGACCTGTATATCAGAGGGCACTGAATAAAGCCAATCCCCCTCACCGACAGCCTAAATGCTGATGAACATGCATTAAAAATCCTACAAACACACTACCCTGACCCAGTGACTTTTGCCCCAGCTGTTGCTAACCTTATGTTATGTTTTTCCCCCTTTAGCGCACAAACACATATACACGCTGCAAGCTGGGGCACGCCATCACTGCTGGAACAGACACTCACAAACAAGTTCGCGTCACCCAGACGGGGTGTAGAGACATCAGACCTGACAGGCCCGTCACCCTGGGCATACACACGCCAAACCAGAGAGGCGACTTTCCAAAGATGCACGCGAGGGATTAAATCATTACCGTCCATACTCCACCATAAATGACTGCTCACACGCCACACACACAAACACACACACACACACACACCCACCCAGAAGCAACTGGTGTGTTTCACGCCCAAGCATGTATATGTGTGTGTGTGATTGTGTACAACTCTGGCAGGTTCTTGGAACACGTGAGTAGGCTGGCGGTCCACTAGGGCCATCCATTAGGGACTAATCCACTCAGTCATTGATTAATTGAGCGTTATGCTGTGATTCATCACTGTATTGAGGAAATTCGCAGAAACACTAATCTGAGTGCATTAGCAGAATTTAAGTGGAAAATAGCAAGGAAAATGCAAGTGAAAAGAGAAGATTAATTTTAATTGATGAACCAACACTGCATTTCCTTCCCTTCCAGCGAGGGCGAGATTGAGAAGCTTTACAGCGAAAATGCTGTATAAATAGCAAAATCTCCTACCAGATTAGGTTCATTATGTTCATTATAATTGTGTTGTGTGCTGTTTACAAGTAGAAAAACGACAGCTTGCTTGCCTACGACTTATGAGTGTATTTTAAGGCTGTCTAAATTTAGTAGTGGTCAGAAGACATTGCCTCATGTTATATGAATTTCTTTTCGTTATGCAAGTGAAAGCTTTGGCGTGGATGTGGACCATGTAGGGATTAAAATGGAAAGAAAATCTGGACCACAGATAAGCTGCTGCGATGTAATTTTTTTTTTTTTTTTTTATCCCTGTCTCCTTTCCAACTCCTCTCTCTCATTCAAATAAATCTCTATTCTCTTGTGGATTCTCAGCATCCCTGACTGACTTCTGTCTTCTCTTCTCCTCACACCCTTCCGCCCGGACCGAAAGAGTTCGGCTTCGACCACGCATTCATTCATTCTCTCTCTCTCTCTCTCTCTCTCTGCGCCTATCCCTCTCTTACCTAGCTGATGCTCTGTCTCACTCTCTCTACGCACCGTGCTGACTGATGGTGAGTCAGACTGTGCCGATTCTGGTCGAAGCAGGAACAGGTAGGAAAGTTACGCAATCCCATGAACGGTGACGCACTATATGACATGTGATTGACTAACAGCGCGCCATGAGAGTAGCTTACAACAACACCCCGAAGGAAAAAAAAAAAAAACTTTCCCGAAAATTTTCCAATGAGCGATTTTTCAAGTGTGGAGGTTTTTAAATTGTTGCTTGTTTGTGACAGAGCAGGACTTCTGACAAAAGTCTTGACACTTAATTCCTGCGCACGAGAACCATAAAAGCTGTTTATGATGAAACATGTGACTGCAGCTCACTGAAATGTATGACATAGTCCTGAGCACGTCTGTAAAGACTTAACACCTCGGCCACTAAAAGGCTATAAAATTTCACAATTCTGTCTTCAGGTTTGCCTCTAAAAGCTCAATACCATCACCCTGAACGCCCTGTCTCGTATTGATCCCTGCAAAGTGCCTGTTTGTCATTTCAACCTTTCTACGCGGAGTGAAATGAGAACACAATCAATTACACAAACTACTTTAAAGCCCTGTTTCTGCGCACACACACACACACACACACACACACACAGCCAAAATCGACTGCACTGAATTAACACCTACCGTGTTTACATAATTCCAGATGGACATGTACGAACACAGTAAAGGTTAATTTAACCTTGGGGGAATTTACAGTGGCAGATTTGAGTCTCATTCACATTCTAATTGCACTGGCAGGGCTGTGTGGTGCCTTCTTGCCCCTGGTAACACACTGTAACATAAGACTTCCCTTAAAATTACTAGCCTACTACAGACATGCCTACTGTCTGGTTTGCTTATGGTGGTCTATTTATTGCTCTGGACATATGTGTGTGTGTGTGTGTGTGTATATGTGTGTGTATATATATATGTGTGTGTGTGTGTCAGAATCCTACAGAAGCGTGTGATTATATTTAATCTGATTAGTCTAACTGTTTGTGGTCATGCTTTATCCCAGTGTGTGTGTGTGTGTGTGTGTGTGTGTGTTTTAGGGTGGGGGGTTGAATGGGCCTGAAGTAATTACAGTCCAGTTAGTGTCATTTAAAGCTTGGAACCAGATATAAATCCAAAACCTCATGAGACATAACACACAGGCGCGCGCACACACACACACACACACAAACAAACACACACAAACACACAAACAAACACACACACACACACCAAGAGTCCATGGAAATGAAATGCTGCATTCTCAGTGCAAATAAATATATAATGCGCTCTGAGGCTTGTGTTGGTGAACAACCCCACAATCCTTCCACTATTCAAGCTTGCAAAAGTGGCATCGCTCGTGCCTTGTTTATAGTGCGCGCGCGATAAGGAGCAATCTTGTTAATTCCAGTTTTAACACCAATATGCATGCATGAAGTCAAGGACACTAGTGCATCAAGAGGCGCAGTGGAAACAGTCAGAATGTGCAGCTTTGTTTAGACCGAATACCTAAATAAAACAAGCGAAGAAGCACAATAATAGAGAAGAAACTACTCACTTCGGATTGGTGCTGTTCCAGTAGACGCTGTGGCGCTCCGCGGAGACGCACCACGCGCTCAGCAGCGCGCACAACAACCACAGAAAATCCATGGGTCACTCTTAACGAAGTTAGTCTTCAAAAGGAAGAAGATAACTAAAAAGACGAAAGCAAAATGACAGCTTTTGCAGAGAAACGCGAGGCTCCGTAAAGAGCTGAATATGAGTATAACGCAACACTAACCAGTAAACAACCGCGCGAGAGAATAAACACAGCGCGCCGCGTGCTGCTAGTTTTAATAGACGCCACGCCTCTTGATGTAGCTCGACCAATGACAAGGATGGAGTACACTTTGGCCACGCCTGCGTGTAGTGGTTTTTTTTTTTTTTTTTTTTTTTTTTTTTTTTTGTCTGCACTCAGCTTCGATGAGTAAATTACTACGCTTGAGGCGAGTGGAGCTAATGGTTAAAGCTAAACAAAAAAAAACAAAGCCTCATGCCGACATCCTACACACGTCAATAAAACCTTTTGTAAAAATAATTCAGTGTGTATGAGTATTTCTGACATGCTTTACTGTTTACCCAGTCTTCTTTTCGTTCTAGTTTTGTCAGAACTCCAGTCTGGCTGGAATGGCACTAGTCCAAGACAACAACATCCCTTCAACCTATAGGCCTATATTATTTCAGACCAAGAAGCCTTCACAGAAAGTTGTGCAAGAGCTCATTAAATATTACTTTTGGATTATATAGCTCGAGTGTCAGCACTGACAACAAAAACAGGCTTTTCGTGGGTGTCAGTCAAACTGCATAATCCCAGCAATCCTTCTCTGTGTGTGATAAGGATATCATGGCCTCCCCTATGGAGTCACCAGGGCTTTTCCTTCTTTCATCCCACTCATCCAGCGGCTCCTGGTGTTCTTAACCCAGTTTGGGAGCTCAGCCAGCCTTGGGGCAACATGGAGACACCCAACCCCCTCATTTGCCCAAAAACCTGGAGGACAGAATTGGAAACAGGAGAGAGTAAAGTGTATGTCTGCCTGTTTTCTTCAGGCTCGGCCGAGACTGGGGCAGGCACACACACGTCTCGTGCTGCCTGAGCCTCCAGATCAGGGCTATTAGTCAGGATTGAGTGTGAGTGCATGAATGGTGCATGGGTGGTTTAACCATGTTTTTGTCTCAGTAATGTGTCATTTTCTCTTAATCTAAAGATCTAACCCTGGTATGGGGTCTGGCTCTGTGTGTGTGTGTGTGTGTGTGTGTGTGTGTGTGTGTGTGTGTGTGTGTGTGTGTGTGTGTGTGTGTTGAACTTTCAATAGATAGAAATCTTCTCTGCTAGCGTCACAAGTTTCAGAAGTAGAATTTCCTAATATATATAAGAAGAAGAAGAAAAAGAAGAAAGCTTTTATTTGTCACATATACGTTCAAATTGGGACCTTCAGGATTTATGGTGTATTGTTTTGGTAGTTTACTTAAATAGGAACATAATCTCAGATTGTCAAGCTCACCAGGCAATTGGTTTATTTCTACATTGTGTCTGTAACTACAAAGTAAACTGACATGTCTAAGCAAAAGGTGTAGACTTCAGAAATTGGGCCAAGGATTAATTTCAAGGATTAATATCTAGCCATATCAAATCTATTAGTGCTGCAGTAATAGATGGTGGACAGCTGCTATCATCATGGATTTACCATCAATTTCATATTTACGATGGATTTTAATGCAGAAAAAGTTATGAATTATTATTACAAATAACGGACCAATTGTTTTGGACAGCCTATTCATATTAGCACCAATAAGCAGTTCCAGTGGTTCTGTAATAGCTATATGATGTCCACATGGTGATCTATTTGATTTAAATTTGATTCTCAGACTACATCACAAGTCCTAAAATGCACAGCCCTCCACTGCCGTTTTTGTTTGTCCTGATCATGCTGTACATAGCGGACTAGAGGCTAGCGTTGGAGATTTGCTAGTGTGGGTGGTGAAAAAAAAAAATACTGGCCAAATGTTCATGAACAGATCAGGCCTCAGCAGGCCTCTGGCTCTGAACACCGTGAATCTCACAGTCGCCTTACGAGGCCCTGAAATCCCTTTCGTTCCTATCTCTTTCTGCTTCCCTCTATTCAGTCATCCGTTGAAACTTCTGCGCTGGAGTTATAAATATTTTCATTGAATTCAGTGTAAAATCAGCCAAAATGGAAATGTTGTGCTGGAAGTTATGCATGTTTTAAATAAGAATCTCTATTCTCTCTATCCCTGACCAAGTACTATGTGTAAAAGGAACATTTCCCTTTGGGCAGCTGTTAACATAAGTACCAGTATTATAAAAGATGAAGGATATAAGGATGGATCTATGTGTAATAAAAGATATAAACAACTACATTGAAAATACCAGTGTTATGTTCAAAGGATATATAAATCTGGTTTTGCGGTAACTGTTGATGTAATCATAAAGACTGTGCTTATCCCAGGACTCCTATTTACAATATGCACGTACCTTCACCTGTCAATGTTTCCTCCTCATGACATCTCGTGGAGTTTTTCTTTGCCACTGTCATCTCTGGCTTGCTCATTAGGGATCTAAATTAATAATGTATATAATATATAATTAAAATTGAACTGAATAAATATATGCCAATGAACTGAATAAATATATGCCAATGAACCAATGTGCACTGTGTATCTGGCCATAGAGGATGGATGTTTTGAGAGTTATGGTCTGGGAGAAGAAAATGTTATTCCTTGTCTTTTGGGCTTTCAATGTTTATGATCTTATTTCCTCTGTTCATTACAGTCCTGCATTGGTGTTTAGAGTTATGAGCTACTAACCAGAAGGTTGTGAGTTCAAAGCTTAGTACTACCAGATGTTTATGTGCTAGTTGGAAAACATGTTACTGGTGCTAAAAGTATGTGTTGTTGATTATCTCTTTTTGAAAGCAGAATAAAAAGCGAGAAAATGGCTGTGCTGTGTCCTCGTTCCAATTACACTATTTTGCACAGTCATGTTTGTTCTTCCACACTTTTGCACTGTCTCGCACTGTTCTCTCTTTGTTCTCCGCAGAACTGTGAGGGTGGATGTAACATTTGTGCAGCATGCTGTCCACTAATGACTGCGAGTCTATGTGTGTGTGTGTGTGTGTGTGTGTGTGTGTGTGTGTGTGTGTGTGTGTGTGTGTATGAACGTGAATGGACAGTTGTCCAGCTCCCTCAGCAGTAGCTGAACAGGTCAATTTTTAGATAATGGCCCACAGAGTTACTAAAGAATTGGGGGTGTTAATGGCTCTGCATTCAGCCTGGAAGCCTCACATCCACAGCTACGCAAACTCCCCAAAGCCATGCTAATGTTGCTCCAGTGTTCTTTTAATGTTGCTACTGCATTCCTCACCAATGTCCTTACTGTTGTTCTAAACTTACAAGATGCATAAAACAGCCATTGTGAGAACAGATTGAGGAGTAATGGAGAGTCAAGCAATATGGAAGGGAAAATGGGGCAATCACAAAAGCTCCCTGAGCTGGAAAGATAATAGTTTCAGTGTTTTAATGTTCTGGTGAGCCATTACCCACCAGATGCAGCAATGAAGTTATGTTAAATATTCAGCAAGACTTTAGAAAGTCTGTGAAAACTCGGTCTTCCTGCCATATGGACTCTAAACCCTCACCATTTTTGCAGTGAAGCATACAAATTATCTCTTCACTAAGAGCGACAAAAGTACACTTCGATAAGTAAGACAGTGAACGATAAGGTAGATGCTGAACACTGCCTTCGAAAACAAGACTCTGGGTTGTTATTGTGCTGTCAGTGCGTCTCTATGGAAGAGCGGCTCGGCGTGTTCAACCACCTGACACGCCGATTTATTACCACAATTATGTGACAAGAACAACAACCACAGCAACACTCCTGACAGTTAAGCAACTAATGCACAACGCCTAGAAGAGTTTCGGTCTAAAAGCAGCACATGCACTCATACACACACTCGCTACATAGGCCCACCTTTACCTGTGTTACAATTGCGTGAGTGTATAGCAAGCAGTGTGCAAATACATCTTATCAGTTCCCTGGAGACAGCGAGAGAGAGAGAGAGAGAGAGAGAGAGAGAGAGAGAGAGAGAGAGAGAGAGAGAGAGAGAGAGAGATCAATTAGGCATGGACTTGACATGGTAAATACTGAAAACTGGAAAAGGAAGGAATGATGCAGAGAGTGTAGGAGGAGAAACAGAAAGCAAGAAACTGTGTGTGGGCCGGTAGGAAAATAGGACCTGGGCGATGGTTTCGTAGAAAGAAAAACAAAAAGAGGAAATTAGGCAGTAGATCATAATAATCTCAAGGAAAAAAAAATCACTATTGTTAGAGAAAAAAAGCAACAGGTAATCCTACGTGAAGGTGTACAGGATAAATGAACAAAAGAGAGGGATAAGCCAGAAAGTGGGAGATAAGGTGTGGAATATTAAGCAAAGAAAAAGCAGTCAGGAGTAACATTCCATATGAAAACCCTGAAGACTTCTCAATCTGCATAGATGTTTGTGATATTCCCCCCCCCTTATCACATAAGAAAATCTGATATGGGTTATAGCATCACCTTCAAATAAATCTTATATAATGAAGAACAGAAGCAGTAGATGTAGAAGAAGTGCCAAAAATGCCTCATGTCTCACCATACAGACAGCAGATGCGTGTGTTAACTCAAAGTTTAGCTTCAAAAGCTGTCAGTCTCCGAGCTTTACTGTTAATGTGACTTCATTGTGCACAAGGGAATGTGAGTGTGGAGAGGAATTAGACCGATTGGACAGTGATCTTTTTTCATCTTCTGTGACCTGCACCTGGGATCACCAATTAAAAACACCACTGGTTGACCCTTACTGCACACACACACACACACACACACACACACACACACACACACATGTCTGCATCTGTGTCTAATCCCCCATGCCCCCCCCCCCCCCCCCCATTGTGGCACACTCCGACAAGCTGCTCTCTTTTTGACTTGACAATAGGATGGCCACTGATTACCATACAGGTGGCCTGCATTGCCCCATGGAGTGGTCAGCACACACACACACACACACACACACACACACACACACACACACACACACACACACACACACACACGTACTCACAGAATACTAGATAAACTCTTAAGTGAGGCCAATAATTAACAAAAGCATTATTGGTGCATCCGTTTTTAGTCCCTCCTCTGTCGTTTTTCTCTATCGCTCGTCCACATGGCCACTTTTGAGTTTTAATTTAAGCACACTTCTGGAGCATCTCTATCTCTCTGGCCTATTGTCCTTTCTAGCCTCTTGTATTACTGTTCTGTTTACTGTGTGTTAATGCTTATAATAATATACAGTGGTGCTTGAAAGTTTGTGAATTTATATTCTGTATGCAGAATCTATATTTCTGCGTAAATATGACCTAAAACATCATCAGATTTTCACACAAGTCCTAAAAGTAAATAAAGAGAACTCAATTAAACAAATGAAACAAAAATATTATATGTGGTCATTTATTTGTTGAGGAAAATGTTCCAATATTACATATCTGTGAGTGGCAAAAGTGTTGAACCTTTGCTTTCAGTATCTGGTGTGACCCCCTTGTGCATCAATAACTACAACTAAACGTTTCCGGTAACTGTTGATCAGTCCTGCACATAAGCTTGGTTGAATTTTAGTCCATTTCTCAGTACAGAACAGCTTCAACTCTGGGATGTTGGTGGGTTTCCTCACATGAACTGCTTGCTTCAGGTCCTTCTACAACATTTCTATTAGATTAAGGTCAGGACTTTGACTTGGCCATTCCAAAATATTAACTTTATTCTTCTTTAACCATTCTTTGGTAGAATTACTTGTGTGCTTAGGGTCATTGTCTTGCAGCATGACCCACTTTCTCTTGAGATTCAGTTCATGGACAGACGTCCTGATACTGTATATTTCTTTAGAATTCTTTGGTATAATTCAGAATTCATTGTTCCATCAACGATACTACTAGCCTTTAGTCTGTTGGGATATGTCTCTACTAACTTTGCACATCTTGACTTTGCAATATTTGCCCACTCTTCTTTGCAGAACTGCTCAAGTTCAGTTCAATTTGATGGTGACCGTTTGTGGACAACAGTCTTCAAGTCATTCCACAGATTTTCAGTGGGGTTTAAGTCTGGGCTCTGACTAGGCCATGCAAGGACATTCACCTTTTTCTCCTTCAACCACTGTGTGTCAGTTTTGCTGTGTGCTTTGGGTCATTGTTATGTTGGAAGGTAAATCTTCTTCCTATTGACAACTTTCTGGCAGAGGGCAGCAGATTTTCCTCAAGAATTTGACAGTATTTTGCCCCATCCATTTTTCCTTCTATCCTGACAAGTGCTCCAGTCCCTGCTGCAGAGAAATACCCCCATAACAGGATATTACCACCTCCATGCTTTACTGTAGGAATGGTGTTATTTAGATGGTGGGCTGTATTGGATTTCCTCCAGACATATTGTTTGGTGTTGAGGCCAAATAATTCAATTTTAGTTTCATAACACCTTTTTCCATGTGGCTTCAGAATCCTCAAGATGCGTTTTGGCAAAGCTCAGTCGTGGGTGGCTTTTTTCTTGCAACCCTCCCATACAAGCCACATTTGTGGCGAATTTGTGATATTGTTGTCACCTGCACACAATGACCACTCTTTGTCATAAATTCCTGCAACTGCTTCAGAGTTACTGTAGGCCTCTTGGGAGCCTCTCTGACCAGTTTCTCCTGGCTCTTTCATCCAGTTTGGAGCGACATCCTGATCCAGGGAGGGTTTGTGTTACATTTACAGCATTTGGCAGACGCCCTTATCCAGAGCGACTTACATTTATCTCAGTTATACATCTGAGCAGCAGAGTGCCAACAGGGGCAGCTTTGCAGTGCTGGGGTTTGAACTTATGACATTCCAATCAGTAGCCCAACATCTTAACCACTGAGCTACCAAATGTCTTCCACTTCTTAATAATAGACTTCACTTTGCTTCTAGGCATTGATAAAGCCTTTGAAATCTTTTTGTATCCATCTCCTGACTTGTGCCTGTCCACAACTTTATCCCGGCGATCTTTTGACAATGCCTTGCCACCCATAGTTGATTGTTTGCTTCAGTTGCACTACCAGCGACTGAAAAATGCTCCAGGAAATCTCTTTTCATGCTGAGCTAATCAAAATGACCACACCTGATCACAATTGAAAGTCAAATGGCTTTGAGAAGGTGATTAGCTACACCTGACTGAGTTTACAAGTCATTTTTAGGAGGGGGTGATCCTTTTTCCAACTCAATAATTCTGTTTTTTTATTAGTTACATTTTTTCTGACATGTTGGTGTTATATCTTTCACTTGGATGATATAAGTTGAACTGAGTAAATACAGCTGGATAAAACAAAAACTGTGTCCGTCTTCATTTCAGACTGAAAAGCAACAAATTGTGATTATTTTAAAGGGGGGTGATTCTTTTCTATACCCACTGTACTTCTAGTACTACTTCTGGTACTACTGTATACTTATACTACTACTTCTCAATGGTTAAGGCTCTGGGTTACTGACCAGAAGGTCAGGGGTTCAAGCCCCAGCATTGCCAAGGTGCCACTGTTGGGCCTTTGAGCAAGGTCAGGGGCATTGTGTCTTGAGCAAGGCCGTTAACCATATCTGCTCCAGGGGCACTGTATCATGGCTGACCCTGTGCTCTGACCCCAGCTTCCTAACAAGCTGGGATATGCAAAAAAAAAATTTCACTGTGCTGTAATGTGTATGTGACAAATACTTACTTAGTAGTCTTACTACTGCTAATAAAAATCTATTTCTGTTAAATTTCTATGTTATATACAGTACTGTTCAAAACTCTTAGGCAACCTATTTTTTTATTATAATTATTATTTTTTTCTTTATAAAACTTATTTTATGACCTCTACATTATCAAGTCAGTACAAAAACATTTTAGATTCCCAAACATTAGTTTTACAGCACAAAATTAAATGTTACAGAAAAATGTATGTCAGTAAAGAAAGCAGCATATTACGTAAGAGACCACTTTTTAGACAAAAAACACAATGAAGGCTGCTGGGTTTTGCTGCAAAAATATGAAGCAAGTGTGAAAGTCAAACTCTCCAGAAGAACTGTGTCTGGTTCTGCAAGATGCTCAATAAAACTTACCAGCTAATTTCCTTATAGAAATGCACAAATTGTAAATAAAACTATAATTTTTTTTTAAAGCAAAGGGTCATCACACCAAATATTGACTTTGTTTCATTGATTACTGTTTACTGCTCTTTATAGTATTTTTTTGCACAGTACTGTATATCCAGTAAATTCGTTATTTCCAACATTTTTCATTCTCTTTGAATCGCTCTCACAAATCTGTCCTTGTTCTATGATCGATGTCCCACATGCCTGTGTGCACTCCATCTTTGATCCATGTCTCATTGTTCAAATCTTTTTTTCTCCCTGTCAGCCTTCTTGAAAAACCGTCTAAATTTAGATGTGGGCAAAAGGATTAATGTTATGATTATCATACATTTCTTGTTCCGGTTATGCAACTGGAGGCTTTTTCTGAATATGGATCATGTAGGAATTAAAACAAGCAGATCCAAGACTGGACCACAAGACAGACAGCTGCCATTATTTCCTATTTTGCATGCTCTCTTTGTGTTTAGTAACCCAAAGTGTCCATCCCTCACTGGGTTTGACACATCATGGCACAAACTCCATATCATTTCATGCGCCTTACATTTTAAAACATAAACAGCCTTGAAATGAGCTCAAAATGTTAAAGTTGGAAAGCAAATAAAATGAAAAGTGACTTGAGTCAGAATCCAATCTAGTTACAGTAGTCAGTAGATAGTTTAGGGTCTGCCTTGAGGGTTCCTCTCTCTCTCTCTCACTCTCTCTGGCAGTGCTGGGATTTAAACTCACAACTGTCCAGTCACTAGCACAACTTCAGCATTTTATATATCACTTCTATAGTATGTAATGTGATTACCATGGACAAGAATTTAAACATTTCCCTGTACTGAGAAATAAATGTTTATGTGAAATTTTGTAGAATACTTTAGTTAAAAAATATTTGCCAATTAAGCTCCAAAGCTGTATAATTCATTGTTTTACAGATGAGAATACTCTTTCAACGGGATGAATTAGGGGCTATTAAAATATTATGGGTCCGACTGTGCATGGACAGCACAAAACCATTGGGAAAGTCGATCGCAGAAATTAATGCCAAATCAAGAAATCTCTGCAATATTCGAAGGAGCGTGTAATTTTTCAAAACTACCACAGAAATTCTGTAGATTTGGGCCAAGGCGAATTATATGACGTCATCACAATGCACATTCAGCCAAAGCCCTCTTCGATTCACGTGCCTCGAACACGAGTACAACTACAAGGTCTCATTTACCAACAAACATCACTGCGAAAGAGCGTGCAAAAGAATTTAGTGCAACTGCAATTTTGCCATTTCAAGTAGTAAAAAAAAAAAGTGCAAAAAACTCCAAAAAAAGAATAACTTTGGTGTAACATTTTGCAGAGTATAGTCAGTAATTTGATACCTTTTATTAATGGAATTCAACAGTTGTCTTTAGACTGCTGTCTGTTATATGTGACCAGCACTAGGCCTGTAGGATAATATGTAAGAATTATATAAATTCTCATATATAAATGTTTGAATTCACCATTACTTTTCTTCTCATACAAAGTTACCTCTCACCTACTGTAACTGTTCAGTTAAACTTTTAGCTTTGCTCCTTCCTAAATTCTGTCTTGTGTCTCCATCTACACACCTCTACGGATCTGTGCTTCCCCTCTGCCCAAGAGCTATTGCTCTATTCATCAGCACTGACTTAATGATCCCAGATGGGCTGACTTGTATTCTGTGGAGGCGAGGTGTGACTGGCAAATCTCTCTCTCTCTCTCTCTCTCTCTCTCTCTCTCTCTCTCTCTCTCTCTCTCTCTCACTCTCTCTCTCTCACACACACACACACACACACACACACACACACACACACACACACACACACACACACACACACACACACACACACACGGACACACACGGACGGATACACTCATTTAAAAACAGTTTAATTCCAATACTGGCAGAGAGAAGCATGTACAGGTGGCAAAAGTGTATGTGTGTGTGTGTGTGTGTGAGTGTATGAGGGCGTGGGTGTATAAGAGACGAGCAGCCGGAGAGAAATGAGATGGAAAGCTGTGAATGAGAATGAGAATGAGCTGGAGAAAAAGAAAAGAGCAGGCACAAAGAGGCAGACACCGGGATGCCAGATCATCCTCTGGACCGAAGTGTGTCTATTGTTTCAAAGAGCTCCAGTGTGACTAACACACACACACACACACACACACACACACACACACACACACACACACACACACACACACACACATTTACCATCAGTGCAGCTTTATAAATGTGTGTCTCGACTGAAATAGAAATAGTCTGGTCATGTAGCTAGGAAATCAGGAAATCACCAGCGCTTCTGGTAAGCTTACACATCTATTCACACACGCACACACACACACACACACACACACACACACACACACACACACACACAATAACATCACTAGACATGAGGTAGCTGTCATGTTTTCCAACATCTGTTCCTACAGATGTAGAACAAAGAGCTTTCACAGGTACTCTTATTACTGTCTGTGTTTCACAGGTACTGTACTGTGTGTATGTGTCTAATCAGCACACCAACAGTCATCATCTGAGATACAGAGTAAAGCATGAGTAACATCTGTCCCAAACACGTTATTAGTTAGTAATTTCACTAAGAGATCAGCCAAAATACAAGAATGCATAATATACTGTATGTTCTATAACACTTTGACTAATGAGTGTTCATATGGTTTAGTCTCTGTGGTCAAAGTAGTGTCTGTATTGCCATAATGCACTGGGTACATACTGTACATACGTTTTAACAGCAAATTTAACAATGCGTTGAATTATAGGCCAAATCAGCTTTATTTCACATCAACAGAGAATGAACCTCTGGGTAGATAACCCTGGCAGTGCTGCATTAGTACAACATTATTATTGTTAGGAATTAAGTGGCGGCTCAGTGGTTAAGGCATTGGGGTACTGCTCCGAAGGTTGTGAGTACAAATTCCAGCACTCACAGGTGGGTCCTTGAGCAAGGCCCTTAACCCTCAACTGCTCAGTTGGTATCTGTCTCAAATGTAAATCACTTTGGATAAAAGTGTAAACCAAATGTAAACAGAACAGTTTGCTCTAGTGAGCTTGTTATTAAATATCAAAATACTCTGAGAGTATTTTAAATAATATTTAAATAAATAAAAAAACACTAAACATTCACATTTTTTAAAAACAACATAATTTTGTTGAAAAAAAAATTAAACCAAATCGTGTCAGATTCTTTCTAACTATAATGTGATATAGCAATCAACAAAATTCAAGTGAAAAACAAAAACATTTTAAGGGAAAAAAACCCCACAAAAAATAAAGAATAAAACATACAATAACCTGGTTGCATAAGCGTGCACACTCTTTTATAATGGGGCTTGTGATTGTGCTCAGAATTAACCAATCAGATTCAAACTCACATTCAAAAGTAATTATCATACACCTGTCATCAAGGAACTGATTCTGATTAACCCCAAATAAAGCTCAGCTGTTTCTGTAGGATTTGAGCTGACCGTTAAAGCCATGGTCCTCAAAGAGCTTACAAAGCATGTAAGGGATCTCACTGTCGAAAGTATCGATCAAGAGATGGCTACAAATTAACTTCCAAAACATTAGATATACAGTACCATGGAACCCCGTGAAGGCCATCATCAATAAGTGGAGAAAATGGGGCACCACAGTGACATTACCAAGAAAATGACGTACCTCCAAAACAAACCAAAGGACAAGGTGAAAACTTACCAGGGAGGCTGCCAGGAGTCCTACGGCAACGTTAAAAGGGCAAGTAATAGTCACTCCGTACATGTGACAACTATCTCATATTCTTCAAATGTATGGGCTATGGAGTAGGGTGGAAAAAAAACACCTAAGCTAATCTAAATTTAGCCAAAGCATGCTTACGATCACCCCAAACTATGTGACAAAATGTGTTATGGTCTGATGAGACCAAGGTACAACTTTCTGAGCATAATTCTAAAAGATATGTTTGGTACAAAAACAAGACAGCTTAAAGAACACCATGCCTATGGTGAAGCATGGTGGAGGCAGCATCATTCTATGGGAATACTATTTTGGCACAAAACCTGCAGGCCTCTGTTAGACAGCTGAAGATGAGGAACAAATTCACATTCCAGCACGATAACGACTCAAAACAGAAATCCAAGTCAACAAAGGAATGGCTTCAGAAGAAGAAGATCAACATTTTGGAATGGCCCAGTCAGAGCCCAGATCTACACTGTAAATAGTATCGGAAATCTGTGGAATGACATGAAGAAGATTGTGCACAGGAGATCCCCTCACAATTGGATAGATCTGGAGCATTTTTGCAAGGAAGAGTAAAAAAAAAAAGCCAAATCAAGACTGAATGCTGTATTATAAGCAAAAGGTACTTAAGCAATTGATTAGTTAAGGGGTGTGTACACTTATTTAACCATTAAAGGTGGAAAAAGTTCTGAGATAATTTATCTTGGTCGAATTTTTTACATCACAAAAACCTACAATTTTAACAGGGGTGTGTAGACTTTTTTTTTTTTTTTATATCCACTAAATCTGTTGGTTCAGTTTGGCTGTTAAACTCTATTTTTAATTGCTCATCCCATGTCTAAAACCTAACCATTAACAGGATGTGCGTGTTTAGCACTGACTTAATAACAACTTGCGTTAAGTAAAAAAAAAAAAAGATACAGAAATGAACTTCAGTATTGTCTTATTGTGTTGTAGAATAATGGTAGCCATTGCCATTTTGGAAGGTTGTCAAACTTGTCAGAATGATGTGTGTGCAAGTGGAACTGCACAAATGAGGGATGAGCTGACTTGTGCATAGTGAACAAGACATCACAGACAGAAACCAGCAAAATATTTTTAGACAGAGACAGGAATTCAGAAAACAGTACAAAAATAATCGACTATGTATTTTGGTAACTTTAACATTACATTAAACAGCCCCAAAGACAACAATATTTCACCATTATCTCAGATGTTTTTTTTGTTTTTTTTTAATTTATTCATTCATAATTCATAATTCATATTTACTGCTCCTGATTGGTCTGATTCTTATTTGGTCTATATGCTATTAGCTAGCTTAGTGATCGGCTACAATATTACATGAAATGTCATTTCTCAAACCTTTTAAGTGTTCTACGTGTTTAAATAAATTATATCGATATAAAGTATGTAAATCGAAAGACGCTAATGCTATACACTAATGTTCAGAAATGGTGGTTTGGTCTGTAACTGTGCCAGCACGGCAGTGTGAGTTTAGGATTATGAGGATTGGGTTTTATTTTGGCTTCACATGACCCAGAGGTCATGACCTACTGCTGAACCCTACGAAGCCTCCGCGCTACATTTACATCCAAGTGTGTGTCACTGTCATGTTCATGAACACGTGTGACAGAGAAATACACACATTCCATCAAACATGTAACACGAGAACACAAGAACATGACCTGTAAATGCACACGACACACACACTCATGCACTCGCATCTTTATGAGCTGATCCATGACTGTTTTGCTGCATCTGGGCCTGGACGGCTTGCCATCGTTGATGGAACAATGAATTCTGAATTATACCAACGGATTCTAAAGGAGAATGTCAGGACGTCTGTACGTGAACTGAATCTCAAGAGAAAGTGGGTCATGCAGCAAGACAACGACCCTAAGCACACAAGTCGTTCTACCACAGAATGGTTAAAGAAGAATAAAGTTAATGTTTTGGAATGGCCAAGTCAATGTCCTGACCTTAATCTAATAGAAATGTTGTAGAAGGACCTGAAGCAAGCAGTTCATGTGAGGAAACCCACCAACATCCCAGAGTTGAAGCTGTTCTGTACTGAGGATTGGGCTAAAATTCCTCCAAGCCAATGTGCAGGACTGATCAACAGTTACCGGAAATATTTAGTTGCAGTTATTGCTGCACAAGGGGGTCACACCAGATACTGAAAGCACAAACCTACTTTTGCCACTCACAGATATGTAATACTGGATAATTTTCTTCAATAAATAAATGACCAAGTATAACATTTTTGTCTCATTTGTTTAATTGGGTTGTCTTTATCTACTTTTAGGACTTGTGTGAAAATCTGATGATGTTTTAGGTCATATTTATGCAGAATATATAGAAAATTCTAAAGGGTTCACAAACTTTCAAGCGCCACTGTTTAAGCACAGAAACTTCCACTATTTTTATAGCCGGGAAAAAAAAAAAAAAAAACAGTTTCTACTCAGAACTAACCGCAATATAAATAATATCTACACCGAGAGAGAAATAGACTATGTAATGCAGCATCATTTTTTTGTGGACAGGCCCATATTTTTCGTTTAAATAAATAATTTATTCCAAATGATACACTGCTTAAGTTCTGGCAATAAAACAAACAAGAAAAACTGAGTTAAAATGTTTACTATTTATTGGTCGATCCACCACATCCAGAGGAAATAAATGTAAAGGACCGCTCCAAATTTCATATAAAGCTTTTTTACAAATATTGTTGTTGGTTCAGCAGTTCAGATGGGAGGATATGGATTTGCTAAATGGTTTCACGCACACACACACACACACACAATGGTTTTATTGTCTTTGTGTAATATTCTGTATTAACTCAGACTTGTCTCAGACTTCTTTGCATTTGTAGTTGGACTTGTCTGAAAGTAATGTCCATGTTGTTCACGTTGTCTTTTCTTTTCGCATGTATAAAGTTTGACAAGAAGTAATTCGTTCTTCTAGAAAATATAGCCTAATCATTGGTGCAATGGACAAATAAACTGAACTAGATGAAGTAAAGTCTTGGCTTCACAAATGATTTGATCGGTTTTTGATCTCGATCTTGACACGGTCTCGCTATCATTTGGACTCGATCTCGACTCTGTCTTGACTTGATCTAGACTAATCTTGGTCTTGGACTTGACAGTTGGCAGTCTTGACTACAGTATTATACATTACCATATCTGAATAATGCTAAACCTACACCTAAGCGATAACTCTCAGCGACCAAAAGACAATCTTTCGGCATGTTTTTTTTTTCCCCCTAAATATTGGCAGTTGTCTTTGTGAAGCCCTGTCCTCACAGTCTCCAAATTGTCATACTGTTATTATTTGGTCTTTGCAAAGGGTAAAAAACCTACATACATACACACACACACACACACCCTTTTGTTTCTCTCACCAGAAACAGTGAACTGTGTGTCTATTTGTATGTAAGTATATAAGTACATGGTGTTAAAGTGGTTGTGTACGTTTCCCACTTTGTGTTTGTGTGTGTGTGTGTGTGTGTATGAGTTAATGACCAGGCCACGACCACAGTGTGGTCAGGTCGCAGTCTTTCCTTTCTCTCTTCCTCCGTTGTCCCACTCTCTTTCACCTCTTCACCTCCCTCTCTCTCTGCTCTCCTCTCCCCGTTTGTGTGTTTGTGTGTGTGTGTTGTTCAGCTGTGCAAGTGTGTTGCATTGCTATGCATGTCTCATGATTAAGGTCGGTTTCTTGGAAGTGCTGTTGGAGGGTCACCTATTTGTTTCTGCTGTCTTTGAACCAGTGTTTATCCGACTGTGTGTATTTCAGCCTCTACGCTGCTGTATTGTGCTATTTTGTCGTGTGTCAGTCCTGATCATGTGTTATTTTGTTATTTGTTGGTCATGTCGTGTTGTGTTGATGTTGTGCGTGACTGATCGGGACAGCCTGTGTTATTGGCCACGATGAGTGTGTGAAATGTTGCATAAGCGCAACATAATTAACAAGAACTTGATGTCTCACACCACTGACTCAAGAGCATCACGGGCTCTCCCTCTGGCTTTCCAACACACACACACACACACACACACACACACACACACACACACACACACACAGACACTGTGTTTCATTAAAACTTAGAATGTTATTATAGTTTAATATTACTGTAGGATGTTATTTTCTGATAACTTCCCATTTTACAGGTGACTACATTAAATTAATAAGCAGCAGGAAGCAGAGCTGCATTCCTAGCATCTGAGTGAAAACTGAAATCACATACACCCACCCAACCATGATATAGTCTGTGCATATTTTACAGCATATATGCAATCTGCTACAGGAAGAAATTGTATTACAGTGGAATAAAATTGGCTTTCTTTTAGGCTACAAATCCTTACAGCAAGCTTATAAATTCAACTACTGGCATTTCATTCTTTCTTTTTTTCTCCATGTTCTTTTTCGATTGTTTACTAGATGTTATCATGTCAGCTAAGCTGTCTTAGCTAATGTTGAAATAACACAAAATACATTAGACTACAATTCCAGTTACTGCATCTTCCAGACTATACGACTATGAGTTTTTTATAGAGGTTGTTTTTTTTTTTTTTTTTTTGTTTTTTTTTTGCCACCTAGTAAGCATGTAAAGGTTTTATCTTCTGGAAAAGAATTGCAGTTGTAAAAAAGTATGTGGATGGATTTACTCACTCAAAATACATTAAAAAAATTCGATCCAAACATGTTTCGGGTGAAGTATCTTTTTAATTCGTTCTCCTGAATTCTTCATTTTTTTCACTTGAAACATAACATTTAGAAAATAAGGTGCAATTGCAAAATGTCTGAAATTACTACAGTCTTTCTTGCTTTGAATGTGAAAAAATGTAAATATACTATTAGAGAAGCCTAGTGTCTTTTTTTTGCTATGTAGGCCTGTTTCAATTCATGAATGCACATACCACCGTTCCATTATCGCATGCTGTTGCCATATGGCAACATTTACATTTAACAGAATACTCAAAATAAATAAACTTGTTTAAATGACAAAAACTATGTCAACGTATCTCAGATAGTGTTTAGATTTTTGCCTTTAAGTAGTTTTGCCTAAATATTGAAAAAATTAATCACACTCTGATGATGACCTTCACCGTACTTCATGATTGCAGAAAAGGAAGTGCACACAGCAATTCCTGGTTATCTGACATGGCTTTTTTTTTTTTGTTATGTCAAGACTAAAAAACACATTTTTCCAGTTACATAGGAAAATAGTAGTTTTGTATAATTGCCAATCAAAAAATTGGAGAAAAATTAATTGTTGCCACATGGCAACACCATGCAGTAAAGGGTTAAGTTAACCTTTGTCATATTAGCTAACCAAGTGTTGTAAATTAGCTTTTCAAATTAGCTAGCTATTTACGGTTTTTGTTTTCATTGTCAATGTGCTTTAGCATTCATTCCAAATGGGCTGTTAAACATTAACTAACAAGCAAACCAAATTTCAGGTTTGTCTGTGTTAGCAGAATATTTTCCTCATGACTGATTGCTTAGTGGGCTAGCTAGTCATGCAGGCCGAGTCATGATGAAGTTGTGGTCAGCTCTTTTCATCGGTTAAAAATCTTTACTTTTTACCCTTGAAAATTTGAATATGTTTATATAGATATTTTCTGACTTTTAGATTTTTGCCTTCTACTCTTAATTGAATACAATTTTGACACAGTAGCCAGACATTTACTTAAGTACAGTGTCTTTGTACTTTTTTCACCCCTGGACATGTTTGACTACTATTAAGTAAAATCACTGAGAAAATGATAATGCGAATCAAGTCTCATTTATGTCTCCCTGTGGCTAAGCTTGTTTACTAGCAGTTAACTAGCTGTATAGCTATTTGGCATAGGGGGTTGTTAGCAAATTGTATATTCATCATAGATCCTGGATTTTTTTCTTTATGAAAATAAAGCTGTAGTGCTGTGTTATTAGTATTATTTTTTTGGGGGGAGGGGGGGCATTAAGCAAATGATTTTTCTGCACAGATTATTGTTAATGGTTTAAAATGATACATTCAGGGAGACTTTAAGCAGTTTGAGTTGGCAGAAATAATGTTCAAAGTGTTGCTATGGTTGCTAATGCTCTCTGGGCTGCATTCTGGCACGTGATGCATTGCATTAAGATCCATTAAGATGAATTATTACACTGAGTGGTGGAATAGGGGAGCAGGATAAAATATGTATTCACTAAAGGCAAACCGGTAAAGACGAATATTCAGAAAATGTTCAGAGAATGTTGAACTGTAATGAACAGCAATTCAGGTTATATTATTGTTTTATGAGTACTAGTACTATATTCCAAGGCATCCATAGCACCAAGTAAAGCTCTGCTACAGGTAGCACACCTGCTTAGCAAATGTTTGGCACAAGTGATGAAGTGTGTTTACTTTAAAGAAGCCTTATAAGTCATTATTTATTATTGAAGACCATAATTGGTTATTATTGACCAGTGGCAGTGTTAATACTCTGATTAGACCATTAGCTGTAGCAGTTGGCAAGCTTACCTATCCATCCATCCGTCTACAAAGGGTCGCAGGGAGCCTGGAGCCTACCCCAGGGAACTTGATGCACAATGCAGAGGACACCCTGGACGGGATGCCAACCCATCGCAAGGCACAATCACACACACATACACACTACGGACAATTTAGAAATGCCAATCAACCTTCAACACATGTCTTTGGACTGGGGAAGGAAACTGGAGTACCTGGAGGAAACCCCCGAAGCACGGGAAGAACATGCATACTCTGCGCACACAGGACGGAGGTGGGATTCGAACCCCCAACCTCGGAGGTCATCGTCCCCCCCCAACACATCCAGTGTTTACAGGATAGGCTCCGGGTTCCACTGGCCAGGATAAAGCAGTTACAGGAAGTCAGTGAGTGAGAACTAAGAGGAATAAAATAGCTAAAGTAAATCAATGAAATGTTTTTATTGTTACATTAGAAAACCGCCTGTAGCTTGTGCGTTTGTATTTGCTCAGATTCAGGCCTGTAAAAATGAACCTGGCGGCACCATGGGGAGGTATTTGTTACTTAGTTTGTCTTCATTATCGAATAATGGTACTTGTCCTTGTTTACATAAGTGTCATCGATTGTGCAACATCAAAACACCGGCTCTGACTCAGATAATGATGTTTACGTGCACTCTGAATGGCCATTCCTTTCAACCCCTACAGAATAGGGAGGGTGGAGGATGTAGACTTCAGAGGGAGTGGGACCTAGTCATGATCTCTCCAGAAAGGACCACAGCATACTGCATGTGAGCTGGGTGTATGCAATACACGCAGGAGAAAAGATCACATCTGAGAACACGAAATTACAGAATATATAACTGTATAAAGCAACATTTCTTAGGGTTTGTGTTTTCTTGATTGTGTGTCTCTCTTTTCTCTGTGTGAACATATGGTTAAGTCAATAACATGCCTTCTTCTGTTCTCAGTCGAGTCCATTAGATAATGATTTAACAAATCAGTGAAATGTCACAATATTCAACATCCATGATATTATTAACTAAAATGAGAAGTTAGTGAATGATTGCGAGTAAAAAGGTCACATGCATGGCACTGTGCACCAGATGTGATCTATGATGACGCTAAAAACCAAAATTCACGTTACGCATGTTCTTTTGTACCCAAATTCTGCCCAGTAACAATGCTTACAGGTAAAAAAAAAAAAAAAAAGAAGGCATTTAAATGCAGTATCAAGAGAATAATGAGATAAACTTGTAAACTGTGTTAAAAGGTTAGCTTAATTCTAGCTGATCCTCATGTTCCCTAGCACGGTCTCAGACATCTTAACAGGCTCAACAAGACCATTTTCAACACAAATAAAGAAATGTACCCTTGAATCATTAAATCATTAGACAAATCCCTACTTAGTCATTTCACAAAGTGTGACAAAATACCTCAGTCATATTTGGCGCCTACTGAATGTCTCATAATAGCTGGCAAATATGATTAAGGTATTTTGTTATTTTCTCATGAGCCCTCCTGTATATTTATTCAGATTATAAACGAAGACTGAAAACCTAGCTCTACCTCTTCACCAAGCGTTTAAATGAGCACAGATATTACTATAATTATCTTGATCTTACTGTTAGACCTATTTGTACTAGCATGAGGAGTTTGTGATGGAGTTGCTTTGGATAAATTCTGTAAATGTAATTGTAAATAAAGAATAAAGCTCTGTTCGGAAGGGGAGAAAAGGGCTAAACTCTACAAAGGGTATACTGTACCCTTTTCTTTTGTACCTTTATTATGTATCTTTGACCTGGAAATACAGGTATAATGCACCTTTAAAAAAGATTTAAGATACATAATTGGACTAATTACCTTTTAGAGTAAAGCTGTAAAGGTATACTACTCTATATGTACCTTTCTACATAAAAGATACATAATAAAGGTTCAAAAGGTGTGTGCTTGAGGGTACCAACTCCAATGACAATGAACAGTATGGTTTTGTACCCATTTCCAAGAGTGTACATAGTATCAAAAGCACTTACCTTTTTATGATTTAAGCCCAACCACTCAGCTCTACCTTTGGAGCATAATAGCCTCTTTTTCCCCAATAATAATAATCTTTTTCCTGTACTCTTTTTCCTTCTCGTTTCATCTTTCCCCCTACATTCTTTTTTTAAATTCTCCTTTTTCAATGTTGCATACATGCCTTTCCTCTCTCCCTTACCTTTCTGTCCTTCTTAACATTCAAATTTAATTCCATTCAAACTGATTCATTTTGCAGATGCTTTTATCTACAGCAACCCTGAAGTGAGGAAAAACCACAGGCATATAGTTAAAGGCTTAAAGCCAGTGGCGGCTTGTCCATAGGGGCAGGTGGGCAAATGTTAATAAATTCCTCATTCACATCTCCATAGAGTTTATATTGAAAGACTAATGGCTTCTTTTGAGTGACCAATGCTTTTAACAATTGCTGCTGCTATTTTGAGAGAAATTCATTCTATATTGATTTTCGCACCTTTCTAGATCCTGTGCAATTGTGGGGAATGACACTCATTTAGCACCATAGAGTTATTATTGCACCTAGTGGTATAAATGGGAACTGCAACAAGCATCAATAGAGGCCCACAGGGGCAGGACTCATGCTGCCCTATGCTCACTCTATGAACATTTTCTATACAGTCTGTGACTGCTACGGCCAAAAATGCTTGATTTTGCTGCAGCTTTTTTTCAAAATTTGCGATGCAACCTGCAGAGTTTTTTGTGGAAAACTACGTGCATTGGTGAAATTGCAACTGCACAGAATTGTTTTGCACGCTCTTTTACAGTGTTGTTTGTTGGTAAATGAGACCTTTTAGCTGTACTCATGTTTTACGCACGTGAATCGAAGAGGGCTTTGACTGAATGCGTGTTTTGATGGCGTCACATGACACATCTTGGCCCAAAGCTGTGGAAAATCTGTGGTAATTTTGAAAAATTGTAAGCCTCCGAATATTGCGGAGTTTGCTTGATTTTGCATTAATTTCTGCGATCGCAAAATCATGAACACCTGGAGGGACTGAAGCGTAAGGGTACACAGTGTCTATGATGTAAAATTGGGAGAGAGACAGGGGATTATGAAGTGTCCATACTTTAGAAAGGAATGTGTGTGCACCACAGTGTCCTTGTTTCCCATGCAAATGCTGAGAAAAAGAAGAAAAATATTTCCTCCCTTTTGCAATGCCCAACTTTCTTGGGCTAGTTTCAGGTCTTTTGTCATGTGTTTTAAGATGTAGTTGGAAATCTTTGCTGAAACTTGGCACGCCTGGTTAATGATGTTAGTTCTGCTCTGTCACCTTGATCTGCTGTATCAATCACAGTTGAACAACTTGAACAAAGGTATGTCTAAAACTGCTCAAAATGTCCTGCTAGACTGTGTGCTGTCGACTCTGAACTGCTTGTTATGGAGTTACTCTAAAATTCACTAGATAGTAGCCTATAGCACAAGTCAAGTGTGATAGCCTGTCAGCTTAATCTTGTTTAAGGCTATGTCATTATTACTGTCACCCTTGGCTTTTCTAGAATTTGAATTTACAACTTCTATTTGCTAGCAAAGAACCTTAACTGCAAAGCCACCAGTGCCCTCAAGACTTTGCCAGATTTACTAACAAGGGAGAGATGACTGGACTCGTTTTAATTCTGAAGCCAGTTTGCCACTCATCTGAAGGGATTCATAAGTGCATCAGTTCTGTTGTTTTTCATCTTGATTATCTGGTTTTTCCTCTTCTTTTTCTTGTACACCTGAAACAATAACATTATGAAATACAGGACATGTAGTGACGTGAAAAGCAAGGTAAGACTAAAAAAAAAAAAACAACAACAAATGTGTTACTGGTCCCTTATTGCCTGAGGTCCTCTTTGTCAAGGTCATTTACAGATTAGCTTTATATTACCCACAGGTCAAAGCTCAAGCTCAAAGATTGGAACCAGGCAAGCTCACTCTTTGCCTTTTACACAGTTAGAAGTAGTGTGTGCATACGTGTGCATGAGGTCAAGAGTGCAGTGTGTGTAATTTGGTGGATTACAGAAAGGCACACAGACTGACCTTTCGCTTGAGGGGGAATAACGCTCATTAAGGTTAAAGGATTAGCATGTCTACGCGTCCATGCCGCAGCTATACTAGCACACACACACACACACACACACACACACACACACACACACACACACACACACAAAGGAAATGAGGGGGCAATTACAGGTTTCGAAGAAAGAACATAACTATTGCTCATGCCAGGTTGTCTTCGATTTGAGTGTCATTTGTGTAGCAGGACGTATGTCTGCATTTGTGGATACTGCTGCATGTTGCCAGGTTCAATTTGTTCTAGTGAATATTGCTCAGTAGTTAATGCCAGGAAGTTCATTATTATTTTTTGCACTACATGTTTGGTGCAACAGTGTGAATTATGCACTGATGTTAGTTTTCATTTTATTTCAAAAATTAATGCTGTGATACAACTTTTGCAGTATAGTTTTGATTGTTTTTATTAAATTCATGGCAACCTGAGCATTCATTTCAGTGGCTTAGTGGTTAGCAAGTTTGCCTCATACCTCTGGTGTTGGGGGTTCGATTCCTGCCTTTGCCTTGTGTGTGCGGAGTTTGCATGTTCTCCCCATGCTTCAGGGGTTTCCTTTGGGTACTCCGGTTTCCTCCCCCAGTCCAAAGACATGCTGTAGGCTGATTGCACTTTAAAATGTAAATTTAACAGCTAGTTTCCATCCATCCATTTTCCGTACCACTTATCCTACACAGGGTGGCAGGGAGCCTGGAGCCTATCCCAGGGAACTCGGGGCATAAGGCAGGGGACACCCTGGATGGGGTGCCAACCCATCACAGGGCACAATACATAAAACCCAAATACATAATATTTTGTACATCATCTATTAATACAGATGACATACAAAATATTATGTATTTGGTTTATGTAAAATAATGTGTGCTTTAAAAAAAATCTGAGATCGCAAACACTGGAAACTTTCTTGAGGTCACCAAAATTTTTATAACGATCGCATTATGTAAGCTACATTAAAGGAATATTTTCTTATTTATGATATACACATAACAAGAAAGTCATCCTTGAAAGAAACTGAAATGATGCTCAAATATGGATACATGCAAGGGGAAGTTATTCATTAAGAAGATAATCAAAGAGCTTTGCTTAAATTTAAATTGTTCTTCATTAATGTATTTACAACAGTATGGAGTGCTCTGTGTTTTCATGAGGAATGATTACTTCAGCATTCTGCTTTACATCCAGGTTGTATGCGTAGTTTATCATGTTTTATGTTTTCGTGTCCTGTTGCTGTGCATGTAGTTGGACGTGCCATGTGATGCATGCTTTTTTCCTTCATATTCCCCCCTTTTTCCCTCTCTGTCTCTCTCTCTATTCTGGGACGACCCTAATTACAATCTTCCCATGTGTGGTTAGACTGTGAGGCCCAGAGATGAAGGTCTCTCTCTCTCTCTCTCTCTCTCTCTCACACACACACACACACACACACACATTACATCACTTTCCTATTTTGTTTTACTTCCTCTTTCATGTCTCACCTCTTTGGTTAAATGTGTCCACTCAATCTGCTCACTCTCTTCCTCACTTGCAATCAACACACCACACATAAATTATAACTCTTAAGAAAAGAAGTCAGTCTCTCTCTCTCTCTCTCTCTCTCTCTCTCTCTCTCTCTCTCTCTCTCTCTGCTTTACATACACACAGCACATAAAGCTTGTTTCTCCTCTGCTTCTAGGCTCAAACAAATTTGACATCATTAGGTACTGGGAATCCAGTTCCCCCCATCTCCCTCCCCCTCTTTTTCTCCCCTGCTGTTTATTCACTGCGTGTAGCGAAGTAATGAGCTCTCTCATTACTCGACAGCTGTGTGGTTCCAATCTATAATTTTCTTCCTTTTTTTCCCCCCCGACTGAATCATCCAGGCAGAAGGTACTTGCTAGTTTCTGTACAGAGTTGACCCAGTGACCCAGTGACTTCTCATATTGATCACACCCTCACATGCACTGAACATCTTCCTCGGGTCATCCAGACCAATAAATAATGCATGAACACACACAGACATATTCGTTCCATATCAGCGTGTATCAAAGTGCTGCAGGACTGACTTGTTTTGTTGGGCTTGATGTACTGTAGATTGGGACCGCAGGCTGGACCACCAAGCTTACAGTTCAGTACAGTTCAGTGAGAGCAAGACCTGTTTCTAGTACTGGTGTGTGTGTGTGTGTGTGTGTGTGTGTGTGTGTGTGTGTGTGTGTGTGTGTGTGTGTGTGTGTGTGTGTGTGCAAGAGTTTGACTGTTCAGTATGCAGGCTGGGACTATGCAGGAATTAAGTCCAGAATCAAAAGCAATTTGATGAGCTTGTAGTTTGGCACGAGTGCTTGTAGAGTGAACCGTGCCTTGGTCCAGCCAGGCTGTGGTAATTTGGGTTGCATGTGCATGTGTGTTAAAGTATGCGTTAGTGTGTTGTGTCATTTTGGAAGCAGCCAAGTCTGGGTCATAGTGTATTTTTGGGTAGGACTGGAACAGCAAAGGCCAATTCATTTGTTTTTGCAGTAGACTGAAGACATTTGGGTTTGAGATCAAACGATGAATATGAGAAGAGTGTTTAGAATATTTATATGCAGATGTGCCCTAGTGCAATTTGTATCAGACCACCCAATTTGTAGCCAAGGTCCAAATTTTAAATTTTATTTATTTATTTATTATTTTTTTTAGATCTTTTGATCTCAAGCCCAAATGTCTTTTGCGAATTGGCCTTGCCGTTCCAATAGTTTTGGAAGGGTCTGTATATGGTTCATATATGAAAATCTTAATACATAGATCACTGCTTTCCAAGGCCAGACATTAGTAGCTCACAAAATGTTCTTAGGAAGTGCAGTTATCCAAATCTAATAGAAAATGTAGCCAGAGAACAGGCACTGAATAAACAGGTTGAAATTAGATTTGGTGCTAACATTTGGTCAGTAAAAAAAAAAAATAAAATTAGGACAGGAGGATATGTTACCCTGGGGGCGTCATCCCCGATTCTACTGATTTGTCTGTCTGTTCCTTGAGAGGGGTTGTCTGAGTTTAGTCTGCTCTGATCAGGGCGAAACCTTATAGCACCCCGAGCTGAGGGTCAGTCTGTCTGCAGTGCCTAATTCTGTGTGTGCGTGTGTGTGTGTCTGTGTGTGTGTCTGTGTGTGTGTGTCTGAGCAGAGCAGCATATGGACATTTGAACTCCGCATATTATAGAATAAAAGTAGGCCAGCGGGTGACTATGCCTCATTCATGTTTCCGTTGTCACTTTGGTTGACATAAGACAATCTAAAATATGAGGAATACATTTTCATCTTTTTAAACATAAAACTTTTGCGGTTTTGTCCATGTAACACAAGTAGGACGGAATTATGGTTAAATGGACTTCAATTATCCAGTGCATGGTAATATGAAACTCTAATCTTTTAGGTCCTTGTGTGTGTGTGTGTGTGTGTGTGTGTGTGTGTGTGTGTGTGTGTGTGTGTGTGTGTGTGTGTGTGTGTGTGTGTGTGTCCCAGTTGAACAGCAGCTCCAGACATGATAATCTATGATAATCTGTGATTGGTAAGTAGCTAGTCTTATTCTGTAATCTTCAGTAGTCTGAGACATGCAGCAGAAGGTGGTATCATGAAAATACACCCACAAAGAAACAAATATAATGACAAGTGGCCTTATACAGTGCCAATAAACAACTGTGACATCCATATTTACATGGGTATAACTGCATATAAACACAAACATTTGCCTTTAAACACACAAAAAACATCAGGGGATAGAAAATGCGGAATGAACAAGGATAGCATGTTTCCCTTTGCAGTCAAATGTAATATGATGTGACATAGAAGTTTACAAAGGATAATAAATATCATAATAATCAAGGCAAATTTGGTTTAATTTAACAATTTGACTTGCAGCTTATTAAAGATCCAGCACATCCTATAATATGCTTAAATGTCAGATTAAATTAAATTAAATTAAATTAAGTTATATTAAATATGACTGAATGCAGCCATGAGATACTAAATCAAGTTAATGAAAGTGTGTTGGATATAAGCTATTTTAAAATCACGCCTTTAATTCACTATTTTGATTTGTCGAATTAATAAAATAATGCCAAAGTTTTTGTTAATTCATTGTGCTATCCTGTAAATAAAACATGATAAAGGATTGAAGGATAAGCTGACCAAGCACTCATCTGCTATGCTTACAGCTCACTTTAAGTGTCGGTCATAATTTTATCCATAAATAAATAATTTGGTTTCTCCTACGGTGTCCTCCATGGGGAAAAAAAAGGATGATACTATTAATTAATACATAGCGTCATATTTAATCCTGCTCTCATTCCACAGTTTTCCGAATGTATTTACAGCCTGAAGTACAGTGCCCTCGACTAATATTGGCACCCTTGGTAAATATGAGCAAAGAAGGCTGTGAAAAATTGTCTGTATTGTTTAACCTTTTGATCTTTCGTTCAAGAAATTCACAAAAATACTCCCATAGAAAACCTGTGAGGTGAACTGAAGAGGAGAGTCCACCAGCGTGGACCTCGAAATTTGAAGGATCTGGAGAGATTTTGTATGGAGGAATGGTCTCAGGTACCTTGCCATGTATTCTCCAACCTCATCGGGCATTATAGGAGAAGACTCAGAGCTGTTAACTTGGTAAAGGGAGGTAGCACAAAGTATTGACTAAAAGCGTGCCAATAATCGCTGCACACCTATATTTAACAAATATATATATTTTTTTGATAAACCTGTGTTGTGTTTGCAGTTGTTTGATATCCATGAGAACAGAGTATTATTGTGAATTTTTTTAACAAAAGATCAAAAGGTTAAACTATAAAGACAATTTTTCACAGCCTTCTTTGCTCATATTTAACAAGGGTGCCAATATTATTGGAGGGCACTGTACTTACCATCCTTTCCACTGTGACAATACAAAACTCTGAATTTCTCATTGTTCACACAGGAAAACCTGGACATTCTGATGTTGTGAGAACATGTTGTTGGATTGCGTGAGGAAAACTACTTTTTACATGCAAATTCTAGGTTTCATTCAAAAACTTGTAAAAGAGCTAAATGATTTCCTTTTCACTTAATGTTTAAGGTTGTGGTTATGGTTGGATTTGACGTGCAGGAATGGCAGCATTTTGCTGCACTTATACATATCAGTTAACACAAGAATGTGTTTTCACAGCAGGGGTGTGAAAGGTTTTTGAGCTCGCTGCCTAATTTAAACATTAAGACCTCCTCCACTCATTCTCACATTCATTACTCGGCTGTGCAGAGAGAATAAACAGCGGGAGTGAGAGGGATTGGAGGAGCAGGGTTGAGGTTCAGGGCAGACAGTGTTGGATATTAATTAAGTCCAACTCGTTTCAGGCTCCTGGCAGTCTGGTTTGCTGTGACAACTCATGCACAGCTGGGTCACATTAGGGAATAGTAGCCCCTGTTTTATGACAAATCAGCAGGAACAGAAACGTGTGTGGGTCTTATCGGCGCTCTTGCTACTGAATATATAGTGGATTTTGTTCAAACAAATACTCTTGTCACATATAGCAAATAAGGTCAAATCATTATTGAAGTAAACTATATACGTAAGAGTGACGCAGGAGTAATAGAGCAATACAGGTTTTCACTTTCGAGCAGAGAAAATGTATTAGCACTGTATATGCAGGACATAATAAATGTGTCAGTAAACAACAAAAAACATTTAAACGTTTACTATTTAGCAAATGTGAAATCAAATAAACTGTTGAAGATGATAACAGATACATTAAGAGCCAGGGGGGTGTAAACTTTTGAACAGGATGATCGGTATAAATTGTTATTATTTTGTTTAAAGATCTTATTTTTTTTTATTTAGTACTGCCCTTCACAAGGTACATAAGATATTTACATGTTTTCCATTAGACAAAATAATAATAATAATAATACACCAATCATCCTGTTCAAAAGTTTACACCCCCCTGGCTCTTAATGTATCGTGTTGCCTTCTTGAGCATCAGTGAATGTTTGCACCTTTTGTAATAGTTGTGTACGAGTCCCTCAGTTGTCCTCAGTGTGAAAAGATGGATCTGAACATCATATAGCCACTTTTGGAAAGGGGTCAAATATGTAGAAGATGCTGGAAAAGCAAAGAATGTGCAGGACCTGGAGGATTTTTCTGAAGAACAGTGGGCAGTTTAATTATTCAGGACAAACAAGGGACTCATGAACAACTATCACAAAACATATAAACAGTCGTTGATCATCCAGGTAACAACACACTGTATTAAGAATCATGGGTATGTAAACTTTTGAAATGTTTCATTTGTGTTAATTCAGTTATTATTGTGTCTTGTGAACTATATGTAAACATCTGTTATGTGAAATAGCTTATTCAGGGCAGAACTAAATAAACAACAAAATGCAATTTTTATTATCCCCCTTATTATTGTTATGTTTTTTTTTTTTTAATTATTAACATTTTGCAGACTCTGCAAGGCATATTTAAACTTATGACCTCAACTGTAACTCACAAATTCATAAATAATTATATATTAAATAAACAATACTGTCTACATATTATTATATATTGTATCCATTACTGTATGTATTCATATAATAATAACAATTGTAGTTAGTGCCTGCTGATTTTTTCGTTGCTTCTGAGACAGCAAATATTTCAGTCTGCCATATTGAAAACATCATTTGGCATTCAGTGAGTCAGACTGTGTACGTGCATCATTAAGCACACTTCAGGGTGTATATGTGTTTGTGCATAACTCCAGCAGTGTGATAAGAGCAGTTTAATAGGAGAGAACGCTCAAATGTCATTTCTTATCTGAAGCTCTTTGGTGTTTATGACTCAGATGCTTACGCAGACCAGACTTTCACCTGTACACGAGCTCAACTTTTCACCTACAAGTAAAAAAAAACTAAACAAAAAAAACAACAACAAAGTGATAACGTGCCCTTCAACACCATCAGAATAGCAGTGGTAGCTCAGTGGTTACGACATTGGGCTACTGATCAGAAGGTTGTGAGTTCAAATCCCAGCACTGCCAAGCCCCCTCTGTTGGGCCCTTAACCCTCAAATGTATAAATGAAGTAAATGTAAGTCGCTCTGGATAAGGGTGTCTGCCAAATGCCGTAAATGTAAACAGGTGTCAGTCTTCATGTACACATTCTGCCCTATGTGCTCATACATCAGTGATGTGCTGCAGTGGATTAATAACAGGTTTTCCACACTGGAATTGAACAGCTTTTCCTTCATTTGTTCGGTAATGGCCCGAGGCTACTTCAACAGCTGAACTGTAATAACACTATTTTATCACAGTGAACCTTGATAATCATGATAATGAATGATTATGAGAAAAGGATCAGGATGTGTTCATTTCATTTACACAGCTAGAACTTCAGCAAACATGTTATGACACTTTATTAATACTTGTCTTTCCCAGTCTAATGTCTTTCCTCCAAGGGACTGCCATTTCCTTCATTTGACTTTTTTTTTTTTTGTCTCCATCTGTCAACAGTGTAGACTGCTAATATTAATTCGTATTCATTCCTCAGTTCAGACAAGCGCTTTGTCTTGGATGGGGTTGCGGTAGATCCCGGGAACACTGTGTGCGAGGCAGGAATACAGCCTCGATGGCAAGCCAGTCAATCACAAAACACCACGCACACAATCGTTCATATCTAGAGGCAATTTAGCATAGCCAATTCACCTACCAGCATGTTGGAGGAAACCAGAGAGCATGGAGAAACCCACACAGACGCAGGAGAACTTGCAGAGCTCTACACAGGTAGTAACCCGAGCTAAGGATCAAACCAGAGACCCTGGGGAGGTGAGGCAGCAACACTACCCGCTGCACCATAACGCCACATTAGAGCGATTATGATCACAGGATTTTTTTTTTTCACACACACACACACACACACACACACACAGACACATAGTGGTGTTGTTTTTATAGTGAATTCATACAAGGAACTTTTAAAAAATGTTACTTCATGTCATTTTTAATCAACTTAGAATCATTTGGCACTTCTTTTTAGAGCTACTTTGTTTAAAACAAAAAATGCAAACAGTAATGTAGTCCAGGTCTCTGAGAGTTAAGATCATCTTAGCTTTCCTTTTCTCTATTTCACTTCCATTTATTTCACAGCTTTTTCATTCCTCATGCCTTGCTCTAGCACTTAAAAAGCAAATAGATTGAGAATTCAATTCTTTATGCATGCTCACACACACACACACACACACACACACACACACACACACACACACAGAGAGAGAGAGAGAGAGAGAGAGAGAGAGAGAGAGAGAGAGAGAGAGATCATGTTTCTGTTGTGGTTTTAGGTATCCCTCATTGTGATAATCATATAACCAAGGCATGCCCAATTCCATTCCTGGAGATGTGCCATGGTGTAAAGTTTACCTTCAACACTCCCTGGATCTGATATTTTTTAATGTGGTCCTGAAGGCCTTGATTTTATGGATCAGGTGTTTTGGATTACAGCTGAAATGAAACTCTGCAGGAAGGTAGAGCGCCAGGAGCTAGGCCAGGCAGCCATTACAAAGCCTCATCAAAAACAATGGGAAACTCCCAAACCACAACCGAATCCACACAAACAAGTATATTACACAATATATACATGAAAATATACCAGAAATAACTAATAGCTACAAACCATCAATAACCACCAACAGCTTTTGGTTAGTGAACTATTGATCCAAACCCTAACCCAAACAAATATACAACTGTAAAACTGGAAGTAGTTACTAGTAGTAATCGTATCCAAGATTAGAATTACTGTATAACAAATTGTAGTACGTTGAAATGAGTGTCCCAAAGGTACCCGGATGGTCTACTATTTCCGGTAGAAGTCTGGATCCATGGACACTTTTTCCAGCTAATGTTGCCCACAACTCCTTGCACGACTGAGGAGGAGTTTTGTGTCTGTTTGCTTTTTGACGCATTTTAGAGAGGTGTAAATGAAATGTGGAAAAATAAATCAAGGGAATGGTAATTTAAATTATATAGTACAAATTATATAAAGAAAAAATGAATGAAAAAAAGCTGAAAGGCAACAAGGAGTTTGTTTATGGTGACAGTGTGCGTAACTAGGCAACAACTTTCTCTTCCGTTACATGATGTGTTAGTATTGGTGCGTTCTGGTCATGTTGGAAAGATCGTCTTTACGAGTTGAACGCAGATGAACACCACCACAAAGTCGTAATTACAAGTGAGAAACTCAGGATTTTCTTTGAGCTCCGAGTTTCCGAATTGGGGGCGTGTCAGTAAGAAAACATGGTGGAATCAACGGATGCAACGTCTGTAGTTGATGGTAAATTAGTTGAGATTGAATGTTTACTCATCTCAGAAGCTGATTTCATTTATTATGTGTTTGGTATATTATTGAAATATAACTTGCATAAAATACGATAGCATTGTATAATTACGATATAGTACGTAATGATAAAGTTTACAGTGGCTTCATAAATCGATTAAAAACATAAAAAAGCCAAACACACCTAAGGTGCATTCTTTGTTCTCCATTTTCTAGAAGTAGAGTTAAAAAACCTTACTATATTTTTTTTGTAGTTAATTAAGAGACGGTACACCGCCATTGTGCTCCGACCAAAATGATCAGAACGCACCCAATGTCATAATTATGACTTCCCAATTCGTAAATACAAACTTGTCGGGAGGACTTGAACACGCAGTATGTCCCAGTACTTGTAAACTCTTTTGCTACACACTCAAGAGTATGTACTTTTCGTTCAGAAAAAGAGTACATACTTTTAGTGCACAGTATAAGTAGGCGAATTGGGATGCAGCAAAAGTCTAATCATCTTGATTTATTACCAATAGATGTTTAAAATGACCTGGATGACTGAAATCTTTTAAAGTCTCAGCTCTACAGATGAAGGAAAGCAGTTAAATTAGAACTCAAAATGTGTTATTTTAAATGGTTAACTTCTCTTAACAGCATGGCTGAATCTGATGATATTGGAGTTGGGGTCAGATTTGTTAACACTGTGCTGAAGTCTAATCTTTTCTATTTAAAACAGATTTTTTATAAGGGTTCAGTTACAGTATCTCACAAAAGTGAGTACACCCCTCACATTTTTGTAAATATTTTATTATATCTTTTCATGGGACAACACTGAAGAAATGACACTTTGCTACAATGTAAAGTAGTGAGTGTACAGCTTGTATAACTGTAAATTTGCTGTTCCCTCAAAATAACTCAACACACAGCCATTAATGTCTAAACCGCTGGCAACAAAAGTGAGTACACCCCTCAGTGAAAATGTCCAAATTGGGCCCAATTAGCCATTTTCCATCCCCGGTGTCATGTGACTCGTTAGTGTTACAAGGTCTCAGGTGTGAATGGAGAGCAGGTGTGTTAAGTTTGGTGTTATCGCTCTCACACTCTCTCATACCGGTCACTGGAGGTTCAACATGGCACCTCACGGCCAAGAACTCTCTGAGGATCTGAAAAAAAGAATTGTTGCTCTACATAAAGATGGCCTAGGCTAAAAGAAGATTGCCTACACCCTGAAACTGAGCTGGTGGTCAAGACCATACAGCGGTTTAACAGGACAGGTTCCACTCAGAACAGGCCTCGCCATGGTCGACCAAAGAAGTTGAGTGCACGTGCTCAGCATCATATCCAGAGGTTGGCTTTGCAGAATAGACGTATGAGTGCTGCCAGCAGTGCTGCAGAGGTTGAAGGGGTGGGGGGGTCAGCCTATAAGTGCTCAGACCATACGCCGCACACTGCTTCAAATTGGTCTGCATGGCTGTCGTCCCAGGAAGCCTCTTCTAAAGATGATGCACAAGAAAGCCCACAAACAGTTTGCTGAAGACAAGCAGACTAAGGACATGGATTACTGGAACCATGTCCTGTGGTCTGATGAGACCAAGATAAACTTATTTGGTTCAGATGGTGTCAAGCGTGTGTGGCGGCAACCAGGTGAGGAGTACAAAGACAAGTGTGTCTTGCCTAAATTCAAGCATGGTGGTGGCAGTGTCATGGTCTGGGGCTGCATGAGTGCTGTCGGCACTGGGGAGTGTACTGTGACATGTACTGTGACATACTGAAGCAGAGCATGATCCCCTCCCTTCGGAAACTGGGCCGCAGGGCAGTATTCCAACATGATAACGACCCCAAACACACCTTCAAGATGACCACTGCCTTGCTAAAGAAGCTGAGGGTAAAGGTGATGGACTGGCCAAGCATGTCTCCAGACCTAAACCCTATTGAGCATCTGTGGGGCATCCTCAAACAGAAGCGCGAGGTCTCTAACATCCACCAGCTCTGTGATGTCGTCATTGAGGAGTGGAAGAGGACTCCAGTGGCAACCTGTGAAGCTCTGGTGAACTCCATGCCCAACAGGGTTAAGCAGTGCTGGAAAATAATGGTGGCCACACAAAATATTGACACTTTGGGCCCAATTTGGACATTTTCACTTACTATTTTGAGGGGACAGCAAATTTACACTGTTATACAAGCTGTACACTCATTACTTTACATTGTAGCAAAGTGTCATTTCTTCAGTGTTGTCCCATGAAAAGATATAATAAAATATTTACAAAAATGTGAGGGGTGTACTCACTTTTGTGAGATACTGTAAAAACAGTGATTCAGAGAGCATCGCGTGTGAGTTTGTAATGTTACATAATAAGCTCAGTGGTTTGGGATTGATATACAATTGATATACACTGGATATACAAATTATTAGAGGATGAAGTAGCGAAACCAATTTCCACAGAAACTGCATGCTAGGTTACTCCTGATACTGAAATATCACCTATGTACTATATGTACCTGTAACGAATGATAAGTTACTTTACTAGCCAGCTAGCTAACTTAGCTCATTTTTGTAATGATCTAAATATTGCATCATTATCTATTGTGTATATAAACAGTATTTTGACAGGTTTGGCTAAGCTATGCTATGTTAAGCAAATCATTAAGAATATGAAGCTGCAAGACTGACATACTGAAATGTAATTTGTGTCTATTTGTGGCAAATATTTTACTAGCAGGAAACTATTTGGAATTAACCGGCTAATTTTGGCTATCATGTATATCCATAGAGATTTTTCACGAGGGTAAATGTATAGAAATATCACTAGGCTGTGAATTGTAAAAACTTGAGCATTAAAAAATACTTTTACAAAGATTATTTAACGGTTTAGGAGTGTTAAACACACCAGGTGACTTAAATACTATGCTTGTAACTTAATATTGACTTACTATTGACTTAATTCAGCTGAAAACTCCCCTTGGCTTTTAGCCTTTTGCTAACCTGGGGAAAATTACATTATCTTGCCTGTGCTCGTAAAAACCACGCCCATAAATGCTAACAGATAGGTCATGGCGCCTCTGTTCTCTATTTTATTATTCTCTCGCTATCTATATAGTTACGAGAGCTCCTGGGATTGGTTACACTATGCAAATACTGGAGTAACCTCTGTATATAGAAATGGTTGTAATGCTAACCATTGGGTAAACCCTTCCCACAGTGAGCTCAGGCTAACACACACCTGAAGAGCATGACATCACCTCCGACTTTATTTACCCAGCCAAGTCACTCTTTGTTGCCACAGACACACACACACACACACACACACACACACACACACACACACACACACACACACACACAAGGGATACACAAATAGTTTTGGTTGGTTTATTAGTATTTGTGGTGCTTTTGCATGCAAAAACTAGGATGCATGTGTACAGAAAGAGAGGGTAATATATCACTAATCAGTTTCTGAGTATCCCTTAACTTAAAGAAATGTCCAAACATTACAAATGTCCCTGATCATATAACTCTGAACTATCAAAATAGCACATATGAAGAAATCATTAGTCTTTTATGCTTGCAAAATAGCTAACTAAAAATGACCAGGGAACATCTATACATTTTCCCCATGATTTCAAATGTAAGGAATATGAATGACTAATGCCTTCATTTCCCCAACATCATGGCAATAACATTAGCTAGCTAGCAGAGGTGGACAAAGTACACAACTCCATTACATGAGTGAAAGTACAGATACTACTGGTCAAATATTACTCCATTACAGGTGAAAGTTGTAAAGACAGATTTTTACTTAAGTAAAAGTACAGAAGTACTTGCTTTTAAAAGTACTTAAGTATCAAAAGTAAATTTCCTTTTTTATGTCAACGCATTGTTTTATTATTGTTGCATTGTTGTATGTAATACTTACAATACCTTATGCCTTTGAAGCATCCTACTGAATACACGGACTAGCTTGTAGTGTCTGTGGAATAAAGAGCTTTTAGAATGTTACAAAACCTATAGAAATGATAACTGCTGTCTCTGTGGCTCAGCGGCAGCACCAACGCAGATTTAAATGTTCTGGTGTGATTTTTTGAATCGAGATCGCAATATTTTTATAATTAATCATGCAGCTCTACACATAACTATAGTAATTATGCAAGGTAACAAAAAAAACTATAAAAGTGACAAGATATTAACTTATTTAACTCTTAAACTCATTTACATTTGAATTCACGCTTTTACATGCTAACTAACGTCATTGTCGAACCTTACCTATGCGTAAGCGGTGTATCCACAAGGCTATGGCAACTTGGCGGGCAAATCCATAAATCATTTGACCGACCATACTTCATACTGAAACTTTAGCTCTAAAGCGCAGACAATTTCAAGCTTTCACAAGAAATGAAAAGTTTATACCTCAATATGCTTCCGCAGGTTGGACGGCGTGTTTTTGAAGGCTGTGATTTGCTTTGTTTTAGGCAAACAAAGCAAACATTTAAAACGAAAAGAATCTTTGACCTTTTCAGAAAACTGGAACATACTTTTTAAGTATGGCCATGGGTGCATGCACTGCACTTAGGAACCGTCTTCTTCCATTTTGCCAACTGATCAGTGTTCACAAAATGATGGGAAATCATTGAACCTCATGACACGTGACCCTACAAGAGTGATTACTGATAGGCTGTCTGTCACCTGTAAAAAACCAGTCACGTTTTAGAGAAGAAAAAAAAATCATCCATTGATTTTTAAAGCTGCTACATAGTAACGACTTTTGACTCGAGGACCTTGATAGAAATGTAGTGGAGTGAAAAGTACGATATTTTTCTTTCAAATGTAGTGAAGTTAAACTCACAAGTTTCCAAAAAAAATAATATTCAAGTACGGATACTCAAAAAGTGTACTTAAGTACAGTACTCAAGTAAATGTACTTCGTTACTGTCCACCTCTGCTAGCTAGCTAAGTAGTAGATGGGAGCTGAATTTCAGTATTCATTTCTGTTTTTGTTTTCTGATTTGTCAAAATATAGCATAACATCCAAGACTGTGTTCTTTACTAATGCTCGATGTGCATTCTGCTATTCTCAAAGATTCATTTAACCGTAGCTGACAAAATACAGCATAACAATAAAAGTTGATCTGAACTAAGTTAGCTCGATAGCATAGAACAAGAACAAGCACTTCATTTAGTGCTGTGCTAACAAATCTGACCCAAGCACTAATCCATATAACTGGAAGTTTCCACCCTGGAGGACTTAACCGTTTAAAACCACAGGTTTGGATTCAGGGCTGCTTTAACAGGTGTGGTTCTATACCACATCAAATGGATGGTAGATACAAACTGGCTGCATGAAAGCTGTAAAGCTCCGTTTCTGTCACGCACTGACTCCTCGTCTCTCTCTCTCTCATGTAATAACACAGAAGCCCCTCTGTTTCCCGGTGCCTTTTGATGACTGGTGCCATGTTTGTGAACGCTCCCCGGGCTGACATCACTGACACCACAAACCTGCTTTTGCCTATGTGTGTGTGTGTTTTTGAGTGTATGTGTGTGTGTGTGTGTGAATGTTGCAAACAATTGGCCTCTGTGAGTGTGAGAACTCAAGGGCGGATCCATGTGAGAGAAAAGGGGTTAGGGTGAGGGTTCACTGGCTCAATGGACAAGTGTCCCCATGCAAAACTAACTGCTGTCAGTGTAAACAAAGTTCGGTGTCAATCCCATTTAGGAAATGTGAGCAATTCAGAATTGATTCAGAGGACTATTGATGTGTGTGTGTATGCATGAGTGGGTGCACATGCTGAAACATCACTACAGAATCTGTTTTGTGTCTGAGGCCCTATAAGGTCAGTGTCATGTCCTGTTTTTGGCCCTCGGTGCTGTGAAAGCGTTCTGTGCCTCGGCACAGCGACACACCCAGACAGAGATTAGGATAAAAAACATTGCCTGTGTGTGTGTGTGTGTATATGTACACATCCAGATGTTGTCCTTAAGATTGCATTTAATCTCTAATAATCCCTCCTTGCTATCTCTTCAGCATGTTCGCACTTGCTTGCATTTTGTTCATCTAAACTATGTTTATAGTAGTCTTTACATAAATGATGTGTCCATTATCCGTAATTTATGAACAAATTGTCCTGCACGAGCTGCTTGAAGTGACCAAATGACGCCACAAGGATAACAATATATGACAGTTTTGACCTTGTAGGGAAATTTGGCAGATTCTTTCTTTAAAAAATAAATAAATAAACTGAAAGAGCTGTTTTTTTAATTTTTTTAAATTTTTTTTTTTTAACTTTTTGATTACCAACCAAGGTTATATTTAGGTTTAGTTGTAGCATAACATTAATTTGCTGCATTAATAATCATGTAATGTCCTCACAAGGATACCAGGACAAGCATTGATTTGAAATAATGCTTTTAAATGGTTAAAGGTGTATGATTTCTGACAATAAGATGATACCTTATAAAAGGATATGGGTAATATAAGGCATGGGTAGGTTTTTCTCTCTCTGTCTGTCTTTTATTCGTAAAAGCACTTACAAAAATAATAAGTTAAAGGCGTATTTTACAAACCATTAGCCATAACCATCCTTTCCAAGTTGTTTGGTATATTTATTGTGTAACACTTCTTTCAAAAGTTGCTTAAAATGTCCATTGTGCTGTGTGGCAATATTGTTCTATGTACACATGCAAAAGTGGTATTATGTTTTAAGGTTATGAGCAAAAAAGAAAAAAAAACATATACAGTACTGTGCAAAAGGTTTAAGCACAAGAAATGCCTAAAATTCAAAATAATGAAATTAAATGTTTCTACATTTAAAAAAAATAAAAATACCGTAAAGATCAGTATACAGTAGTAAATGAATCAAAGTCAATATTTGGTGTGACAAAAAAAAAAAATTAGTCTCCGGTACAATTTGTGCAGTTTTATAAGGAAATGAGCTGGTAAGTTTTATTGAGCATCTTGCAGAACCAGCCACAGTTCTTCTGGAGACTTTCGCACTTGCTTCTTATTTTTGCAGCAAAACCCAGCAGCCTTCATTGTGTTTTGTGTCTGAAAAGTGTCTCTTACGCAATATGCTGCTTTCTTTAATGACATACAAATATTTTTCTGTAATATTTAATTTTGTGCTAGAAAACTAATGTTTGGGAATCTAAAATGTTTTTGTACTGACTTGATAAAGTAGAAGTCATCAAAAAAAAAAATCTATAACAGTTTGTACTAAAAAAAAATAGGGTGCCTAAAACTTTTGCACAAGACTGTATATACTTGTGTGTTAGATAAGATAACATATTTCTCCCCCCATGATCACATGTCCTCAGAGGACATAATCTCTCTGCATTAAAATGGAAATTAAAACTCTCTCACTGAAAATCCTAATTAGTCCAGAGTAATCTTAATCTGTGTCCAAGGAACAATGGTTCTAAGAGTAGTAGAAAAGTGGTAAAAAAAAAAAAAATTAAAAAAAATTCACATCAGGTCTGAACAAGATGGAAGACAGAGCAGTGGGAGTGAAGGAGGGCCCGTCTAGCATAAAGATCATATGATAAGATTCAGGTCATTTAGATGACTTTTACAAGCCCCAGAACGGACCATAAGCCTTCTGGCTGGAATGCCAAGACCTTCAAAGGGTCAAGTGAGTATCTGTTCATGTACATCATGGCCAGTTCGGCTCTGATATTGGCCCGTCATCAAGCCTTCATTATTACCTAAGCCTTAGGGATGAGGTGAGATCTGGAGGAGACAGACACGGAAAGAGAAGAATTAGGATGCGCTCCGGAGGAAGCTCTACCAGGCTGGCTGACAACAGACTTACCAATTCACTGACCTTCAGAAGATTAGTGACCATCAATGTAATACTGATCAACCTTTTTTCAATCACTCCATGATGCTGTTTCTATGTTGGGGGTGGGGAGATTGGATGCATTTGTTTAATGAAATGGAGAGGTTGGTATTTTGAGATCTTGTCCCTGTATGAACTCGCAGTTACCTCAGAATAAAAATCCGCCCGCTGTACTCGTACCTCTTTTGTATGAAGAGTTCATATGAGTTCATAACAAATGTTTTTGAGCAAATCATTTAGGCTTTAAAACACAACAATTATTTCAGCCAGAAACAAGTTATTGGCTGCCATCGAGAAAATGGGAGCAAGCGTCATCTACATAGACCTAGCAGATGACTCGAGCTATAAAAAGTGTACATTTGGACAGCGCATTGATATATGCGTGCACTGAACATGAACAGCTGCCTTATACACCAAAGATAGAGCACTGACATGCTAGACTGTTACAATGGCTGTCTGACAAGAGCTTGTCATAAGCGTGATATTGCTTTCATAAGCGGGATAACATTTTCTCTGGTGATAATCTCACTGTGAGGGTTAGTGCTTGATGTCATCATCTAAAGTTTATCCATTGTTCAAGGTGACTGGACTTAATCTCGAAGACATTTTTCTGAAGAGTTCATCTGAGAACGTAGCATTTCAACATATTGGGGTGATTCATACCTACAGTATAATGTCATGAGCATTAATGAGGCAGGAGTGTTATTGTGTCTGAAGGTGTTAATTAGTTTGAACCTGATGAGGTAAAGATGGCATGGTGGCATATGCTCTAGTAGTTTAGTGTTGTCCATATCTGCATGGAGTTTCTGTGCATGTTCTCCCATGTTTACGTGATTCAGAAAGATCATTTCAGAAGGTCCTTAGCTCAGGGAAGCCATTGATACTGTGTCAGAACTTTAAACTGTGACATACATCACTAAATACTCCCTGGACTACAATGAATTAATCAGCACAGTCTCTTAGTGGAAACTGCAAACAGATGACCTGTAGCTAAACACAAGCCAGGATAGTTTTATTGACAAAAACATGGCTACAACCATTGTCCACTGGCGTCATCCATCAAAGTCAAACAATACACAGTGAAGCTTGAGGGAAAGCATTCTGGAGAACAAGACCTAGCCATTGGTTCAAATGCATTTGACATTTGGGTCATAGTGAAAGAGCAGGAGGTGGAAGTTGTCACACATCAACTCAGTGGACATCTACATCAAATTCACATGGGAATATGTGGGGTCAGTGGTAGCTCGGTGGTTACGATGCTGGGCTACTGATCAGATGGCCGTGAGTTCAAATCCCAGCGCTGCCACTGTTGGGCACTTGAGCACAGCTCTTAACCCTCAACTGCTCAGATGTATAAATTAAATAAACGTAAGTCGCCCTGGATAAGGGTGTCTGCCAAATGCCGTAAATGTATATATACAAGAAAACTAACCTTTTAAACGGGTTAATACATCCTTTAAAGAAGACTACAGACCTACTCATGGTACATATTGGAGTATGAAAGTGCAATAGTACTGCAATTGTAATATTTCTAAAATATATTTCAATTTCACTCCACTTTAAAAGGATCACCGTTAAAGCTGCACATTCATGTAATGCATCAGAATGGAGAAAAATGTCATCTCAGTGACTATTACCATGGCTGTTAGTTTCAGATGGGCTGCTTTGAGTATTTCAGAAAGTCACACACAACAGTCTCTAGAGTTTACACAGAATGGTGCAAAAAACCAAAAACACTGAGTGAGCAGCAGTTCTGTGGGTGGAAACGCCTTGTTGATAAGAGAGGTCAGAGGAAAATGGCCATTTTGGTTCGAGCAGCCAGGAAGGATATACAGTAGTAACTCATATAAACACTCTTTACAACCGTGGCGAGCAGAAAAAAATCTTGGCATGCACAAAATGTCAACCTTAAAGTGGATGGGCTACAACAGCAGAAGACCACAATGGGTTCCACACCTGTAAATTTCTCCTGCTCCACTCCTGCTTTCACACACAACCGTCTTTGGATTTGACACAGGATGGTGTGAAAAACAACCAAACAACCAACCAAACAAACAAACCATCCAGTGAGCTGCAGTTGTGTTGGTGGAAATGCTTTGTTGATGAGACAGCTCAGAGGAGAATGGCCAGCCAGGAAGTCTATGGTAAAATTTGTAGTATATTTATAGCATACCAAAGTACTGAAGTATATTTATTATTACTTTTGTGCAATTAATGTTTACTAGGTACACAAATAGTTCTGTTTTAGCACACTTTAAGTGCATCGATCATTAGTGTGTCTGCAAGTACACTATAAGTGAGCTGTAGCATAGTCGTTTAGTGTACTTAAGGGAGTTTTTCACTAGGGAGAACACAAGATGGGGGTGATTAGGACTCCGCTCGAGTGAGAATATGCCAACCAGCACAGGAATGCAAACATCTCAGAGGAGCTTTAAAAGTTTAAAAGACACTCCAGATTGGGCTTTTGTCAAAACAAAAACAAGGTCCAGCAAGAACAAACGTTTTCTATTCTTCTTGTTTACAAGTGTCTGTAGCCTGGTATTCTTCAACATGTTCAAGCTTGGGGGATGTGTGTGTGCGTGTGTGCGTGTGTGTGCGTGTGTATGTGTGTGTGTGTGTGTGTGTGTGTGTGTGTGTGTGGTGTTTGTGTGTTTTATGACCTCAGGATACTTTCTGGCTTTAGTTACAGGTAATCTGTATACCTTTATATATTTTAATGAATCAATTAGCTAAAGAAATTAGATCCCTTTGGTACCCTGGAGCTCTGAATGGAAAATGGTGAAGGTGAGGCAACCTGAACACTTACACTTACAAGCCTTCACACACACTCCATGGAAGTGTTTTATTAGAACCATACTCCATACTGTATTTCAGATAGCAGAATTTATAGTCGCCTTCACGGTAATGCATGTAAGGTTATACTAATATTGATAAGTTAAAATGTCACACATAGAATAATGTTTAGATGAAATGTAAATTTAGTGGGGCCTCATTGCAGCACATGGGGAAGCAGAAGGCAGTAAATCTTGCCTCATCACGTTTGTAAGTTCATTTCATTTGCCAACAGGAAATGACTGTCTTTTGAAAGATGTTTCCAGTTCAAACTACACTGCAGTCTCTTTCTGCCCATGGGAAGTCGAGACTTGTTATTTTTACCATCGAGGGATTTTGGAATTATCTCAGAAAACGAGTCACATGACACAGGCAGCACTTTACATGAAGCCTTCACTAACTAACACGAACGTTACCAGTGTATAACAGTGTAAATTTGCTGTCCCCTCAAAATAACTCAACACACAGCCATTAATGTCTAAACCGTTGGAAACAAAAGTGAGTACTCCCCTAAGTGAAAATGTCCAAATTGGGCCCAAAGTGTCAATATTTTGTGTGGCCACCATTATTTTCCAGCACTGCCTTAACCATGGAGTTCACCAGAGCTTCACAGGTTGCCACTGGAGTCCTCTTCCACTCCTCCATGACGACATCACAGACATTAATGGCTGTGTTGAGTTATTTTGAGGGGACAGCAAATTTACACTGTTATACAAGCTGTACACTCACTACTTAACATTGTAGTAAAGTGTCATTTCGTCAGTGCTGTCCTATGAAAAGATATAATAAAATATTTACAAAAATGTGAGGGGCGTACTCTTTTGTGAGATACTGTATATATATATATATATATATATATATATATATATATATATATATATATATATATATATATATATATATATATATATATATATATTTTATTTGCTTGTTAACTAAATACAGCTACATTAACTTATGTTTGTTCTAGGGGTGTATCTGACACTATCTATATCTGCATCTGCATCTGTTTATTGCTCCAAATATCCATATCTGTATCTGTAGCTGCGTTCAAGCCATGTCGTAATTACCATAATTATGAGATTCCGACCTGTAAAAAGCATTCACATCCTCGTAGAACTTGTAAACTAGGAATTTTCTGAGAGATCTGACTTGTACCACCTGACCGCTGTGACGTCATGCGGAAACACTCAAAATGGTGGTGGCTGCTCTAAAAAAAGGATAAAGAAATGCAATTATAATATAATTTTATATTTGAACAAAAAACAATATAGTTTAATTTTTCATACTGCTATTACTGTTATTATTTAATTATTGTTGTTGTTTGTTTAGGTATGCAACAACCCATTACCAACGCCTGCGTTATTAATAAACAACACGTTATTGCTACCTGATGCTCTTTCTGTATGCTTCAATATTTAGCAATAGCATAAACATCTGATTTAATGTTGTAATTATGTATTTTGCAGCTGTCAACAACATCATCTCACACGGATTCATATTGGCGTATAGACATGCATAATTCCAGGTCCATGGACGTGAACAGCTCCGAGTAGAATGTCCGGGTTGTCATCTAGTAATTACAGTAATTCCGACATGGCACAAATGCAGCGTGTATTTGCACTTTAAACAGAAATAGGTGTGGCCTAAAACAATTCATTATTTTTTTAAATTAAATATGAACCATGCTACTATGCCCTTAGAAACAGTGGGAAAAGAACAGAGGTAAAAAAAAAAAAATGTCAGCAAATCTCAGATTGTCAGCATGGAGTGTGAATTGTGGCTCTGACAGTTCCTTAACCTCAGCTACATCACTAGAGTTCATAATTGGTCTCAACTAGAGATGTGCGAAAGTGGGACTGTTCTTTAAACCCTGCTTGTGTAGTTGTTCTTTTTTTTTTGTACCTGCCTGCTAAATTTAGTTGGTCCATTTTCCCAAGATATAAACAAACTAGTTTAATTTAATTGAAACGAGACAGTTACTAAGGATGCCGTCATTTCTCCAGTGCACCTCATACTTGTATCTGTGTTCTGCATTTGCACCCATTTACATACAGTGGTGCTTGAAAGTTTCTGAACCCTTTAGAATTTTCTGTATATCTGCATGAATATGACCTAAAACATCATCATATTTTCACAAAAGACAACGACCCTAAGCACACAAGTCATTCTACCACAGAATGGTTAAATATTTTCGAATGGCCAAGTCAAAGTCCTGACCTTAATCCAATAGAAATGTTGTGGAAGGACCTGAAGCAAGCAGTTCATGTGAGGAAACCCACCAACATCCCAGAGTTGAAGCTGTTCTGTACTGAGGATTGGGCCGATGTGCAGGACTGAACAACAGTTACCGGAAACAATTAGCTGCAGTCACACCAGATACTGGAAGCAAAGGTTCACATAATTTTGCCACTCACAGATATGTAATATTGGATCATTTTCCTTAATAAATAAATGACCAAGTATAATATTTTTGTCTCATTTGTTTAATTGGGTTCTCTTTGTCTACTTTGAGGACTAGTGAGAAAATATGATGATGTTTTAGGTCATATTTATGCAGAAATATAGAAAATTCTAAAGGGTTCACAAACTTTTCAAGCACCCCTGTACAACACGTTATCTGTTCCTCTGAATAATGCGTTCATATTTGTTTACATCCCTAGTTTATTCCATCAGTGGCTAAAAGTAAATCCAGATTAGCATCAATTAAATCATATTACTAAATGTTGGTATCTCCAGAAATAAATAACGGCACCCAAACACCCCCCTCCCCACATTCGGCCTCACATAAAGATGTTGCTAATTAAACGTCATGAAAATATACGTGGACACGAATAAAAAAGAAACTGCTGTACAACACCATTACTTCAAGTGTGTTTCTTACTTCTATCTGTAAGTTTTTCTGACAAATTGTAACACCAATGATATAGAGATATGTATATTTTCTCTGACTGTAATTAACATGAATAAATATTAATATTAGCCATCTGTTGAGTTCTGTACAGATGCAGACATTGAAATAGAAGATTACGGCTAAATATAGCGGTGAGCGATAGAGACAGGCAGAGAGGGGGTGGGTTGGTGTCATAAGAATATGATGGAGATACATACAGTAAAGTATAAGTAAAGAAATACAAGAAATGGAAAGGTACTATGTCTGTGATTTAGTGAAACAAGACAAAAGACTTGCTATGTCAGTGTGTGTAGACTTTGGAACTAGCCTTTGCTGAATATAGTCATGCTGCATGAGTGATAGCTCACATGCTAGACTGAATTTAGCCTGGAAAAAAGGCGGATAGGAATGACAGCTCTGCAAAGTCATCACTGGATAACAAATGTGATTCGGGTGTTATTAATATTAGTGTTGGGTTAGTCCCTAGTGTCCCTGTCCCCCTTTTGGATGGTTTCTCTCTTTGAAAGCTTGTACAGGCCAAAACAGCAAAGCCCCAATCATTTCAAACAGACTGCAGAGACAAGCTTCCTTCATTGTGTGAAAAATGGAGCACTTTCTGCTTGTTTATGTGGACTAGTGACGGTTTGAATGAGTATTCATTACACTGTGAGGTGAAGACAGGAAGCATTTTTGGAGAAGTGTGCTCCCACCTTTCACGCCACCCGCCGTCGCCATGACAAACTATTCCGGAGGAACTAATGCATGCTAATGTGTTCTCACATATTCACGCCGACGAGTTATTTCTGATTGGGCCATCTGGGAGAGTAGGCGGGCCGAGTGGATGCCAGGCTCTAATAACAGATTCCCCTCATGAGTCAAGATGGAAACCCCACTAACCCAGAAGCCCTGGTGCAATAGAGCCCTGAGTCACAGAAGATAAGAAGGCGTGGAGGCTTCCTCTGAAAGGTCAGCAAACATCAGGCTGTGCTTAATCACACACATACTGATGCAGGATCATCTGATTTATCACTTTTGAATACTTATGGATGCCACATTCACATTGCTGAGCTGTGAACATGAGGTTGCTAGAAAGGAAGCGGACGATGCAGATGAAGATGAGTTTAAACCTGATGCTACTTGCTTGAAAAACGCAGGAAAAGGCTTTTGATATACACTCACAAACACCTGTACACCTGCTCATTTATGCAGTTATCCAATCAGCCAATCATGTGGCAGCAGCACAATGCATGCAGATACAGGCCAAGAGCTTCAGGTAATGTTCACATCAAACATCAGAATGGAGAAAAAATGTGATCTCTGTGACTTTAACCATGGCATGGTTGTTGGTGCCAGAGTTTTTCAGAAACTGCTGATCTCATGGGATTTTCACACACAACCAGCTCTAGAGTTTACACAGAATGGCGCGATAAACAAAAAACATTGAGAGAGTGACAGTTCTGTGGGTAGAAACTCCTTGTTGATAAAAGAGGTCAGAGGAAGGATATAGTAACCTCAGACTCTTGTTCTTGGCTGACAGGAGTGGAACCTGATGTGGTCTTCAGCTGTTGTAGCTCATCCACCTCAAGGTTCAATGTTTTGTGCATGCTGAGATGCTTTTCTATTCACCACAGTTGTAAAGAGTGCTTATTTGAGTTACTATATCCTTCCTGTCAGCTCAGACCAGTCTGGTCATTCTTCTCTGACAAGGTGCTTCAGCCTGCAGACCCTCTGCTCACAGGATGTTGTTTTGTTGTTGTTGTTGTTGTTGTTGTGTGCACAATTCTGTGTAAACTCTAGTATGAAAATCCCAGGAGTTCAGCAGTTTCTGAAATACTCAAACCAACCCATCTGGTATCAACAAACATGCCATGGTTAAAGGCGCAGAGATTTTCCACATTTTCCCCCATTCTGATGTTTGATGTGAACATTAACTGAAGCTCTTGATCTGTATCTGCATGATTTTTTGCATTGTGCTGCTGCCACATGATTGGCATAAATGAGCAGGTGTACAGGTCCTAATAAAGTGGATGGTGAGTGGATATACAGAGCCACTGAATTGACATGGTGGATATAAAATGTGGCCTCAAATGAATATACTAAGGTCATGAGATAAAACTCTGAGGCCACAAACTGAGAATCTCATGGCCACAAATGATTATGTTGTAGCTGTGAGATTGCAAAGTCGTGGCCACAAATCATGTAACTTGACATGTTGTGGGAATGTCACACTTAAGATGTGACCTCCAGTCAGACTTGCCATGCATTTTGCCCAGGCCCTGGACAAAACACTGAAGAAAGTACCCAAGGAAACACACAAACACTCAAACACACACACACACACACACACACACACACACACACACACACACACAACTCGTGAAATAATCCATAATCAAACTATTCTCATCCGATATTTAATATTTCTCACACAAACCCTCTGTCTTTTCTCTTTTATTTTTGTGCACCTGACATATGTGTACCATATTAGCCAGAGACCCTATGGCACAAAAGCTCTTATCTTGAAAACACAGCTGACCAAACCATTTTACAAAATGGTTTATAAAATATATTAACTTGGGCTAATTGAGTTGACTATTCTGCATGTCACAGACTATTAACACTACTGGATCCCTCACCTGGACTGGGCCCAGGACAGCTTCCCTTCTTGTCCCCTGGGGACAGCAGGGAAGCATCCAGCTAATTATTAAAATAATTAAAATGGGTGGAAAAAGTCTATTGACTTTGAGAGTGGGCTCATTGCACAAACACTTTCTTCTCAATACTGCTCCGAAGTTTCCATTAATGATGTTCATCAGATATGTCAAAATACATGCAAAGCCTTTCCTAGCAAGCTGAAGAAGGCCTTTAAACTGTATGCTTCATCATGCATACACGACTACAAAGGTGAGAGAATACCTACTTGTATATAACTCATAAAAATACAGTGCTTTTTATAAATATACGAATAGAATAGTTGGACAATAGAAGGACAAGTTGCTGTCTCAATGTAGACAACACTGTCTCACTGGCTACTCAGTAGACAAACATAAACAATGCTTAGGGAAATGCATCATAGCACTGTGTGCAAGTACCCCATTTACTTAAGGTGATTATTAGGTGATTATTAACTTAGGTTTATTCATCATCTCAAGGTTGAAGTTCTGTGTAATATTATCAATCATCTACTCAGGTTCCAAGTCATTTCTTTGTCTTGCTCACTTTAAAATATGATGAATTTGTATATCATTTTAAAATGTCCGCATTGCCCTTTTGAAAGGTTTATGGGCTTTTAATAGGCTACATACTGTATATTTTGGAGAGACATGTCTGTATTGAGATGTCAAGTTTCAGTTAATAATAATTTTACTATAAATAAAAGGCCCTGGCTGTTGTTCTCTGAGACGGTGAGTTTCTTATGTTTAAAATCATTCAGCCTGACTCTCGACTGTACGTTCATCATCCACGAGGCAGCCAGGATGGGACAGTACGTTAAGTTTGTTCTCATATTGCATTCAGTGCTTCACTTCATTGGGAAATCATAAATTAAAAGCCATCTCACACAAGACGCTTTTCTGAAGTGTTTTTTTTTTTTTTTTTTTTAACATGCTGTATGTGTTTTTTCACACACCTTCGTTGTTTTTTTCACTCACGTGAAAGTGTGGCGTAAACTCCATAGGATCACACAATCACACTTTCTATACACTGTGAACTTTGCACAGTGAAGATAGCAAAGTGCTTGTGCAGTAGTGATTCTTATGGGTCACCAGTAAGGTTTGGAGAAGTGTTTGTTTGGGGTCAGAGCTGCCTAAATAGAAACATCCTTGATCGTTTGCTAGTTAAGATGTAATGTATTTAGGAATACAGTGCATTCCAATATTGATGCTTTTGCGTTATTATCTGGCTTTTGTAGTTTTGTAGGCTTAGTGGTCCCGCTAGTGGTCCTGTTTAAGTCCCACCTCCGCCCTGTGTGTGTGGAGCTTGCATGTTCTCGTGCCTCGGGGGTTTCCTCCAGGTTCTCCGGTTTTCTCCCCCAGTCCAAAGACATGCATTGTAGTCTGATTGGCATTTCCAGATTGTCCATAGTTTGTGAATGTGCGTGCGATTGTGCCCTGCAATGGGCGCAATCCCGTCCGGGTGTCCCCCGCCTTGTGCCCCAAGTTCCCTGGGATAGACTCCAGGATCCCACGTGACCCTGTGTAGGATAAGCGGTATGGAAAATGGATGGATGGATGGATGGATATTGTCTTTCCTCCCCTGTTTGAGTGTTGGTTGCTGTAGTTCAGTTGGTTAGACTGTATCTGGAGTTTTAAAATCTTGATCCATGTGTCACGTTTTTAAGTTTGAGCACTTGTGAACACCATGTAACACACCTGAACATCACTGCTGAACACACCTGATCCCTGCTGCAAAGTCGGATCGATCCGAGTCGGATCGATCAGCTACCAGCTGCCAAAACTGGTCAGTTGTTTTCCTGCCTCCTTATTACTTGCACAATAAATAAACGTTTGAGGTTTTCGAATCACTTTACTGTTGTGCATTTCCTTAAAAACAACTTGCCTGTTATGCAGCATTACTAGTGATTTCAGAGGCTTGAAGAGGGTTTGACCAGTTTGAACAGTTCGGCCTGTGTTTTCGGCCTGTGTATTGGAATAAGCTGGATTTTTTTTCACAAGGGATAGAACTCATTAGTTCGAATATTGGAGCCAGGAAAACACAAATCTTTCAAAGTTTTCGTCTGAGCTGAGAATGGGGTGTTAGTACTAACCTCTGCCATGAACGGTGTACAAGAGTAATAAACGCAACCTGTGCCAGCATGTGAAAGGGGTACAGCAGTGAATTCGTGTAAATCATGTCAGAGAAAAGGGAAAGCAAAAACTTATGCAATACACAAGGCAGTCTTTTGGGGTTTTTTTTTACAAACCGGTTCCTACCTCAACACTTCTCATTTAATTAATCAGTTCATCTGTGCGCTATAGCATGAAACCAATATACTAAACTGTGAAAAGTATTAGAAAAACTATATATACGTGAGACCTTACTAGTAAACAGAGCACTTACATGTGCCCAGCTGTGTTATCTCTGCTGACCTCAGTGTAGCATGCTAACTTGAAAACAACACATCACTCTGCCAGGCAACTTCACTATTTAGCTTGGCATTTCCCCAGAGATTAAATGTGCACGTCAGGTGAACTCATAGCACTCAAACTTATCAGAGCTTATCCGAGCTGGGAGTCAGCAGAGACACAAGCTTGCCTGCAATCAGCTACGAGTCTGCAAACTTTATTGGTTGTACGGCAAGATATTTGGGGCTGTCAGGTTTGTGTGGAAAATGTAGTTAAATGCACTTGTGCTGTAATGTAAATCCAGGTGGAAGTAAACAGAGATAGGGCATCTTATCTGTGAGTCAGAGTGTGTCAAAAACATTCTCCTGTCACAATCTGACACTAGCAGATATCATCTCTTGTTTTGTGCTACATCGACATTTGAGACCTAATGTTGTGTAGTCAGCCAAAAAAAGACAATATTGTTTTTCTTTTTGTGTGTGTGTGTGTGTGTGTGTGTTATTGTTAAGATTGGGAAAACTAAACTTGTTTCCGGTTCCCTGCTTTAACAAACAAAGGCATTAACGTGTAAGGCCCTCATTACTGTTAATGACGACGAGAGATTATTCAAAATCTAGAGACTCCACAGATTGGACTTTTCCATTAATTCTTTTGCGTAACGTCCGAAAATTCAGCGAAAGCTTAACAAAGTGCCGACCGCAGCGAGGTGATAAACTGCAGTAACAGCCAGTGAGAGTGGTGATGCTCCTCTTCTGTCTGTTTCAGCAGATTATACACTATCATACTCATGTTCACTGAATCTGAACGCTGTAATCTGTTACTGCAACAGTTGGTCCGTCTTACACAACCGCCATTGCTGGACGGATTTATTTATATCACGGCTGAGGGGGAATGTCTCGGGTAGAATGTTGTCCACTTCTCACTAATGCTTGCTGGCCAAACTGAGACATCTGCTGGCCGTATAGGGAAATGACCAGCAGAAACAAAAATTCTTTCCACAAATAATTCACCCCTAGAATGAAATAATCTACTAAATAGCCTTGACATCAATTACCACACTTTGGCTGCTTATCTTAATTGTGAGGTGTATACAATTAATCTTGTGCTAATTTAGGTAACAGCACCAGCCTCGAATGAGACAAATTACCCCAGACATCATTATGTAGAGTATGTGACTGTTATCATTTTAATTTTGCCTCTAGAGGAGACAAACTTGTCACTTTATGCAGTTTAAGGAAAGTTTACTCGTTGTGGGAAAAGCACAACCCAGTGAACTAGACTTTACAAACACTGACTGTCATGACTCAAGTATCTGATTAACTTCTGTTGAAATGCTTAAAGTGCATCAAAACACTTGCGCATACTTGCAAGATATGGGTCCCATTCCAATGCCACCGTTGACATGCCCTCATGTCTGTTTCACACAAATAAATCTCCATGATTATCTTGAGGGTCTCAGTACTTTAGTGAAGCTTGGTAGATGAAGCATTGAGGCTGAGGGATTGAGTCAACAACAACAAAAAAATCAATTTTACACAAGTAGAATCAGTTATTACATTACTATACATACATTATTAGCAATATAATAAATTCGATACGTTTTAACATTCTATCTTCGAATGTTTTTGGAGCTTGCCTTCTTTTATTAAGGTCAGACTGAGGTAATATAATGACTGCCTGCTGTCTGGAAACTGCTGTCAGGGGTAGATGTGTTCCTGTTGCACAATCCACTCCTCATACCCCATCCTTCGCCTCATGGCCGCATGTGTGACACACACGTTACACACTGCTGAATCACGAGGGGGTGTTCAGACATTCAGGTATTGAAAATAAAGGTACTAATGATGAGCAAAACAAACAGCAAGTACTTAAGTAATCGCATTTCATTACTATCTTTGTACTATTTGAGTATACTTACAAATTTCTACACAGTTCTTTCAGTTTCATTTCCATCAAAAGAATCACTATTGTTTACTCCTTATATTTTCATTTACACCTTCCAAGTACTATTTCCAAATCTCTAATATAATGACTTAAATGTTTTTCTCTTTTGTTATCTTCCAATTAAATTGCTTACGTTTCTGTGTATAACGTAAGGAATAGTAAAAACAAAGTGGCTCTAATAATCAAAGACGGGGTGATGTGATTTTCCAGCTGTTTTCCAATAACGGCATGTCCTGAACTGTTTTATTCCCCTTATACGACAGCATTTTGCCAACTAATACAAATGTTATTTATTAAAACATGACACATCATACCTTTTTTTCTCCATTTATAGCTACATTTAATGTTGTGGAACGTCCACAAAACTAGTTAGTTCACTGGGAATCGCTTATATTATAGCAGTCGCTCTGTCACCAGCCTCTCGTTATTCTCTCTTTTGACGTTAATAAGACAACAACTTCTAACATCACAGAGAAACTGCAAAGTCTTTCTTTACAACTGAAGATTTTTCCATGTGAGAAAATGTAAAGTTACAGCTTTACCTCACTGGAGACTCCTTCCAAAAAAATGTTAAATAAATGTCCTCATTACAAACTGTCCGAGCCATCCGACCAATCAGATTCCAGGATTCAGAATTCTGTATCTAATCTAAAACTATATCGAAAACATTCGTACCAATTTGTAAAGCTACCCTAACCATGTTTGTAAGCACAACGATCTTCAGGAAATATTTCTACAGTTTCGAACTAGTACTAGGTCTCTAAGGGTTACATTACCCTGTTAATCCTCATTACGTTTGCTCTTAATGCTCTTCATACAGTTGAGCAAATCTGCAAAATGTTAATAATAATAAAAAAAAAACAATAATAAGAGGGATCATAAAAATTGCATTTTGTTTAAAACAATTATTATTTTGTTTAAAGATTATTATAAGATACCCAGAAGACAAAATAATAACAATTTACACCGATCATCCTGTTCAAAAGTTTACACCCCCCTGGCTCTAATGTATCGTGTTGCCTTCTTGAGCATCAGTGAATGTTTGCACCTTTTGTAATAGTTGTGTACGAGTCCCTCAGTTGTCCTCAGCGTGAAAAGATGGATCTGAACATCATATAGCCCACTGTTGGAAAGGGTTCAAATATGCAGAAGATGCTGGAAAACCAAATAATGTGCAGGATTTTTCTGCAGAACAGTGGGCAGTTTAACTGCTCAGGACAAACAAGAGACTCATGAATAACTGTCACAAAACATAAACACAATCATTGATCATCCAGGTAACAACACACAGTATTAAGAATCAATGGTATGTAAACTTCTGAACTGGTTCATTTGTGTTAATTCAGTTATTATTGTGTCTTGTGGACTGTATGTAAACATTTATGTGAAACAGCTTATTCAGGGCAGCACTAAATAAACAACAAAATGCAATTTTTATGATCCCATGATTAAAAAAAAATAAAAAATAACATTTTGCAGATTCTGCAAGGCGTATGTAAACTTATGACCTCAACTGTACATGTTACTATAAATGAAAATTGACTCAAACTGAAATGAACGAGGGTGATGTGTTTGGATTTTGTGCCGATGAAGTTGCAAGAAAACATAAGGAAAGCACTTTTTAAAATCATAGCTCTTTATAATTAAGTACGGTTTTGACACACTATCCATAATATAATGTAAGTATAATTTTTCTGATTATACTTCATTTGATTCTTAAAATTCTTAAACGTTCTTTATTAATGAATGTATTTTTTGTTTTTTTTGTTTTTTTGACATCGACACGGAGCAGCCAGAGCGATTAAACAGACCAACCCTTGTAACCCCTGTAGTATCCTACATCAAAGCACACATTTATCTTCTATATGTCAGATGATAGAAATGGCAAAGGTCAGATGGTAAGATACATATAGCCTGAACCACAGAAGGCATCACAGAAAACAGCTTTGTTTTGCTTATCAAGGCTCTTGTCTTGTGCAGACAAAAAAAAGATAAAAGGGTAGAAGTAATCAAAGGAAGCCAATTTACTCAACTGACAGTTGGACTAAAAAATATGTTTTTCATTTTGGCATATACAGTCGGGTCCATAAGTAACAGTGGAACAGTGGATTTTGGCATATACAGTCAGGTCCATTGGAACAGTGACACACTTTTTGGTAATGTTGCCTCTGTACACGACCACAATGGATCTGAAATGAAGCGATCAAGATGTGGTTGAAGTGTAGACTCTCAGCTTTACTAGAAGGGGTTTAACAAAATATATTGCATTAACCGTTCAGGAATTACAGCCATTTTTTTCTGGAGCTCCCTCCATTTTCACAGGCTCAAAAGTAATTGGACGGACTAACAATTATAAATATTAGGATTATTTTTAATACTTGGACGCAAATCCTTTGCACTCCGTGACTGCCTGAAGTCTGGAACACATGGACATCATCAAATGCTGAGTTTCCTCCCTTCAGATGCTTTGCCAGGCCTTTACTGCAGCTGCCTTAAGTTACTGCTTGTTCGTGGGACTTTCTGCCTTCAGTTTTGTCTTCAGTAAGTGAAACGCATGGTCAATTCGGTTGAGGTTATCGGACATTTAAGAACATTTAATTACTTTACCTTAACAAGCTCCTGGGTCGCTTTCGAAGCGCCGTCCTATCAGTTTGGCAGCATATTGAGAATTCCCATGAACAGCTACCAAATGCAAATTCAACCGGAATCAACTCCAGACCTTTTATCTCCTTAATTCGTCGTGAAATAATGAGGAAACAGGCCACACATGGCCATGAAACTGCTTATCAGTCAGGTGTCCGATTACTTTTGAGCCTGTGAAAATGGAATGCAATATTTTTGTTAAACCCCTTGAATTAAAGCTGAAAGTCTCACGTCTTGATTGCGTCTTTTCAAATCCATCGTGGTGGTGTGCAGAGGCAAAAAAAAACACCAAAATTGGGTCACTGTCCAAATACTTATGGACCTGACTGTATTTATGCCTGAACATGAGAGAAGGCCTGATGGGAAACTTTTGTGTCTAGATAAAACATTGTTTCTCTTGTTTAACTAGACTGCTTCACTAACACCTGCTTTAGGATTTAGGGATCACTGTATGTGTGTGTGTGTGTGTGTGTGTGTGTGTGTGTGTTGGGTGAAGTGGGAAATATTACTCATTAGTTCTAAAGGAATTACACACCAGACTTTGCTCTTGTTTTCTGACTGAACTCGGAGTCTGGACGGCAGACGGCAGAGCTGCGTATCTGTGTACCGTTATTGTTGCCTACTGTTCGCAGACGGCTTACTCATCATTCGAGGCTTGGAGAACGATCAAACGCCCCGCCAGGACATGTGAGAAATTAACGAGTGGAAAGTTTCCTGATTGCCTACCCACTGTGCCTCGGCAGGTCAGGTCGATTGAAGATTCGGGAGAGGAATCAAACAATTATGATTCGGTTCCACGGCATCTGTTCGCTTGTGCACGGCTGTAACTCCAAGCCTTCGATCCTGGCTTTGGGCTACACGGGCTTCAGCTGTGAGAGGAATCGCAGTAATCAGGGAAACAATGTTGCATCTTTAATGCAGGGTCAAAAGAAACCGAGTGTGTGATGTGTACGGTGGAGTTAGGAGTGTGGAGTATAAGCCTGTAAGTAAAAATAATAATAATAACAATGAGCAGGAAATGTTTTCATGACTGGAAAGTGACATTGCGTGTTCCATATGCGGACATGTTATTATTGTGGGTGTTAAGGTGAGATTAGATATGAGCGACCTCGCAGCATCAGATAGGCTTTATAGTAAGTTAGTGATGTAATCTCTTTGCTTCTGGAGCCACACACACACACACACACACACACACACACACAGACACACGTATACACACACACATAGACACACACAGATTATCTGCGCTGTGATAATGGAGCCTAGAGAGAGATAAAGAGGGATTGAGTCTCCTTGGGTAGGCTGATTGTAGAGGACAGTCATGTCTTAAGGTGTGTGAAAAACGTGTGCATTTTTTAAAAAAAAACAACAACATTTAAAAAAAAATTGTCCTTCAATTCACATTGCAGGTATTAATTCAGTTTTGGGATGAAATCCGACAAACGGTTCGTGTATGAACATGTATGAGAAACAGCAGGCTGAGGCAGTTCGTTTTGTTATCATGATTATTATTATTATTATTATTATTATAACCTTTTTTTACGGTCTGTTACACTTTATTTGTTTTCAAGTTCTTTAAATTCATTCCAGTCGAAGGTAAACATGATTTTAAATGGTTGTTTCCAACACTAATAAATGCTTTTGTTGTTTCTTCTAAACGACCCAGACGCTCTTGCACACATGCGCGGCGAAAACGTACAATCAAGCAACACACACACACACACACGCACGCACACACACGCACATTGGCTTTCATCTATCTGACCATTTACACAGCCACTCAAACAAAGACACACACGCGCACACACACACTCTCGCACACACAAACTCGTGTCTAAGTTTTTGAAGTGCAACAGTTTATAATTTTTCGTCGCTCGCCCCGATCGGCTCTTCTTAAATTCACCGCCCCCGATAAAAGTAATGACCCCGAACGGAACACACACGTTTCCCCCCGAACGAACCCGAGCCGAACACATTAGCCTTAAAATACACAACAAGAAAAATCAACGTACAAGTCAAAAGAAAGTTGGTAAAAATGACGTGCGTCCCACGTCATACCGATGCGTTCAAGTCATTAGCATTTTACTCTTTGCTCTACGACGGCATGTTACCATGGTAACCACATTAGCAGAATGTACAGAGTGGACATCTATGAGTTCCCGCTAATCTAAAGCTATTCGGAAAAAAAAAAAAAAAGAAAGAAAACTCATTTGGCTTCGACGCTATGACAAAATCGTCCCACCTCGCCGGTTACTCCACGTACTCGTTAGATTTTCGTTTAGCATGTTAACTTAAACCTACTAAGTCTAAATCCTTCATCTTGACTCCGTAGGCGAGATGCTCGACTGCAAGCCTGTTCTGTTGAGCCGGAGCGCTGTGAGTTCGGCCTGGGTTTTTTGTCTCAGGGCCAGTAAGGTGCTAGTCGAGATGTAAAAAAAGAGAAAGAACGTCATAAGAAGGACGTGGAAAATCCCCGCAGAACACGGAAACCCCAAGCACTTATTTGCACGGACGATAGCTAATCTGCGTGTGACGTGTGCCAAGTTCCCGATGTTGTTTATTGTCTTATTTCCCAAACATCTCGTGCTGTTTTCACGAGCTGGGTGTGAGCCGAGCATTAAAAACACAGTACAGCCACTGCAGGCCAGTTTATAGTGGCGACTACTGGCAGGCGTTTACGGTTTGATGAAGCCGGGCAGGAAGCAGTGGAGAGTCGACGCTGGTCTGAACCGGTTTGGTGTTTCAGCTCCAGTGCTCTCCTGGTCCTGTAAGAACCGGTGCAGAGAAAGGAAAAAAAAAAAAAAAAAAAAAAATCCAATGATCCATCATATGTTTGTGTTTATGTACATAAGTTTCCATGTGTGTCCTCCGGTTACACGTGAAGAAAAAGCCTTGGTATAGAAAAGAATGCAGTCCAGTTGAGAAAAGCAGAGCATTTCAGTATCACCAGCCTACGCTACTGTTTCTACAGCCACCAAATTCAGCTCGACACACACACACACACACACACACACACACACACACTGATTGCCAAGGTCCATGTGAAGTTATTTGTTCTTATTAAGAAAACAGTATGGCTCCAAAAGTTCAACTCTCTTTAAGAAAATGATTAAATGAATAAATAAGTAAGTTATTTATAAGTAATCAGGTCAGTGGCAGTGGCACGAATTTTCTGTCTCTATGGTTTCCATTATTTTAATAGAAGAGCAAAGAATTAGTCAGAAATCTCAAATAATGGAACGAGGCACGGGGCGGGGGACACCCTGGACGGGGCACAATCGCACACTACGGACAATCTGGAGATGCCAATCATCCTACAACGCATGTCTTTGGGGGGAGGAAACCGGAGTACCCGGGGGAAACCCCCAAAGCACGGGAGAACTTCCACGCAAACTCCATGCAGACAGGGCAGGAGGAACCTGAACACCCTCAGCCCTGGAGGTGCGAGGCAAACGTGCTAACCACTAAGCCACAAAAATTTGAGAGAAATTGAAATTTGGGGAAAAAACTAAAGCTACCTTTTTAGCCTGACAGCTACAACAAGATTTGTGCTGATGGCAGTTCAGTAAGTCTGTTTAAATCCGTCAGCATAACATGAGCAGGGCATTAGGCAATCCTGTTTCTGATGTGTTTGTAAACCTGATAATCCTGCAGGTTTACTGAGGCTAGAGCGAGCGAGAGAGAGAGAGAGGGAGAGAGAGAGAGAAATGCTGAACTGAATTGAGAATGAAGCTCTTTAGGTGCTGAGTAAAATGTGCCCGTAGCCTTATTTTACATAAACCATTTTTTTCTGCCACTAATGATCCGCAATGACTTGAATGTTAACACATCGTTCATCTTGAGCATCGATTCAACTTAATCGCTAAGCGGCCATTCATTAGTTAATAAAGTAACTCATTAGACTGAGTGGAGGTTTCCGCTTGAATGATTTGCAAACAGCGTGTGTGAACACTCATTCAGTTTCACACACACACACACACGCACACACACTAGTACACTGTCTGACGGTATGGCTCGAGCTGATTGGCAAAGTTGTCATTGTAAAGTCCAGGTTCATGTTTCACTGTTGAACAGAAGAAGGCCTTGGCATCCCCCTAGTCCTGTTCCCGCTGTTCCTTTACTCTCCTTTTAAAAAAAAAAAAAAATGTTTTGTCCTTAGTTCTTCCTTCATCCTGCAGTCCTCTAGGCCTCAGTGGCGTGACGACTTCCTGCAGGCAAGTGCTAGGAGATGGAGAGTGCGATGAGGAAGAGTGTGGCCACCGTGAGGAGGAGACGGTCCCTGGATGGACTGCTGCCACTGATGCTCTTCTCCAGTTTTGGGACCTCAGGGTTGTCATAATTGTCTATGGAGAGAAAGTAAGAGAGAGGACAGAGAAATAACTCAGCATAATTCTTCATCTTGTTTGATGGAATCTGTAGAGTATATATTATAAAATTAAAATAAATAAATAAATAAATAAATGCTTGACCCCTGAACTTGTAATTTTAATATAAAGAGATATTAAGAATTACTGAGGGAATGACCATCTGCTGATCACATCACTCCAAAATTTCAACTGGTTTGAGATCTTTCCACCCCACCTTCTTGTTTATGTGGTATGGATTTTGTAAATGTGAATGATGAACTTACTGAAATGCGAGACGAATTTCAGACTTTGTCTGACAATAAAGTTATACATCATTTACATTTATGGCATTTGGCAGACGCCCTTATCCAGAGCGACTTACATTTATTTCATTTATACATCTGAGCACTTGAGGGCCTTACTCAAGGGCCCAGCAGTGGCAGCTTGGCAGTGCTGGGATTTGAACTTCCGATCAGTAGCCCAACATCTTAACCACTGAGCTACAGCTGCCTCCCCCTCATAACGTATCATCAGATCTGGTCAAAGGCTAAAGCATATGATTTCAATCATTTTTACTGTACAGCCGTGGCCACAAGTTTTGAGAATGACACAAATTTTAATTTTCACAAAGTCTACTGCTTCAGTTTTTATGATGGCAATTTGCATATACTCCAGAATGTTATGAAGAGTGATCAGATGAATTGCAATTAATTCCAAAGTCCCTCTTTGCCATGAAAATGAACTTAATCCCAAAAAAACATGTCCACTGCATTTCAAAAAGATCTAAAAACACTGAAGCAGTAGACTTTGTGAAAATTAATATTTGTGTCATTCTGAAAACTTTTGGCCACGGCTGTATATTCATCGAACCATTCAGTGAGCCATCGTGCCCTGTGGGTGGGGGTGGAGACTACGCCCATCAAGAGAAATGTAATAGGACAAAGGTGATCAGTTAGAAGAACTCAGTAAAATGCAACCGCAGCGTAACAGAGCCAATGTTTTTTCCTTTAATTTGTCACCTGTCCGTAATGTAACAGGACAGCACGAGTCCACTAATAATTTGCATTTTAGACATTATGCGTTCAAAAATGTAGAGTTTACTTTGAAGTGCAAAGAAGCACCTTATGAAAATGGTTTATAACTCACTCTGAAAATCTATTAGCAGAGAGCTACACACGAAATGGTTGAGAAAATAATCTTGAATTAAAAGCAGAAAGAGGGTTGAACTTTATGGTATTCCTACAGGGATGCTAATGAGTTGAATACTAACACTACTGTAACGCTAGTGAAATGATAAACATGTCATTAGTAAGGCCCGTTGTGCTCCAGATGCAGTAAACACATCGAGATGAGGCACCGTGTCCATGTTAATCAGTGTGGCCTTTTACACTGGACTCACATGGCACGTAGACAAAACATTATTTTTCTGCTCGCGTTATATTTATGCCTTCACATGCGGCATGTCTTGTAAACTAGAAACATATAAAATGCAAGGTTTATTTATAGTATATTGTGCAGTTTAGGCCCATAATCTACACAGTACATGTCTAACATTCAGCCTATAATCACAGCAGCACCTCAATTAAAAAAAAAATTATTAAGGCATACTCACCATCCACTTTATTAGGAACACGTGTACACCTACACATTCACGCAATTGTCTAATCAGCCAATCATGTGGCAGCAGCACAATGCATAAAATCATGCAGATACAGGTCAAGAGCTTCGGTTAATGTAGAAAAAGTGTGGTCTCTGTGAGTCTGATCATGGCATGGTTGTTAGTTCTAGATGGGCTGGTTTGAGTATTTCAGCCACACTTTTTCTTCATTCTGATGTGTGACGTGAACATTAACTGAAGCTCTTGACCTGTATCTGCAGGATATTTTGCATTGCACTGCTGCCATATGAATGTGCAGGCGTACAGATTTTCCTAATAAAGTGGACGGTGACTGTATATATAATGAATGTCTTAGGGGGAATAAAAGTCTGCAAAATGAACACCAATAGTAGCAGGTGTGGGCATGGTTTAGTGAGGAACCGCACTGAGAGAGAGGTGTTGGGAAACAAGCTACAGGGGTAATGACTAACGTGACACATCTGAGCCCTGTGTCCTAGATATATTAATGTGATCTCTCTCTTTCTCAGCTCTCCCTGAGCAGTGAGCTGAGTGTGTGTGCATGTGTGTGCGTGTTTTCTGAGCAGCATATTGCCGACATGTTACACCAAAGTATAATGCCAAGGACACACAATAACAAATATATATATATATATATATATATATATATATATATATATATATATATATATATATATATATATATATATATTTACACTTTGCACAGTAATGTGAACAGATCGCTTTCAATATTAGTCTGTTTTTAGAAGAGTACATAAACATACTGCAAGTAATGGTGTCATGTATGTACAGTACCACTGCATAGCCAAGAATTAATTCGAGGAGGTGGGGAGGATGAGGAAATATGTTACATAAAATCACCATTATATTGATAAGTGTGATGCCATTATATATTTTGGGCCTATGCCAGACTGTAGTAGGAGCAGCAATGGCACGAATTTGTTATTTGATTATTTTAAGGCACGGACTACCGTCAACCAATCTCGCCATAATAATAACACTGCCATTAAATACATTGTAGGGCCCAAGCCCTGACCTCAACCCCATTGAAAGTCTTTGGGATGAACTGGAACTCTGACTGCATCCCAGGCCGCCTTGTGTCATCGGTGCCCGACCTCAATAATGCTCTTGTGCTTGAATGAGCACACGTCCCCACAGACATGCTCCAAAATCTGGAGGAAAGCCTTCTCGGAAGAGTGGTGGCTGTTATAGCAGCAAAGGGGGGGACCAATTCCATATTAATGCTAATGGGTTTTGGAATGGGAGGTTCAACAAGCACATATGGGTGTGATGGTCAGGTGTCCACATACTTTTGGCCATATAGTGTACCTTTATGACGGTTGCACTGAAAATGATTCAAGTAAGGCACCTGGAAGCAGAAAAATAAAAGATTCCAATTGGATAATCTTGTTTCTCACCATAGTAGCCGGTAGCCAATAAGATGTGATTAAACAGACGAAGGTAAGTTTGGGGCGGTTAAATATGGAATCGTAATAATGTCTTTGACCTTTTATGTACAGTACAGTGCAATTATAATGATGTTCACAAAGGTAATATATAATGAGCTGCAATTTTTGTGTTATGTTAACCATCATGAATAAGCATTTGGAACTGGAAAATCTTTCAGAGGGGGTTCAGACTTCGTGCTGTGTTACCAATTCTCCCTTTCTATAAATCACTTTTTGGAATGCAGGGGTGCTTTAAGAAAATAGTTCAAACCACCTTCAGTTCTAGACTGTGTGATTGCTCATGCATCGTAGACAGTCTCCGAGCTCGCCTAAGGGAGGGCGGCACTCCAAACGCAAATGCAGCGAATCAAATCAAAGTCAGGTGTGGATTTAGCATGGATGTGTGCGTGTGTGTACACTATCAGTACAGGAATGAAATACATATGAAAAAAAAACACTATGACCCTTTTGGAATGAACTGGATTTCTTCAGGAATGCACTCTAAATGTGAGCTCGCTCGTAATGATAATAAAGCGAGTCTGATGCAATAAACTCAGGCATGTTTTACATCTTAACGAAATGGATTGAAACTTCAAGGTTATTTATGGACAACGGATGTAAACCCTGACATCCGGCAAGAGGAGGAACCTCCTTTATTGAGAATAACCTCAACTAAAAGATTTCTGCTGCAGGTAGCAATTAAAAAAAAGGGGGTTTCTTTGGCTCATTCTTTTATAAAACGCTCTACTTCAGCTCACACCACAGCATTTCACCCTGCTGTAGAATCCTAGCCATGATACCATGCACTGAAACACAAGGTTCACCCTGAAATCATGCATTCTTCTGCTATCTAATGTTACCCTGCGTCTGGTACAGCTTATGTCACATGACTGTAATTTGATGTTAGTTTACCGTGTGCAGACAGGCACAGCAGATAAAGTGGAGACTCTGAAGAAATGCACATCCATTTTCAACATACTTTACAGCACAGTAAAGTATCCACGTGGACTCAAGAAAATGTTTTTTTCCCCCCTTCTCAGTCTGCGATAACCTGGCATGTACACAACTCTTGTTGAGCATTTCTCTTCTGAGTCACGAACATAGATGTTAGCAAGAGATGCCTGCAGATCTTTAGCTGTCACCCTAAGGTTCTCGGTCATTTGGGCATTCCTGCGCCGAGCTTTGCAGGACGTCCACCTTGAAGCAGGGTATCATATTTACCAAATATCTTCTATTTGATACATTTGAACTATTGACCTCGACCGAAGGAGGCCACGTCTTTAATGGAATTCTGTTTTTTAATCAGGCTACAGTGCATGTGATTAAGATTAGGTTGTCATATGGCAGGGCAGGTCAAAGCCACATATGAACTGATTAGAACATCTGACTTCAATTATCCTCTTTTCACGAGCTCGTTAGCTTAGAGGTTCACATGTTACTTCCAGCAATAAACCTGATAAGAAGGAATAAAGCATGCTGTTATAGGAAAATAATCAACGACGGGGTGGTGTGATGCGGGATGACCTCAAAGCTACTTTTACCCCCGCAAAGTTCTCATATAACAGCAGGTTACGATGATGAAATTATTATTATTATTATTATTATTATTATTATTATTATTATTATTTATTATTTTTATTTTTTTATTATTATTGTTATTAATGAACTTTTATCCATTTAGTCCTTTGCCCTGAAGATTTACACTGTAGACTCATTCCATAAATGCCAAATAAACATCCCCTTACAGAAACCCAGTCCCTGTAAATGAGTTGTTAACTATATAAACAATAAAGTATTAGTATGAGTGCATTTATAGAAACCTGTGATTTGAAATACAGCCTGCACTACTTGCGGGGGTACGCTGTTATAGAAAATTAATCAACTAGTCAGAATCAACTGTGGTATAGATAAATAATTTGTTAAAGACCATATTTATTAGACGTCGGCTTAAGAGTTCCTCTCTAAGACTCTAATGATGATCAGATCTCATAGTAGTAGGTATTCAGGAAGAAAACCTGGGAATCCAGTGAAAAGGGTTTTTTTTTTTTTTTTTTGCACACTGTGTACTCTGTGCACTCTGTGGCGTGGATGCCAACACAAAAGTCAAAAACATTCTTGGAATGTTATTTTATCAGCACAGCCTGGTAGTCATCTCATGCAACCAGTTCTCTCTGTGTGTGTTTGTGTGTGTGTGTGTGTGTGTGTCTGACCTCTATTTCAAGTGACGGGCTGATTTGTAAACACACACCTTGTCACATGGGTCATAGAAGACACCTTGCGTGACGCAAATCTGCAGCCTGACAAACACTTCCAGTCACGCAAGCAGTGTGTGCGTGTTCAGACACATAGGTTAAACTGTGGAGTGATGTGGGCTCAGTGGTGCCTATCGGCCCATAAGTGTTCGTCTCGTTAGCTATGTTTACGTGCGGCCTAATAATTCCATAAAAACGTGACCCGTGGCTCACCTGGAATGAAAAACCTCGTAATACCTAACAGAACAGTCATGAAAAAAACAGATAAAGAATCTGTTTAATAATCTATTAAATGGAATAGCAGTCAGCATGTAAATATTTTAGTCTTCTCATCTTCTCATCATCTTTTTGATTATGATTTCAGAAACATTTCATTCACAACTGGAATTTTTGGGCACATTCTGCATCATTATGCACAATGATAAATGTAGGCACTGAAAAAAAAAAAAAAAGTGTAAGAAAGCAAAATTAATGCAGAAAATTTGTATTTAGGTGGATCTATTTCCAAAAATATAAAAACTTACAGTTTAATTTAAAGCCCAAGACCCTGACCAGGTGGTTACTAAGGATGAACGAATGAATGCTGTATGTTCATGTGAGCGTCATATCAGGCTGCTCCTTCATGGCATGAAGGTAAAAACCTTCTTTGTTACGTCCTACAGTCCTGATGCACACCTCTAGTCTCAACCGGATGCCCTGTGAACCTTTCTGGCAAGCTTTCCAATAAAAAGAATAGTGTGTCTCTTATTCGTCTGTTTCAAGAAACACATGAATTGTTCATTCTGAATAATCTATTTATATTTTGTTACATTCCTACACCCAGGAAATTAACTTTTCTTCTTGCCCTTCTGTTCTACAAAGACATTTGCAGGATGTTTTGCTGGGACTGATATCATTTCAAAACACAAGCAACACTGTTGAAAACTCAGCTACCATGTTACAATCTGACAGGACTCGACACCTCTGATTGTTCAAGTAACACTGGCATTAAATGTGATAATGACAATTAAAAATGCAAATAAATATGGTTTGTAAACTGAAATTTTCCACAGACCTTATGTATACTCCCGCTCTGCACTAGAGGGTCTACTCCTACACCTAAAGTTTAATTGGAAGCACCGTTTTTTTTACTACTTGTGTTTTTACTATACAAGGTGTCCAAAAAGTCTCCATATATAGCGGACTATGTTGACCAGCACCGCCTTTGTCAGTGGATGTTCGTGGACGTCCACATCTCGGTTGGTCCGCAACACTTCCAGTGTTTTTGAATTTGTTAATAAGTTTGGCAACAGTGTCGTGTGTGATGTGCTCGCATTGTTTCCTGTTAACGTCCATCACAACCTTGCGACAGCTTCCCGATCCAGCCATGAGAATGATTTCAATACGTTCTTCTTTTGTCAAAGGCATTCTTACAAATATATATACGGTGCCCTCCACTATCTTGGCAAAGGGAGGCAGCACAAAGTATTGACTAAAAGGGTGCCAATAATTGTTGGAACAATGTTGTAACAAAGATATATATATATATATATATATATATATATATATATATATATATATATATATATATATATATATATATATATATATATATATATATATATATATATTTTTTTTTTTTTTTTTTTGATAAACCTGTGTTTTGTTTGTAATTGATATCCATGAGAGCAGAGTATTTTTGTGAATTTTTTAAAACAATTTTTCACAGCCTTCTTTGCTCATATTTACCAAGGGTGCCAATATTAGTGGAGGGGACTGTATATACAGTACTGTGCAAACTGTACTCAACTGTGTTTTTAGTACAAACTTTGTTAAAGATTTTTTTATTTTATGACTTCTGCATTATTAAGTCAGTACAAAAAACATTTTAGATTCCCAAACAAGATTTGTTAGATTTGTTTTCTAGCACAAAATGAAATGTTACAGAAAAATGTTTGTATGTCATTAAAGAAAGCAGCATATTACATAAGAGACACTTTTCAGACAAAAAACACAATGAAGGCTGCTGGGTTTTGCTGCAAAAATAAGAAGCGAGTGCGAAAGTCAAAGTCTCCAGAAGAACTGTGTCTGGTTCTGCAAGATGCTCAATAAAACTTACCAGCTCATTTCCTTATAAAACTGCACTATTTTCATTTTAGTTTTTACTTTTTTGTCAATATATATATATATATATATATATATATATATATATATATATATATATATATATATATATATATATATATATATATAAAATACCCTGTGTTTGTCTATAACCATTTAATGAGTGACTCTATGCTGTGTCTTTTATATAAGAGCTAGGAATGTGCCAATATTTTTACATCAAGAAAAGCTACACTGGGGGACCATCTGGGATAATATATCAGGCTTATCTAAAAACCCAAATCACCCAACATACAGTATATAACCCCACATAAAAAAAAGAGACTTGATGGCTCCGTACCTTGCACATTTTGCCCAAATGACTCATTTGGTATTTATGCACACCTTCTGGGATTGTAACTGTACATCGATATAGCTCTATATCTTCTACTCAATAACTGCAGGTTTACAATCACAGAGAGGGAAAGAGTGGGTGTGTAAATTGTAGCTGTCACAGTATTTTTAATGCTGTCACATTAAAAATACTCATCCAAAGCAGCGTTTTATACACTCACAGTTAGAGTTAATCGAGCGAAATCAACTACACCAGTGGTCAGAAACCCTCATCCTTGAGCTCTACCTTCCTGCAGGTTTCATCTCCAACCAAAATCTAACACACCTGTTTTATTTGATCAAGAACTTCTTGAGGCAGTGGTTAGACGGTCACAATTATGGTTGGAGCTAAAGTCTTCAGGAAGGTAGATCTCCAGGAACAGGGTTGGTGACCACTGATCTACACTGAGGATGTGCTTAAACTGGATTGAAGATGTACAGCTTTTATCACTAAAGCTGAATATTGCATAATTTAAGTAAGGTAGTCATTTGTTGCTTTTGACAGTGCATGTGTAATCCTGGAACAGTGAAATGGCTATGAGTCAGAAGGAGGGAAAGGAAGGGACTATATTGCAACCATATATATTTATTGAAATGCAAGAAACGAATTCCAAATGAAATGTATCTCAGTGTAAACACGTTTCTCAGGTGGACAGATAGGAGCATTATGTTTCACATAACCATCATATGGTGAACTGAATTATGGAACTGCCTTCTTGACACATACAAAGCTCCTTGAAATGCCGTGCAAAATAAGAAGCCCTGAAAGATAACTGTCATAACATTTCTAAGACAAATGGGACACACTTTATACCAGGAGCAAAAACTCTGCCCCAAAACACTGCCTACATACTGAGCTGTTTCTTTCTGAAGCATTCACAGTAGCGATATGTTGCGTATAAGCGCTGCTTATACGTTATTGTATCTATACAGGGACTTGTATGGCAGATGAGCTACAAGTCTAATAAGAAACAGATTTTTAAAAAAACAAATTGTAATTGTTTTTTTTTTAAGTCTGTAAAAAGATGTTTATTTAACATTATGGAAGGAGTCTACAGTGTCCAGCGCTTTGTAACAGTCACTAAGTTTTTTCCCCATGGCTGAGTTTTCATGGCAAATGACACTGTGTTTCTGGATACTTGCTCACATGACAAGCTGCGATGTTTGTATTATTCATTTCAAAGGGAACACCTGTTCATAGCTCCTACAGCAGGCACTAACTTGCTTCATGGAGGTTCGAAATACATGAGGGGCAGACACCCAAATATTTGATGACTGTTCCGATAGTGAATTTAATTTTAGTGAAACAAATGCAGCAAGGTATCAGCTGGCAGCTGTAGTTGACACACACAAGCTGATATTCATAAATTTGTGCTTTTTTTTGCGATACATGACAACGACCACTTTAGTTAAGGACTCTTTTTGGAATTTCACGAAATGTTTTTCCATGCTTAGTGGTTGGAAACATCGCCACTTATCAGCTCTAGTAATGTTCTGCTCCCTGATATTTGCTCTGATAAAGTTAGTTTGTATTGCCATGAACTGTTTCATGATGTCAAATTCCTTAATTACCACAACAGTCTCTTAACATACTGTACAAGGCACATGCATTAGCTATGACTCTTGATGAAAACATGTTCTCATTTCCAGTTCTTTTGAAATCGCTTCTTTTTACTTTGCGCTTTTTGTCTGCAGCCTTATCTAAATACAACTACATTTATGGCATTTGGCAGACACCCTTAACCAGAGCAACATTTATCTCATTTGCACAACTAAGCAGTTGAGGATTAAGGGCCCACTAGTGGCAGGGTTGGGATTTGAACTCACAACCTTCTACTCAGCAGTCCAATAGCTTAACCACTGAGATACCACTGCCCTAACCTCAATTCAGTAAAAGAATTTGCCGGTGTAGTCATTTAGCTAACCATGTTAACGCAGTCTGCTGTCACCGTCAAATGAGAGAACTAACTGCAACGTGTTGGCCAGCAGGCCACCTATCATACATTCTAAAAGAGATGCCGCGTGCCAATTAGCATCTGTCCGCGGGCCGCATTTGGCCCTGGGCCCAGACTTTGGACAGCTCTGTCTTGTTCTACAACATTAAATGTTAACCGTGAACGTTCTTCAGCGGGGAAGCACAACCTTGTCATTGATAATTTTCCTATAACAGCACACCCCGTCGTGTATTATTCCTTAAATACAACATCTGGTATATTAGTACATGCCTAATAAGATAATCGTAAGTGAGTGGCATTAAAGTTGCAGTTTTCTTTTAAATGACAATGGAGAGTTTGTATATTTCAATGTCACACAAAATACATAAGCATATTTCATTCTGAAGCCCAAGACAGACAAGAGCCTTGGAAGTCATCCTGGGTGTGAAATGTAGAAGGAAATTACAGCAGATTCCTTTTGAGGAATCTGAAACCATTTCAGTTTTCTTGAACACTGCTTTGATATGTTTTGTTCTCTATTGTGTTGTAGTATTTTTTTATGTTAATATTTAAGAGAGAGAGAGAGAGAGAGAGAGAGAGAGAGAGAGAATAAAGAAAGAAAGAAAGAGAGAGCGAAAAAGTGGCATCAAGTTCTGCTCCCAATATGTCAGCCTCCAGTCTGTTGCCTGTGTATTCTCAATGCAACTGCAGTGTATAATACAGTAAAAACTGCTGTGTCTTGCATACTGTAGCTCCTTTTGCAAGGACGTTTCTGTGGAATGACTTGGTGACTGCTGTCCAGTGAACAATGTCTTGTATAATTTGCTCTGAGTTTAACATGGCCTCACACTCGCTTCTCTATGTAGATGTTCTGTGAAAGACATTTAGATAATCGCATAATTCTGCCACTCAGACAGGTGGACATTTGCTGCTTCTAAATGGAATTTTTTCCCCATTAGAAATCTATCGTAGTTTATAAAGAGGTGCATTCTTACTTCATTTTTTGCTACTCATCATGAACAAACTGCGTGACTTGAAGCTGAACATCCTCTAGCACTGCTTGACTAGTCCCACCATCTCTCAGGGTATAAGGAAGGCATGCATTAAGACTCTTCTCTGCTCTGGCACCCTGGTGGTGGAATGAACTTCCTCTAGATGTCTGAACAGCTGAGTCACTGGTGGTCTTCAAATGACATCTAACAACCTACCTCTTCCTAATGTACAACCCCAATTACGAAAAATTTGGGACAAAAAGTTGGGACAATTTTTGAAAATATACACTCATTTCAAATCTGATGACAGCAACACACTCCAAAAAAGTTGGGACAGTCGACTGTTTACCACTGTGTAACATTACCCTTTCTTTTAATACCACTTATTAAGTGTTTGGGACTGAAGACACCAGTTGGTTAAGTTTAGGAAGTGGAATTTTCCCCCATTCATCCATTATGCATTTCTTCAGCTGCGCATCTGTACGGGGCCTTATTTTGCGCTTCATAATGTGCCACACTTTCGGAGACAGGTCAGGACTGCAGGCAGGCCATGCTAGCACCCGCATTCTCTGCTTACGCAACCATGCGCTTGTAATCCGGGCAGAATGTGGTTTGGCGTTGTCCTGCTCTGGATGGCAGCATATGTTGCTCCAAAATGTGTACATATCTTTCTGCATTAATGGTGCCCTCACAGATGTGCAAGTTACCCATGCCATGGGCACTGACACACCCCCATACCATGACAGATGCTGGCTTTTGGACCTGACACTGATAACAGCTTGGATGGTCCTTTTCTTCTTTGGCCTGAAGGACACGATGGCTGTTTTGTCCAAAAACTATTTGAAATGTTGACTCGTCAGACCACAAAACACAATTCCACTGTGCTACTGTACATCTCAGATGAGATCGAGCCCAGAGATGTCGGCGGTGCTTCTGGACAGTGTTGATGTATGGCTTCTGCTTTGCACAGTAAAGCCTTAACATGCATCTGTGGATGCAGCGGCGAATGGTGTTGACTGACAAAGGTTTACCAAAATATTCCCGAGCCCATGTTAGGATATCCATTACAGACTCATGACGTTTTTTAAGACAGTGATGTCTGAGGGAGCATTCAGAAGTGCATTCAGATCCTTTACACACCGAGATTTGACCGGATTCCTTGAATCTTTTAATTATACTGTGCACAGTAGAAGGTGAAATGCCCAAAATCCTGCCGATTTGTTTTTGGGGAATGTTTTTCTCAAAGTGTGGGATTATTCTGTTGGCAGATTGGCGAGCTTCGACCCATCCTTGCTCTTGAAGGACTAGGCCTTTTTTGGAGGCTCCTTATATACTATGATTAGACGATTGCCTCACCTGTTTCACATCACCTTCTTATTTCAACTTTTCAAATTTCAAAATAAACGTTTATCTTCAAAAAACCATGCAGTTGGTTAGGTAAAACATCAAATACCATGTCTTTATACGTTTTTATATGTTTAAATACAAGTCAAAGTACATTTACAAATCACTCCTCTTTGTTTTTATTAGCATTTTCCATACTGTCCCAACTTTTTCGGAATTGGGGTTGTACTTAAAGTAAAAATAATTGTGTTGTCTGTGTGCTTTTCTTACTATATTAACTCCCCAATAGAGTTTTTTTTTACACTGATGGTATTCTTAGTCAGTGACCTAGTGAACCAGTATCAGGATGTATTTATTGATAGAAACTTCAAAGCACTTCTGTAAGTCAGTCTGGATAAGGGCGTCTGCCAAATGCCATAAATGTAAACGTAATTGTGAGCATGGCGTTAAAATCATGGGAACATTCGCATCTATGTTAATCTGTCCATTTTAAATGACTTCATTAATATCCGCTGCAGTGTTATTTATCTCTGACATGATATCTATCAATTCCTGATACAACTATGTATGTGGTGGTGTGTCAGTGGCCCATGAGATAAGGTTGGATGTTGTGTAATGCAAAAAAAACCCCACCAAAAAACATCCTTACACATCATAGGGGAATACAAATTCTAAAATAATTACAAGTTTCATCAAGAATTCAAGATAACAGTCAACTGTATGAGGCTGAATGTTTTTTTTTTTGTTTTTTTTTTTAAAGCATTTTATAGTGTTAAGTAATTGTACACTGCCTAAGGGAGAATCAGTGGAGGATGTTTGGGATTAGTGCGAGTTCGTGCTGGAATTCTGCTCATATGCAGGAAGTCAGCTGATGCATCAGCCGTGCTGTAAGTAGCAGCATTACGTGCCGTACATCAGATAAGTCAGCTGACTTCAGTGCAAATCCTCTGAATATCAGAAGTCATCAGATAGAGGAGTATTTGAAAAACAGTGTTGCGTGTTTGTGTGTGTCGGAATTAACACTAGGAAATGGCAGCTAGGATGGAATGTACCAGGGTATTTGGTATCATGTTCTTCTGGGTTGTTTTTCTCTCTTTGAAGTTGGAAATCTGACTGTGCCATTACGGTTTGTACCATGTGAGGGTGCAAGACTCAAGTTTAACATGAACTGATTTTGGTTCAGTTTGTAAGAGTGGTTTGTTGATGGAAGACGAGCGATCACCTCAACAGTCATTGTGGCGCAGTCTATTTCCTGTAAAACTACAGATTTCTGGTGTAACTATTGAGCCCCAGGTTGTCAATATGGACCATTTACTTCCATCTTCATGTCGCTGTGTAAATATGTAAAGAAAATGGATAGTATGGCCTGATGCTTGGTTTATTACTCTAGCACTTTGTATACATGTGTACTGTAGATCAGTTTTTCTGGTAGGTGCACCACAGCCAAGCTGAGAGTCTTATTTAGCAGGTAAAAAAAAAATGCAGCTGTAATTTATTTGACTTAAGGCAGTCTTCTGAGTGACAGTGGTTGGAGCTGTTGTGAGAAAGTCTGTCTGCAACTTACAGTATACAAAGTGCCTTAATGTTAGGCTTAATGGGCACAGATTTGTCACGACAAACATTACTCTCCTAATGTGACAAAAAATCAGCAGTATCATATAAAAGCCTTGTGCAAAAATACAACTGCATTAGCATTATGGGTTGCATGGTAGTGTTGCTACCTCACAGCTCCAGGGTCTCTGGTTCGATCATGAGCTTGTGTACAGGGTTTCGCATGTTCTCCCCATTTCCATGTGTGTTCCCTCTGGGTTCTCTGGTTTACTCCTAAAAACTAAAAACATGTCCGTAGGTGGACTGGCGTCTCTAAACAACCCTGAGGTGTGCGTGACATACTGTATGTAACATGAATGTTATCGCTCATTCACAGGGAATTTGGATTCTAAGACTAATAATAAACACAGCCAGTCATTCTTATTGTACCAACACAGCTAAAAGGAGCTAAAAGCTGCTATCTAAAGAAGGAAGTGATAGTTAGCTAGCTAGACTTAGGTATAAACAACACATTTCAGAAACAAATGCAAATAATCAAACAGAACTTACATATACTTACAGTTTATTTATAATATGTACAAATTACACCAGGGTGCACGGGTGCACAGGTTAGCAGGTTTGCCTCCAGGTACTCCGGTTTCCTCCCCCAGTCCAAAGACATGCGCTGTAGGCTGATTGACATTTCCAAATTGTCCGTAGTGTGTGAATGGGTGTGTGAATGTATGTGAGACTGTGCCCTGTGATGGGTTGGCACCCCATTGTACCCCTGCCTTGTGCCCCGAGTCCCTTGGGATAGACTCCACGCTCCCCTGCGACCCTGTGTAGGATACGCGGTACAGAAAATTAATGGATGGATGGACAAATCACACCACTATAGCAGGCTCCAAGTGATTCCGACTGGCACGGATATATTTAAGCTTGACATGTCAGTCACGTTGATTCCTGATTTACTGATTGGCATCTGGTTATGAGGTTCCGCCCCTTTGAGAGGTCTACCAATCAGCATACAGTGAAGCTGTGCATTGGCCTGTTGTCCAATGAGTGTTAATCTTTCGTCCCATTAAAACAGTGACTATACAAACACCTAACACCTAACAGCTGCCAGAGCCATATCGCCCTGCAGTTCTTGCCTGGTTCCCCACTGAAGCTAAATAGGTTTGAGCCTGGCCAGAACCTGCATGGGAGAGCTCCTGGGGAAAACTAAGGTTGCTGCTGGAAGTGGTATTAGGGAGGCCAGTAGGTGGTGCTCTCCCTGTGGTATGATGGGCATGTTATACTGTAAAAAGAGCACTGTCTTTTGGATGAGATGTTAAACTGAGGTCCTGATTCTCTGTGGTCATTAAAAATCCTTCTTGTAAAAGAGTAGGGGTATAACCCTGGTGTCCTGGCGAAATTGGCCCTTGTCTATAATGGCCCCCTAATAATCTCCATCCCTGAATTGGCTACATCACTCTCCTCTCCTCTCCACCAATAGCTGGTGTGTGGTGGGCGGTGTAGTGCACTATGGCTGCCGTCCCATCATCCAGGTGGATGCTACACACTGGTGGTGGCTGAAGGAGATTCCCCCCTATACTATGTAGAGTGTTTAGGAAAGCGCTATATAAATGTAACAAATTATAACACTAATTGATGCACGGGCCTCTATAGCTATCTATTAGCGCTGTTTCAGTGGCTTCAAAGGAGATTTTCATGCATGCATTTGATGAAGACTGATGTATAATATAGACACTTTGGTGAACATTCAATTGCGACATTTTAATGAATTTAGGGCAAGCCTGGCTTCCCGTGTGGTCTTAAAACGATCACCTGTGGTGCATGATGCCCCTGCAATGGTGTATTCCCAGTGGCTTGCACCCAGTGTTCCAGGTTCCAGGAGCATAAATCAATTACTGAAGATATAATGTGATGTAATGTTGAAGATGACTCAATGAATTAACATTTAACCTTAGTATAAATAGTATAAATAGTATAACATAAATAGTACACACATCAAGTTGGTGTAAAATATCTGTGAATTGGTCTTATACAAAAATTAACCTCTTATTCAATTCACTCTTATTCATCCACAGACCGGCTTCACTTTAGCACTACAACACATTTCTTTTTGCACGTTATTAACTGTATGAATAGTACTGCCAGTATGTCCAAATTTTACTGGCATTTCTGGCATTACCCAAGACTATTATCAGAATCGCAGAGATGAGTAAGAGCTATATGATATACCAGAGGGAAGTTCAGCCCCAGAGCCGTGTGTTATGAAATGCAGAAAACAGGCTGAAACAGGTTTGTGTCTTTTCTTTGTACTGATATGGATTTTCAATTCAGCGAGCTCTCATTAATCTTACTCTTTAAGCGAAATATCAGAGAGAGTGAACTTTGTCTCAATCTGAGAAATACTGAACAATCAGTCACTCAGACATTTTGGCCTCTTGTGGTTGCGGTCCTTTCCTCTCTGGCCTCCGTGTAAGCTTATACTCTAAACACAATTATAAAGAGAGCAAGAAGTCCGGGTTTGTATATCGGAAAAAGGAGACCCACCCACGGTCGTCCCATAACTAGAATTTTCATTAAAGTGTCACTCAGGGGGCAAACTCTCTGTAAACCAATCTCTGTTAACTTAATAAATTTGCATACACTGATCAAAAATTAATTCTTGATTTAATTTTCACCATGAAAATGATCCTGCTTGTGCCCTTATAAGCCAGTCAAATCCGAGTCATTTCTCCTGTAGCCCAGACTTTGTCCTTGAGCTGACTCGCTGTGACAGAGCCGAGCATAACTTCCTGTCAGACCGAAGACCTGACAGGAAAAGGAGGGGGCATGAGGGCTAGTGCTGTCAGAGCTAATCATAGCTAATGCTAGCCTCTGCATCATGATGCTCATCAGCACTAACTATAGCTCACACCTTGTTTGACTCATGGTTATGCTGTAGCAACATCCTTCAACTCTTTAGCCTGCCGTTGTCGCTACATAATAAGACTGATAATAGTCATCAGCAAGGGTGTGTGCTAGTGCTGCTATTACACAGCACACAGGAGTTGATTAGGAGATGCTTGTAAATCAATGCCTGTTGTCAATGTCTGTTGACATACTCATGTATCCGCAAGCACGGATCTTTTTGGTATCAGCTTGAAGTATTTAGTGTCTGTAAGGATGTGTTTGTAATGTGTAAGTTGAAATTAGGGCTAACAATATGGACAAAAATGGCGCATTGTGATTGTATTGATGCTATTACACTATGCCTTACAATATTTATCAAACAAAATGGAGAACACATGACGTGTCACATATAAAGATGAACGTTCATTTCACAATTTTTTTTTTGGCTCATGCCAATGCCTAATTTATTGAAACACCATTCATTCATCCAACACAGAGTCATGGGGGAGCCTGGAGACTATCCCGGGAAACTCAGGGCACAAGGCGGGGGACACCCTGGACGTGGTGCCAACCCATCGGAGGGCACAATCACATGCATTTACACACTACAGACAATTTGAAAATGCCAGTCAGCCTACAACGCAAGTCTTTGGGCTGGGGGAGGAAACTGGAGTACCCAGAGGAAACCCTGAAGCACGGGGAAGGCATGCAAACTCCACGCACGCAGGGTGGAGGCGGGATCTGAACCCCCAACCTTGGAGTGCCCCCCTCACATAAAGCTTGCAAAACAAAATATAGTTTTATAACGCCACGTCCCAAAATGTTTTATTCCTTTCATACCACAGCGATTTCCCAACAATTATTTTATTATTATTAAAAATAACATGCCAGACTTTTTTATCTGCTTATAGCATTTATAAAATTTATTATTGTTTGTCATGAAGTTAGTTCCATCACCAGTCTCTCTTTTTTTCCCCTCGCTGACACTGGAGTCTGCTTCCAGAAATGATGAATAAACATCTCCTTACAGAGGACTTTGGCATATTAATGACTGAGTGTATGCTTTTCTTTGTTGAATAACAATTTATTTATTATTACATTACATGGAGATTACATGGAGCATCTGCCATACAAGTCCCTGTGAATGAGTTGTTACTATAGAAACAAAAACGTATTAGAATTATAACAAGCATATTACTATAGGTCCGTGCTGTTCCAGAAAATTAATCAACACCTACTGACCAATCACATTTGAGAAATCAGCAGCGCTTTGGTTTAAAATTTGTGTCACAAATTCCCTGTCTCAAACACGAATACTACTGTGTTTTGTATTTAGTTCCTGTCATGTTTTGTTTCTAGAGCCCTGTGCGTTTTGTTTTGATTTCAGTCTTGTCTCCGCCCTGTCTCGTCACTGTGTTATTCTCCCTATTGTGTCACGATTGTATTCACCTGCTTTCTGTTTAGTTCCTGATTTGTTTGTCTATTTATGCTGGCTGTTTCTCAATTCTAAGAATGCAAAGTCCAGACTTGCCAGGCTACCTTGGAAGAACGAACTCGGAAGGACAGGAGGACATAGAACGCATTTCTGCGAGAATAGAGATGTGCTGCGATCGTCCTGTTGCGCAATGGACCGTCCCAGCACATTTCTAATGGTGGGACAGGGTCCTCATCTCTTCAGTGCTCACTAAGTAATATGTTTCAGCTGGTTAATAGATTTACTGTTACATTTCTGATTAACCAAAAGTTCATTAAGCATGTTTTAATGTAGTAAGCTCTCTGTTTGCAACTGCGACTTCACGTTAACTAAAAACTAAGCTAACGAGTTTACCGTTACGTCAGGTAACCTCAGATGGAAGCTAGCGTAGTTTAATTAAGATACTACTGAGGGATTAATGCGAATTTTCACCAACCTCATATATATATATATATATATATATATATATATATATATATATATATATATATATATATATATATATATATATATATCAAAATCATTCTTTTTAGATGCAAATTTACATTATTGTCATTAAAAAGACATTAAAACTTAGTTATGGGTCAGGCTTCCGTCATCCATCATTGTTTTATCGCAATGACTTCTGGGAGTTCAAACGGGTTCGGTGCGGTCAGGTCTGATGCATCCTCGCTATCCAGAACACATCCAGGTAATTTCATGTGTCCCCACTACTTGCGTTCTTGAGTATTAGAATTGAACTTCGGTGGTGGATGGTGACGTAGAATCCACAAGGACGCAAGATCGCTCAAGAACGCATAATGAGAAAACGGCAACTGTTTTGTCTTTTGTTGCATTCGAATAGAGGTTGTAACTCTTAATTCCTGACCTCTGACCAGGAAAAAACAACTTGGAATTCCTACTCGGGAATACGGGATGGTCTCCTCAATTCTGAGGCCCTCCGAGTTCAGCAAGTGATGTCAAATCAACATGGCTGCTCACAACATCTGCAGTAAACAAAGTAGCCGTCCTTACCTTTAAACGATTCGCTGTATACTAGTATTTGCTTTAGGTCAATCAACATAAAGACATATCCGCCTGTTAAATCTATAACATTGATGATACACTACAGGTAAATATACATCACTCATCACAGTTAGCTGGCTAACTTGTCACTGACAAAAGATGAACATGAACAGGCGTCCATGATCCCACCCCGCCCCCCCAAGCCCCCCCACCACAGCACCATGCATTCTGAAAGTCTGAGTCTTTGTTTCTCGTGTTCTAGTTTTCCGGGTTTCGTATCTTGCTTGTTTTCTCGTTTCCTGTATATGGGTTATTCTTGTTTGTTGTTGCCTGCCTGTTCTCTGACCCAGACTATGACGATGATTATTGGATTACCTCTCCTCTGCACACATTCTTATTTGCGGAGTATCGGTACTGCAGAGGTGATAATGACTCAAATGTAAAATCTATTGTGTGACACTAGTGTTGTTGTTCACACATATTTTCAGAAAATGATCAAGGTGACAGTGTTAGAAGTGTGAACAAATTGCTTGATTAGCACTGATCACTTAATTAGCTTCAAATGTTCTTTACTATATATATATATATATATATATATATATATATATATATATATATATATATATATATATATATATATATATATATATATATATATATATATATATATATATGAAGTCCTCATTCAATGAAGTCCTCATGCTGATTGTTATGTTTAAGATTTAAACAGTATTATATATATATATATATATATATATATGTAATAGTTAATAGAAGTATATTAAAGATCCAATTCAACGTTTTAGTGAAAAGTGTGTGTGCATGAGCTACTAATGGCTCACATGTATGTTAGTTGTTAACAGCATACATGAGTGTGTGTGTGTGTGTGTGTGTGTGTGTGTGTGTGTGTGTGTGTGTGTGTGTGTGTGTGTGTGTGTGTGTGTGTGCGTGTGTGTGAGTCATTAGTGTGTGTGTGTGTGTTAACTCACCAAAGTCATCAATTTTCATGTTAGGTCTTAGAGTGTAGTCTGGCTCTGTAGGCTGTGCTTCATCATCTGCATCAGCTGCTGGAAAGAGTAAAGAGTAAAAAAATCAAAACACACACACACACACACACACACACACACACACACACACACATAGGGAATCTGACAGAGACGCTTTATCATGATGAATAATGGTTTTTGTAAATTACATCTAAGTGTCCATAGTGTGTGTGCACATGTGTGTATGTGTGTATGTGTTAGTGTGTGTGTGTGTGTGTGTGTGTGTGTGTGTGTGTGTGTGTGTGTGCAGTATAGAGCAGAGCTCCAGGCAGCAATGTGCTGATATGAACTCATGTGTTCAGGCTTGACTGAGCAATCAGACCAGACTCACCCTGACATGAGAACGCAGAGACACACTGAGCAGGAGCAGGGGTTAAGATAACATAGCAGGACACACACACACGCACACACACACACGCACACACGCACACACACACACGCACACACACACACACACACACAAGGGAGAGAGACTGTTAATGCACATGAGTCCTGACAGAAAGAGGAGGAGGAGAAGAGACAAAGACATGGCGTGAGGGAGGCGAAAGGGTTAAAATAACACTCTGGGCTGACAAACAGTTTGTCAGGCTACATGAACCTGAACTGCACAGGGAGAGGAGCGATAGAAAAGACAGAGAGACGGAGAGGGAGAGGGAGAGGATGTAAGGGAGTGAGTAGCTGTAATCAGTGTGTAAAATGAGATCTGACAGTGGAAAAAAAAAAAGTTATTGCAAGAAGTACGCTGCAGTCTAGTGGATGCACATTGCAACCAACCAACACTAATGGAGACAAAGAGGGAAAAGTGAGCTATCTCTTGTGCGCACGCGCGTGTGCGTGTGTGTTGGATTTGGAGCTGTTGTGAAGATAGTGCACCATATTACTGGGAGATTTCATTCTTTGAATCTTAAGCCGGCTTTACATTTCCGGCCCGGTTTTGCCGTCGCAGACAAAAATCTCATATCGTAAAAGAATTCTTTGGAGTTAAGACCTGTGGTTTTAGAGCACATATTGTGACTTGCTCACCACGGTCAGTTTAGTGGCACAGACATCTGATGACAAAGTGCTAGCAGGGTGTCAGAGTGTGACCGCTGCTCTGACGCTCATCTAAAAGCCACCATTAGGACAATACACAACATGGAATTTGTTTCAGCAAGCGGTTGTTTAAAATACTGACTTGCTCACATTAATTAATGCAACGTTACCAGCTTACATGGTTGGCCCCTTGTTCCAGCAAGAGCTAATAGACAGAAGAAATACCCTTATTACCTTAACCTCACTTTGTAGTATGGACATCTCACACTGTCCACTTTAATTCAGCTATGAACTCTTCTTGAACTCTCCTTTTTCACCTTTTAAAGCGTGTTTTCATCATGCATAACATTTCTACCATTATACCGAGGACTTCTGCCAGTTTCTGCACGATCCCAGGTCACACTGATTGATGACGTGAGCAGAACGTAGTCATTCTCTTCATCGTATGATCTGACATGGAGAAAATGTCTTGAATATGTCTTCAAGATTTTATTGGGATCATCTCGTGTGACAAGTAATCATTTTAAAAGACTGCTGAAATCTTATCGTGTAAAACAGGCTTTAATGATGATCCTCTTGCTCGCTGTCTGTCTGTGTCTGCTCTCTTTCACTTTCTCTCTCTTTCTCACACACTCTGTCCTTGGGTAGATCATTTGAAAAGTGTGCAGTGGTGAAAGGTATATGAATTAGTTTGCTTGAGTTTTTTGATCCTGGTAAAAGAGATGAATGATTATGGAGTCACTCATAGATGGGTAGATGAATGGATGGATGGAAGGGTGGATGGATTGGTGGAAGGAAGTATGAGTGATGCCTATGAGGGTGGATGGGTAAAGGTGAGAATAAATGCAAGGTGGAAAGATGAATAGAATATGCATCAATAGACAGGTGGGGAGATGGAGAGCACCTAAAATATGTGTGGGTGGATGGATGATGGATGGATAAGCATTGGGTGGATAGACAGGAGGAAGGATGGACCGATGGATAATGAAGGCTGGATGGGTGAGTGCATGGATAGGAGGGCTGATGGGTGGGCAAAGAGAAGAATGGAAGGAATGGTAGATAAATGAGTGGAGAGATGGACGGATGAATGGATGGATGGATGAATAGAAGGAAGAAGAGATAAATGGATGGGTGGGTGGATGGATAAACAGTGACTTGACAGATGCAAGGAAAGATGGGTGGGGAGATGAATGGATGGATGGATGAATAGGAGGAAGAAGAGATAAATGGGTGGGTGGATGTGACTTGAAAGGATGTATGGATGGAAGGGTGGATGGATTGATGGAAGAAAGTGTGTATGAGTGATGCCTGTGTGGGTGGATGGCTAAAGGTGAGGATAGATGCAGGGTGGAAAGAAGGATAGAAGATGCATGAATAGACAGGTGGAGAGCACCTACAGTATGTGTGGGTGGATGGTTGATGGATGGAAAAGCAATGGGTGGATAGACAGGAAGGAGAATGGAAGGATGTACAGATGATTAGTGAAGGATGGATGGGGAATTGCATGTAAGTGTGAAGTTTATGGATAGGAGGGCTGATGGGTGGACAAAGAGAAGAATGGAAGGAATGGTAGATAAATGAGTGGCTAGATGGACAAATAGATGGATGGATGAATAGGAGGAAGAAGAGATAAATGGATGGGTGGGTAGGTGGATAAACAGTGACTTGACAGATGTACAGAAGGATGGGTGGGGAGATGGATGGATGAGAGGAGAATTATGAATGGATGTGAGTGAGTGGATGAATGCATATGAGCAAGGCTTGGTGGAGAGATGAATGTAAGTGTGTACAGTTGGAAGGATGAGCAAAAAAGATAAAGGAAGGTGATGCATGGATGGGGAATAGATCACTGATCAATGGGTCAACAAAGGAATGAATAGATCGATAGTTAAGCGATGGAAGGAAAGAAGACGTTGCAAACGTAGAGCAGTACCTGTTGAGCAGCAGACGTACACTCTCAGTCTCAGGCAGCTGCGGCCGTGGTGATGAGTGGGCGTGGCTAAAACAGATAAGGACCAATCAGTGATGGACATACGAAACAGACCACATGCAGCACTTGAGATCGCCATCCACCCTCATCCATAATGCCTAGAAGAAAGGTTGTGTGATCGTGCACTACTGTTTAGCAGTATGAAGTAAAATCTCGTAGTCAGCTGTCATCGAGGCATCAATTTGACGGAAGTGAGCGGATATTTTGCATATACGTTTTCTCCTGCATTGATCCAGTGTTTATGCACAGACATCAGAGTAGAGAACTGTCCTTCAGTTAGTTTCCTTTTGCTCAAGTCTGCATAAACTCCAACGCAAACCCTTAGCACTTTAGAGTCTAATTTTGTATGAGAGCTTGACTGGGAATTGCTTCATAAACAAAACTCGTCAAACTGCATCAAACAATCATTTGAACCATATTTATGTATACATGATGTGATTTTTTTAGGGTTAAAAACTGGTGCATTTTGGGAATCTACAGTTTCTTGGCCACTAATGAGCTCAACAATATAGCACCTCCCAAGCAGTCTTATTAGAATGGATTCTATACATGGGACATTTCTTAAAATGGCTGGCCTTCTAGTAAGAACACTAATAAGACATACATTATAGTACCCCTCTCCTACACGATGAGGTTTTATAATGAGCTAAAATATCAATCATGGATTTGTTTAATGATGGCTATTTTGCCTTCGCCTTTCAACAGTCATCAGAGAGGTTTCGTGTGATTTCTGTTTCCCACATACTCTGCCTTCGTCTGCTCTAAATATACCATTCCAAACCACCCAAGCTCTCACTGATGCAATATCCTCTTTTTATTCAGAAATGTTTGGCCACACCACTCACTCAGGTCTGACTCTTAAAAATTCATGAGGCCAAGATTTAGATTGAGGACTCCTGAATGCCCTGTGGAATGTTAATGTTTATCGAATGTCCTGGACAGTGTGTCCTGTAAACTTCTGGACCGTCTATACTGGTGTATACTGGACCCTCTCTAAACTGTCTACAATATAAGAGATAAAAAAATTGTTCATATGTTTTGGCCACAATATCAACCTTTCCCAAAATTATAGAATTAAAAAAAAAAATAAAAAATTATTATTACCTGTATCTACTCCCTTATAAACCAAATTAGAAAAAGTATAGCAACCTTTCTAATCCCGTTTAGATTGAACAAGCCTTTCAAACCAAGTGTGATTTTTTTTATTCCTGACTTTCTTTATACTTATAACATTTTGGCTGATTTTTTGGGTGATCTTTCTTTCTCTCTGAACATCTGAACATATGGAACCGCAGTATGGGGTTTGACAGATATTATCGATAATTGGTTAAATGAACTGAGGCCCCTGCTTCATTTTTTCCTCCTCATTTATTTGTTTAACCCGTTCACGCATACATTATTTAGACACACATGCAGATAATTTTATATTTTCTCTCTTTTTTTTTTTTAACTTAAAATGACATGGTGTGTGAATTTTGGTTCTGTCTAAATATTACATATATTAAAAAGTAAATGGATTGTCCATGAGTAAAAAATGCTTAAACAGTATGCCTGAAAATAAATAAATAAAAATAAATCTTCCAATGTCCAACATTGTTTAACATTGAAGTTTTAAAATTTTAAACTGTTGAAGACAATTTTTTTTTTTTTTTTGGGAACATCATTTCTGAACATACAAAATGTACACAGTTTAGGACTGTTGCATGATGCAAGGAGGAGGAAAAAATCATCTTCCCCAAAACATTAATTTACAAACAAACAAACAAACAACAAAACTAGTTTTTAAAAAATCTAAGGCAATTGTTCGAGTCTGGCAGAAAAAAACTATTTTTTCTTTAATTTTTCTAATATTTCTTTTTTAATTTTATGTAGAAAGTTAGTAAAGATTGAAAACGACAAATAGTCTAGAGAGCTACAGAAGTTTATGGTCATTTGCAATAATGATCTCATGTGATTTAGAGTTGATTTGCATCTATATTTTCCTAAAACAAACAAACAAACAAAAAAAAAAACTTAAAATCACCGTCTATAAGTGTGGACTCTTGGCATGAAAGGGTTAAATACTTTAAATACAGCTTTGGCGATTTGAAGATTCAAAAGTTATGTCAATATTTACACAAGGTAAGTATTCAGAGAAGGTTAAAGACCTGCTTAGGTTGGTTTTCTGGGCTTTCCATTCAAATGATTAAAATGAACTGTCTATGAGTTTGGCAGATTTTTCTTGAGTAGAAGTATCAGACACATGGTTTTTCAATAATATAGACTTTTTTTTTTTTTTTCAAATTTCAACTTGAAATGAACTTCACGGTGCAAAAAATGATATTGCACAAATAAGAATATCTTGAATAGAGGCAAGCTCAACTAATATTTCTCTATTAAATTGTTTTTAAACACATAAGATTGGTAAGCCTGTTTTTTTTATTTATTTTTTTTACTCATTTTAAACTTTAAAATATCTTAATCTATTGGCAAATATTTGTGATTGTTTCAAGAAAGAAGCACAATTACCTGCCAAATGGAATAAAAATAATTTTAGGTTAGAAATGGTAGGTAGAAATGAGTAAATATGTCTAATAATACACAGTAAAATCCCTAGTGTTGAATTAACACTGTTCATTTGTGTCCAACTGGACATATATAAACACTGTAGGGTGTAAATTCAACACTCTGGGTGTTAAATCAACACTGGGGATTTTGCTGTGTAGGCTTAATGGTCTTTTATATTTGTTATATAATAATCTCATAATGAGAAATATTAGATAATCGTTCCTTTATTGAACGTATTGTACCTGCGTGTGAAACGCTTGTATAACTTCTGGATAGTGCTTAAGTCCAGAGTTCCGTCTGAGGTCTGAATATTGATGTGCACGCTTTCAGAATTGGACTAATCTGCCCAATTAGTCACTGATACTTCACAGACAGCATAAGGTATTTCCTAAGTTTAAGACGAATCCTGCGTTTGCACTTTGTACAGCACGGACTTATAGGATATAGTAGTTTCATGATAACCTTGTTGTGCTGTAGTGTGTTGTGTTATGCTGTGCTGTGTCACTTACAGATGTAGTAATACTCGTGGCCCACGTGGAATTCGTAGCCGAGCGAGAAGGCGCTGTAGCGCTGAAACTTCTCGGAGAATTTGATGGGTGCGTGAGGCGCGTGCGGCCGGTTGCACTCCCAGCGCTTGAAGCCGAGCTGAGGGTCGCACGTGCGGTAGCCGCGGTAGCTCACCATGTAGAGCACGTACTGCTCAGCCACGCCTCGCTGGCTCACGTTGTAGTGAGGACAGTAGATGTCCAGGTAATCATTCACGTTCACCTTCAGCGTGTAGCCCTCCCTCCGCAGACTACAGAGAGAGAGAGAGAGAGAGACAGAGAGAGACAGAAAGAGACAGGTTAATCATCATGTTCGGGTCATTCTGTCACACACGTAACAAGGTGAAATGGAAGTGTTAGGAATGGACTGGTCTTTGTAAATATTAAAGGGAAAAGGTGATTTCAGTCGCTGTCACATTCCTGCCATGTCTTATTCACACGCCCACTTTCACAAACTCCTTCCATCAGATTGATAATAATTCAGAGAAGGTTTATATTGGATATTTTAATCTATGTGTTACAAAGTATAAAGTGCTGGCAAAATGGTGTACATGGGGCCTATATCGGACCGGGCCTGGAAAAAATGATTACAGCTGAATTTATTCTCTCGTTCTAACATGCGTACACACACACACACACGCACGCACACACACACACACACACACTGTTTACTTCGCTTGGTTCTTCACGGAATTATCCGCTGACTCAGAGAAGCACAAAAATTGTCTCGCTGCCAAATAAACACCTACATCTTCAGCCTGCCAAATTCCGCTCAGCGCTGGCAATGAAGAGCCACCATTAGAAAAGCATCTGAATTATTGATATGCGCTAATGCAATTAAGAATCAGCCTATGTTAATGCTCGATGCCGTGAGACGTCAGCGTGATCGATCCCCGCTCTATAAAGAAACGCCATAAATCACAAACAAACGCATTACGGCCTAAGGGTGTAATGATTCATTAAACTGAATCACTGAATCAATCATAATTTCTACCAGTCTGAACTGTATCGATCCTCTAATTGCAAAATCACTTCAAATCACACTAGTGACCGCTCTGATTCTATCTGCAGTGATTTTTGCAACGGCGCATATGAAAAACGATCGCATTTTTCATAACAAAAGCACCAGGACAAAATGTTTACTCACACTAGACAGGCTAGACGAGCAATCTGTCCTAATCTAGCATCAACACCCACGCGCACACTCGGGATGCCTAAACACACCCGTTTAAAATGCCAAGTGTTAAATTGAGAGCTCAGTCTTGCTTGTCTAATGGTCTGCTTTGTTAGAATAAGCATTGCCTAATTTCGGCAGTGGCTCATTGCGCTTAACAAACTTAATCCCATTAGACTGTCCGTGCAGTTTAGCCACCTCCTTCTATCAACAAACTAGTGCATAAAAAAAAGTCCATGGTGAACCGCTCACTATATTATTTTGCATTTGTTTTTTATCCACTGCTTTTTTTTTGGTGAAATGTAAAAATATGTGTGCTACTGGTTTTATCGTAAATACAGTACAGTGTTCCTGACATACAAGGTGTCTCATCGCTGTGTTGAGGGCAGTCTTCCTGAGATAGAATCTAAATCCTCCAGGATCCTGACCAACAGGCGTTGGCGTCCGTTGGCGTTGGTCGGCATTTGTTTTCACCGACTGAACATGTTCAATCGGCGTTTGTCCGTCGTGGAATGTCTGAGCAGTCTGATATGATTTTCCAACAAACTCTGACGTATTCTGACCTGGGCACAAACCGTTGCCATGACGATCAGGCAAGCGCCCTGAAAACTCTATAGAAATGAACGCCCGTGCCCTAGGTGCTAGGCATGATAAATTGTTGTTGCGGGTAAAATGGCAGATTTTATGGATGAATCCGAAAGAAGAGGATAAATTATGTTTCGATGTGTTATTTCAATAAAATTGTTTATTTTGACCCTTGGTAAGAATCACCTACTCTTGTGTTTCGGTTTCGGGATCATCCGCAACCGCATGCCATTTTCCGTAAGAAGCAAAATGTTTATAACTTACATTTGTGTAAAAATATTGTTCATAATGTATGATCTAATACTGGACTTAGCTGTCTGCAGTTCTCTGTATAAATTTAAGTAAGCGCCCTGTCTCTCACATCGCAACAACCAAGGCTTCACCCACCCACAACCGCTTTCGTTTCACTCTTCATCTTTTCACGCAAAGAATAACATGTAAAGACACCAGTAATAGTAAAATGTTGATTGTGGTAAAAGGTTCGTCCATTTGTAAACCGGTCTCACGGTCCGTGAAAATAAAAGTTTGTTGGTGTCTGTTGGGGCAGTGTGAACATGGCAGTTGTGTTTCCCAGCATTCTAAATCCAACAGCCACTTTTTAAGTCGGTGATTGTCGGCACTGGTTGTCGTCTTTCAGTGCAGTGTGAAACTAGGCTTTACTGAGCATGAATGAATGAATGAATGACCTTTAACTGCTCAAGATAATTTCACTGCTCAGTGGTACACTATTTGGCCAAAAGTACACGACCATCACCTGACCCCTGAACATCACACCCATACGTTGACCATGCATGAATTGAAACGCAGACTGCGCACCAGGCATTCTCTTCTGACATCAGTGCCTGACCTCACTAACGTTCTTGTGGCTGAATGAGCACAAATCCCCACAGCCACACTCCAAAATCTAGTGGGAAGTCTTCTCAGAAGAGTGGAGACTATTATAGCAGCAATGGGGGACCAACTCTGTTAATGCCCATGGTTTTGAAATGTATAGGGGCGGAATGTTTTGACATCTATAGGGGTGGTGGTAGCTCAGTGGTTAAGAAGTTGGGCTACTGATTGGAAGGTCATGAGTTCAAATCCCAGCATTGCCACTGTTGGGCACTTGAGCAAGGCCCTTGGCCCTTAACCCTTAACTGCTCCCTGGGCACCGCAGCAAAAAATGGCTGTCCACTGCTCCGGGTGTGTTCACGGTTATATAAATAATGTAGCAAAATATCATTCACCTTCAGTAAGCACTTTATCCTGGTCAGGGTCATGGTAGATTCAGAGCCAATCCTGGGACCACTTGTGTGAGGTGGGAATATTTATATTTATGGCATTTGGTGGACGCCCTTATCCAGAGTGACTTACATTTATCTCATTTATACAACTGAGCTGTTTGGGTTAAGGGCCTTGCTCAAGGGCCCAGCAGTGGAAGCATGGTAGTGCTTGGCTTTGAACTCATGACTTTCCAATCAGTAGTCCAAAATGTTAACCACTGAGCTACCAATGTCCCCTGAATATACCCTGGATAGGACGCCAGTTCGTCGCAAGATGACATGTACACACACACACACACACACACACACACATTTACAACTAGGGGCATTTTAGGGTCACCAATCCATTCATTGGCATGTTTTTGGGAGGTGGGAGGAAACCAGAGAACCCAGAGGAAACCCATTTGGACACAAGAAGAACGTGCAAAACTTGACATAGTATGTAACCCAAGCTCAGGACTGTACCAGGAACCCTGGAGCTATAAGGTGGCAATTTGACCCACTGCACCACCATGCCACACTACTGTGAGGAAGGTGTCAAACTAAATGACACAACTAAACTAACTAAATGTAGTGATGCATTTCAAAGTAAAATCTTTGTTTCCCATACTGCTTATCCTATTCATGGTCGCAGGGGAGCCTGGAACCTATCCCAGGGAACTCGGGGCACAAGGCGGGGGACACCCTGGACGGAGTGCCAACCCATCGCGGGGCACAATCGCACACACACTCTCACACTACAGACAATATGGAAATGCCAATCAGCCTACAACGCATGTCTTTAGGCTGGGGGAGGAAACCGGAGTACCCGGAGGAAACCCCCAAAGATGGGGAGAACATGCAAACTCCACGCACACAGGGTGGAGATGGGATTCGGACCCCCAACCCCGGAGTTGCGACTCAAATGTTCTAACCACTAAGACGCCCCCCCGTCAAAGTACAATCTTTTTTTCATAATGGCTTGTTACAAAAAACATAGTATGAGCTGTGTGTTAAAAGAGTGAACACAAATATCTGTATGGCTGTGATCCTCCAGGTCTCCTGAACCAGGCACATATTTGGCACAGGTAGGGGCACCGCGGGCGATCATATCTCCTATTTATTATCTTATGCAGACATCTTGAAAACTGCAGGTGTATTTTATTTCATTTGTTAGATGCATCGCAGTGAATCAGTGTCTTGTGCCTGACAGGTGAGCAGACGGCAGTCTGTCTTTAGCTCGCGCAGGCCGTGGTGTAGGTGTGCAAGGGTTAAGCTGAGTTTAGAGGTTTCTGTTTTTACTGGGTGAAAATTGATATTGAAGCAAATTAAATCTCTCAGCCAAAAAACAAAATTGCAGTTGAATCAAATCAGCGAGCGTTGAATTGTAAACGCGATTGAATTATAGTTAAGGCGAGCGTTAACGCTCCTGTAGAGCTGTGTAATATGGCTGAACCATTGCCAAATGCTTTTCTAACTGTTGTTGTCGTGTGTCGTTGCAGTGTGGCATGAGACATAAATCACACACGTGTGACTGTCGCTGTCAGTGTCGGCCAACAGCCCTACACACATGCACATACACACACACACACACACACACACACACACACACACACACACACACAAGTTTAAGACACATCTAACACATCTAACGATCATCATCTTTTCCCTGCCAGTGGCTTTGAGGTGAGATGAGGACGAAAAGGACGTTTTTGCATAATGACGTGTGTGTGTGTGTGTGTGTGTGTGTGTGTGTGTGTGTGTGTGTGTGTGTGTGTGTGTGTGAGAGAGAGACAGAGAGAGAGAGAGAGAGAGAGAGAGAGAGAGCAAGAGAGAGAGAATTACTGGCCATCTGTGAAGTGTCTGGATCTCGTCTGGATAGTCTGGCTATCATTTCAGTATAAGGTGTTCAGATGGCTGGCAATGAGGTGCTGAACAAACGGGAGGTTTTTACGGGCACCGTGGCACGATGTATGTCTCCAGAGCGGGAGTTTAACGCACCCTCTGTCATCTCCTCCTCCATACTCATCCATCACAGGAACGACAGACAGAGCAGCGAGCCAAACATCAATAACTTTGTCCCTCCGCTTCTCACAGATTGCAGCCAGGCCTGAGAGCTGCCAGGCCTTTCTTAGATATGAACTGTCTGTGTTAATATGTGTGTACAAATGTGTATATACACCATGTGTGTGTGGGTGTGTGTTACAATGGTGTAATAACAAAGCTCCACCAGCAGGTGACAGTATGAAGATTGTTAGATTCTCTCTCTCTCTCTCTCTCTCTATTTCAGTTCTAGGTCACTTCTCGTGGGACATTATTATTCAATTATTAAATGAAAATCGAAATTGTGGTCTTTATGTCTCTCTCTCTCTCTGACTGCTCTCTCTGTCTCTCTCACTCATCGCTCACCTCCTATACAGATCTATCGCTCACTCTCATTCCATTTCCATTTATTTCACACAATCCCCTTTCATTTACCGCACACAGAGTACCAGTGTGTTACAGCTTATTCGCATTATGTACCTTAAAATAAACCCCCTTGTTTTTTTTTTAAAATGTAGCTTATTAATAAGATCATCTTTTATAATCAATGATTATACCATAACTGCTATTTACTTCCCTGTATTGTGTTTTTCCGAATCTTCACTTGAGATATATAACGGACACGTATGCATGTTGTGTGATCTGAGATGCTTTTCTGCTCACCATGGTTGTAAAGAGTGCTTATTTGAGCCTATCGCAGCCTTCCTGTCAGCTTGAAACAGTCTGGCCCATTCTCTTCTGACGTCTCTCATCAGCAAGGCCCGCATAATGGCCCTTCACTGTCTTTTGCACTATCCTTTGTAAACTCAAAAGACTGCTGTTCATGGAATTCATGGGATATCTGTAGTGTCTGATATACTCAAACCAGCCCATCTAGCACCAACAAACATGCCATTCTGAAGTTTAATGTAAGCATTAATGCAAGCTCTTATAATTTTATAAAGTGCGCTGCTGCCACATGATTGACTGATTGGGTAATTGCATGAATGAGCAGGTATACAGGGTGTTCCTAATAAAGTTGCCTGTGAGTGAATGTCCTACAAGAGAAGCATGCTATATAGCAGCCTACCAGGTTTAAAAAAAAATAATTAAAAAATGTGATTTGTCTTGATAAACTAGTGAAAATTAAGAGGGATGCTCCGAATACATCTACTTTAATAAATATTTCAAAACTAAAGTAATCCTTGCTGCATTGCATTTGTATGGCATTTCAATGCAACTTATAAGTAGATGCAATGACATAATGAAAACCATGAGTGCACACTGTAATTGATTATGTAGTAGACATTCTTACAATGATCCTCATTCTGTGTAATAGTGTGTTTGCAGTATGGAGCTTCATTCGGAGTAGAGCAGCTTTGTCTTCAGCCAATCATTCTGATTGTTTTCAAATTGTATTTTCAGCTTAGGAATCATCCACAGAGCCTAAGACAATGTGTTAACAAATGGGAATAATGAAATGACAAAGAATTACTCTGTGTGTGTGTGTGTGTGTGTGTGTGTGTGTGTGTGTGTGTGTGTGTGTGTGTGAATATAATATTCATATTAAAGCTGCAAGCAGTGATGATAAGGCCCTCGAACCGGTGCCACCGCCACCCGGTGGCTTTAGGAAAACAAGAGCACGGTGGGCAACATGCATTTAAGTAGGTAAATATAGGAGGACTACATCAAAGTCATTTGTATTTGCCAGACTTCCTGTTGCCAGCAGGTGGCGCTGTGACTATAACTGAATATGGGCATGGACATGTGTTCAGGACAGGACTCATCAAACGTGTGATGTTTGGAGCAGATTGGACATTGTTTGCCTGAGTTACAGCAACTTCTTGTTACATGGCGAAACAGCAAATTTTATCAGGGACACACCCTTCGACGAAAACTCAAGATCTTTGCAAATTAGCATCACAAAGGCCTTAAGATCCGATTAATACTGTAGGAGTATGACACCTGAAAATGGCAAAAACTGCACAAAAATGCACAAAAATTTGAGGAAATTCAAAATGGCTGACTTCCTGTTGTGTTTAGGGCTTCGGCTTCACTCCAAGAGTCTTTTTTGTAGGTATTGGGACATTGTATGTACCGAATTTCGTACACGTATGTGAAACGTAGCGGGGGGGACGCTTCGTTGAAATTTTGTAGGTGGCGCTATCGAGCCATTTTGCCACACCTAACCCAACCCATATCACATATAAATTTTCACCAGTTCTGACGCATGTGCAAAGTTTCATGAGTTTTTGAGCATGTTTAGGCCCTCAAAAATGTGATTCATTTCAGAGAATAGTAATAATTTTTAAAAAAATAATAATAATAATTTAAAAAATAATAATAATAAACAGAGCAATTCCAAGAGGGTCGGGCCCTAATGACAATGATATTTGATGCTGCTTTATTTATGCCCATTAGAGGGCAATAACTAGAGGCTGTGTGATACTTAAATTCATTATATTCATTATATTTATACTCCTGTATAAATACGTGTGTGTGTGTGTGTGTGTGTGTGTGTGTGTGTGTGTGTATACCTATTGTGCTGGATACATAGCAGGCACAATATGATTCTACCACCACCATGCTTCATTCTGGTGATTACTATCTATCTATCTATCTATCTATCTATCTATCTATCTATATATATATATATATATATATATATATATATATATATATATATATATATATATATATATATATATATATATATATATATAGATGTGTGTGTGTGTGTGTATATATATATATATTCCTAGTGCAGCAGTTCGCTTACCTTACAGGTGTATAGACTCTTCTTTTTTCCATGCACACTGTGTGTCAGTCACAATATAGCCCATCATTAGTGTCTATTTCTGACTCCTTATATCAATGACCACTGACTGTGTCATTTAGTTTTAGCTGGCAACATTACACGTTTGACACGTTACATGGTTGAGAAGTCAAATGTAGCTAATGCCAGCTCTCAAATGCTTCCCCAGGTCAGCTCTCAGCTATCAAACTGGACTGTAACCCTGTCTATAACCCCAGGGGAGATGGTCTGCAATAACACCTCTCACCTACCTACAACATCATCCTGACATGTTTACCCTCTGATGTCATGTCAGTCTCATGATAACCACAAGTGTCACATACAGCGATGAATGGTTTTCCCATCATCAGGTAGAACTGAGGAAGCCTCTCATCATTGGTAAAATGTCTGCATGACTCAACCAAGGCTCTACTATGTATGCATTCTTTTAACGTTTTAAGTATGTAAAAGTGGAATTAAAATGGCATAGCATTTAAGTATCCTGCTTAATATAATGCAAAATAAATTGTATTAAAAACATTTTTGACATATAACAAACAACCCAACAACCAGAAATGCTGAAAATGAGCTGTGCCTGGGTCACAATAACCAACATTTAGCTAGTTAAAGCAACCCAGCACATTGGATATTACACCTACCCCAACAGTGTGTAGGCCACTGATCCTAAAGTGTGTTCTCTTGATCTGATCCAGCACTGGGTTACAGAAATGACTCAAACTGGATTACATTTAACGCAGCATTTTTAGAGTGTATTAAGTACTCCTATATGGACAGCGTTGCTGGGAGTGATCTCTGAGGAATGTAGCTACAAAGCGGGTGTACCTAATAAAGAGAGAGAAGTTGAGAGAATTCTGGTGTAGTTCCCAAAGTTAGTCCTGTAGGAGATACTACAAAGAGCAGCAATGCGGCAATACCTGAGGAGAGCTTGCCAAAAACATGTGATGAGAGCCTGTAAATTTAGTGGTTGAAATTTTCAGCCTGAGAAGCACTTTCCCTGCACAGCTGATGAAGAAGCTCTTTCCGAAACATACTGTTTCTCAAACGCTTTCATGCTTCCAACCTCTACATTTATTAGTGACCTTCACTGCAGTTACTACCAGAGAGAGAGAGAGAGAGAGAGAGAGAGAACACAAATTACATATAGTAGGGCACAGAGAGTAGGAGAGAGAGAGAGAGAGAGAGAGAGAGAGAGAGAGAGAGAGAGAGAGAGAGAGAGAGAGAGAGAGAGAGAGAGCTGAATCAGCAATCAGCATTACAGGCAAGCAGCACTCTTGTCTTCCCTTGTTGCCCTTATTTTCTCTCCCTTCTTCTTAATTAACCCCAGCTCTCTATTTAATTAAATGAGAGAATCTGCTTTGGTAACACACACACACACACACACACACACACACACACACACACACACACACACACACACACACACACAAAACTGGAATAATATTGTGTAGTTTTGTTTTTAAGGTAGAGAAAGAACACGTCTGATCACTTTCTGTTCTAAGGCAATATTCACTCAGAGCTATAGGGAGATTATTTACAGATGATGCCACACTCAAATGAAATAAGTAGGGTGTGTGTGTGTGTGTGTGTGTGTGTGTGTGTGTGTGTGTGTGTTGTGTATATATACACAGTGTTTGTTTTCTTTAGAAAAGGTGGAACTGAGAAGGATAGAGTAGTCATGGCTTTGGTGTGTGTGTGTGTGTGTGTGTGGTTGTGCAGGGTTTAAATCTGTCCAGGAATCGATATGCGTCTGTGGGGAGAGGTGCTCACCTCTCAAGAACACTGATGCTAGTTTTAAAGTGTGTGTGTGTGTGTGTGCGTGTGTGTGTGTGTATGTGTGTGTGTGTGTGGTTGAATCACACACACCTCAACCCATCTTCACCTTGCTCCAAAGCCCATTTGCCACAGACAATTAGAAAGCTCCAGCTAGCTCGCTCTCTCTCTCTCTCTCTCTCTCTCACTCACTCTCTCCTTCACAGTGTACTGTACTGACTGTTCAGTAGTGAACAGCATGGTGCTAATGCTCATATTACCCTTTTGCACTGCATCAATCTCTCTCTCTCTCTCTCTCTCTCTCTCTCTCTCTCTCTCTCTCTCTCTCTCTCTCTCTCTCTCTCGTGTTCAGCTGTTTGACATCCTTATACTTTCACTTTTGCTTTATTATATTTATATTACAAATGTGATTACTGCTGAGGGGGGCACGGTGGTTTAGTGGTTAGCAAGTTTGCCTCGCACCTCTGGGGTTGGGGGCTCGAATCCCGTCTCCGCCCTGTGTGCATGGAGTTTGTATGCCCTCCCTGTGCTTCAGGGGTTCTCTCCGGGTACTCCAGTCCTAGTCCAAAGACATATGTTGTAGGCTGAGTGGCATTTCTAAATGGTCCATAGTATGTGGTTGGGTGTGTGATTGTGCCCTATGATGGGCTGGCCCCCCATCCAGGGTGTCCCCAACCTTGTGCCCCAAGTTCCCTGGGATAGGCTCCAGGCTCCCCCACAACCCTGTGTAGAATAAGCGGTACAGAAAATGGATGGATGTGGTTACTGCCACTATTCCACTACAACAGATATACTATGTAGCAAAGCAATACAGCCGTGGCCAAAAGTTTTGAGAATGACACAAATATTAATTTTTACAAAGTCTGCTGCCTCAGTTTTTATGATGGCAATTTGCATATACTCCAGAATGTTATGAAGAGTGATCAGATGAATTGCAATTAATTTCAAAGTCCCTCTTTGCCATGAAAATGAGCTTAATCCCAAAAAAACGTCCACTGCATTTCAGCCCTTCCACAAAAGGACCAGCTGACATCATGTCAGTGATTCTCTCGTTAACACAGGTGAGAGTGTTAACGAGGACAAGACTGGAGATCACTCTGTCATGCTGATTGAGTTAGAATAACAGACTGGAAGCTTTAAAAGGAGGGTGGTGCTTGAAATTATTGTTCTTCCTCTGTTAACTACGGTTACCTGCAAGGAAACACGTGTAGCCATCATTGCTTTGCACAAAAAGGGATTCACAGGCAAGGATATTGCTGCTAGTAAGATTGCACCTAAATCAACCATTTATCGGATCATCAAGACCTTCAAGGAGAGAGGTTCAACTGTTGTGAAGAAGGCTTCAGGGCGCGCAAGAAAGTCCAGCAAGCGCCAGGACCGTCTCCTAAAGTTGATTCAGATGCGGGATCGGGGCACCACCAGTGCAGAGCTTGCTCAGGAATGGCAGCAGGCAGGTGTGAGTGCGTCTGCACGCACAGTAAGGCGAAGACTTTTGGAGGATGGCCTGGTGTCAAGAAGGGCAGCAAAGAAGCCACTTCTCTCCAGGAAAAACATCAGGGACAGACTGCTATTCTGCAAAAAGTACAGGGATTGGACTGCTGAGGACTGGGGTAATGTCATTTTCTCTGATGAATCCCCTTTCCGATTGCTTGGGGCATCTGGAAAAAAGCTTGTCCGGAGAAGAAAAGGTGAGCGCTACCATCAGTCCTGTGTCATGCCAACAGTAAAGCATCCTGAGACCACTCATGTGTGGGGTTGCTTCTCAGCCAAGGGAGTGGGCTCACTCACAATTTTGCCTAAGAACACAGCCATGAATAAAGAATGGTACAAAAACATCCTCAGAGAGCAACTTCTCCCAACCATCCAAGAACAGTTTGGTGATGAACAATGCCTTTTCCAACATGATGGGGCACCTTGCCACAAGGCAAAAGTAATAACGAAGTGGCTCGGGGAACAAAACATCGACATTTTGGGTCCATGGCCAGGAAACTCCCCAGACCTTAATCCCATTGAGAATTTGTGGTCAATCCTCAAGAGGCGGGTGGACAAACAAAAACCCACAAACTCTGACAAACTCCAAGCATTGATTATGCAAGAATGGGCTGCCATCAGTCAGGATGTGGCCCAGAAGTTGACTGACAGCATGCCAGGGCGAATTGCAGAGGTCTTGAAAAAGAAGGGTCAACACTGCAAATATTTTATAATCTTTGCATAAACTTCATGTAATTGTTAATAAAAGCCATTGACACTTATGAAATGCTTGTGATTGTACTTCAGTAACAGTTAGTAACATCTGACAAAAAGATCTGTGATCTAAAAAGATCACAAATATCTTAATATTTGTGTCATTCTCAAAACTTTTGGCCACGGCTGTAGGTATACCACAACATGGTATGTTAACAAATCTGTGATTCTCTGTTTCCATACAAAGTAATTTGTATCCTAATTAGTACTCAAGTAGAATTTGCTTGTATACCAACAATTCTGTACACTGAATGTACTGTAAGTGAAACACAATTATCATGACATTTCTATTAGCTTGATTTGCTTTTCTACCAAACAGTATGGCAGAGTAATGTGGTGTGCTCTGTGGTGCACTCAACAAAAATGTCCCTTGCCAGTATTTCAGCCAAAGTCTTCAATTCTAATCCTTCTTGACCTCTCAGCAATCCTCAACACAGTCAATTACAAAACTCACCTGTCCAACCTTATGAGCCTTGGAATTCGTGTCCCAGCATTGCTTCCTACCAGGAGGGACTGTTCTTTCAAGTGACATGGAGGGGCTCCACATCTGATCCATGCAGACTCTCCACTGGTGGTAATCTCATTCTATACCCACTCTTTCAGTGAGGTCATATCCTCACACAGTTTTCATACCACCGCTATGCTGATGACACTCAACTCATCCCCTCCTTTCCTCTCTCAGACACTCAAGTTCCTGTACTGATCTCAGCATGGCTGGCAGACCTCTCCTCATGCATGGCAGCTCATCACCTGAAACCGAATTGCAGCAAGACTGGGCTGCTCTACATTCCCTGGAGATGCATCCCTACATCTCCCTTGGGAACTCTCAGTTCATGCCGTCTCACAATGCAGGAAATCCTGGGGTAGTTCCAGACAACAAACTATCATTCTCTCTCTCATAGTGTGAGAAAATGATCTGACTCAGTCATATAGATTTCTCCTTTGCAACATCACAAGGATCTGGGCATTTCTCTCCACGGAGGCCACTGAGGTCCTTGTTCAGTCCCTTGTCATCTTCAAACTGGACTACTGCAACTTGCTCATGGCAGGTATTCCCCTGAGTACCATCCCACCCTGAAACAAAATGCAGCTGCAAGACTTATTTCCCCCAAGTTATCTCACACCACCCCCTTCCTGTGGTCCATCAACTGCCGTTTTCTAGCTGTCTGTATCAGGTTTATAACACCCTGCAGCATATTCCCTTCCAGCCACAAACACAGCTGGACTTGACCCACCATCCCTCAAGATACAAGGAAGATGTACATCAAGACTCTTCTCTGTTTTGGCACACAGTTGTTGGAATGAACTTATCCTGGCTGTCTAAAGCAGGGGTGTCTTCTTATCCGCATCTTATCCGCAAAGGGCCAGTGTGGGTGCAGGTTTTCATTCCAATCCAACAGGAGCCACACCTGATTCCACCTGTTTAATCAGTTGAGCTTGGCTTTCAATAGACTCAGGTTCTGCTTGGTTGGAATGAAAACCCCCACCCACACCGTCCCTTTCCGGATAAGATTGGACACCCCTGATCTAAACTGTCGAGACTCTGTCTGTCTTCAAACAAAGCTTGAAGACCCACCTCTTCTTTAAGTATTGAACTTAGTGAAGAGCATGGTTACTGTACTAGCTTGTTGGTGTAATAACTCCTCTCTAACAGACTTTCAGCTTTATGGTATTCCTAGACCCTGGCCCATTTTGCTAGCACTTGGAAGGCAATATCACACTTTTATCTTACAAAATTAGTTTTTCAGATAGATTTATTTTAGATCTTTATTTATTTATCCACACTAGAGTTTTATGACTACTAATTTCTATAGTTATTTACCCATACTAATGTTTTATGATGTTTTTTTTTGGTCACTCCTACCATGCAAAAACCTTTAAGGTCAGATCCCAAATGAGTTCCTGTGACTTTCACTGTGTTTGCTCAATACATAGGGTGTAAATGGAATCATTAAAGCAAGTCACATGTGGTGCACTATATGCTTGATACAATGCCAATTGAATTTCAGCCACAGAAAAGGCATGACTTCTCGTCCTTTTGTTTTATTTCAAGGTCATCTGACACTCAACGTTCTCTCTATTTTCATTCATTTTGGCATGTGTGGTTTCACTTTGGTCACTCGCCAGTCACTAGTACTGCAGGCCAACAAACCTTTCCCTCATCACTGGTCTGATGAAAAGAATTATGGGGCTGAGAAGCATCATGCAATCATGCCTTCAATCTGTCCAAAATAAGGTAGAAAACAGCAGTCCTTATGATACCTTCACAATGAGACAAGCTTCATCTCGCTAGCACAAACTCTACCCAAAAATGGTAATGGCTGCTTCCTGAACAGAATTTCGAACAATAAAAGTACAGTATATGTTAATTATTACAGCGTTAATCCATCAGGAGATGGTAGGAGATATTCCGCCAGATAAAGTTTATGACTCTGACCTCTTCTCTGTATTCTGCGGGTTTGTTTTGCAGCGATAGAAGACACGTTACATTGTTGCTCATTTAAAAAGCAAGAACCCGAGTGTGTCACCTCAAAGTAAAGCGTTTCAAATTGTCTGAAGAAGCAGGCAGCTCAATGGACTGTATAAATATTAATGAGGCCACTGCTGAGCCTCCAAGCCCTTTGATAACGTTTAATGGCAGAAAACCAAGAATTATATAAAGCCACCATTTTTTAAATCAACTTTGAGTCAATTTTGAGGAGAAATTAAATACTGAGTTATGATGTTATTATGCAGCGGTTCTTTTCTGCTCATTTTTTCTGCCTCAAACTACCGTTTTTCTCTGACCAGGAAGGTTGATGGGCCACTCAGACCTTTTTACTATTCAAATTATAGGACCAATAATGCAAAGTGAGATAATTTGTCAAGTCAACAAATAAATAAATATCAAATATTCCTTTGACTCATCATTGTGGCAGGGTCACAGCTGATGAATCCGCACACTTCTGCAATATGTCTTTAGTTCTTTCTGTTCTGGAGCGGCTCTGAGGATGTAATCTGTTTTCTCTTCTTCATTGTCTTGCCTCTGTGATGCTCACTCGAGTGTGTGTAGAGAACACAGCACCCTACTGAGCAGTAAAGGCAGGCACTGTGTGCACGTTATTGCCTGTGTTGTTTATGTGTTGGATGATAGCGAGGGAACGACTTTCATTACTTCCATTTTTATTACTATTGTTCATTTTCTCTAACAATTTCAAAATGCGCTCCAAACTGCCACCGACATACGGACCTCTTAAAATGTGGATTAGCCGATGTTTTGATGATGCGTTCAGCAGTACAACTAATGGTAACTAATGACACTCCTGTCAATAAAGAACTGAAAGAGGGAAAGAAAGAAAGAGAGAGAGAAAAAAAACACACACACTTAGCTAGCATTTCACTGGATTCACCATATGTTTGCTGCCTAGTGCTTCTTTTTCTCTCCCTCTTTTTGTTTGTCTTTTGCTCTTCCTGTTTAGCTGGCAACTTTTAGTTGCACCAATTATCTAGAGCTCTAAGGACCACCACACAACAAATGAATTAGAGAGAGAAAGGTTGCACTGTTGTGTTCCATTTTTCAAGCCTTTGGCAACAGAACAGGTTTTGTGTCATGAATTAAAATCGAGTTGGCACCACCAGTATTTGTGTGTGTGTGTGTGTGTGTGTGCTTCATGGGGGACGGATGATTAAAGACAAAGATGGATGGATGCAGTTGAACAAAATAGAGAAGAGGAATAGGGGGATGAAGAAGGAGAGGTAAAGGAAATCAGGTATGTGTCAGTAGACATTAGGGATGTAACTGAATACGAACACATTATTTGGAATGAATAGATAATGTTCATATTTGTACAGATATTAATTTTTTTCGTGGTTTGCTTCAGTAGTCTCCAGCAACTGGTCTCCTCAGTTCCCAGACGTATACGGACTGTTGTTAAAAGAAGAGGGGATGCTACACAGTGGTAAACATGGCCCTGTCCCAACTTTTTTGAAACGTGTTGCTGCCATCAAATCCAAAATTACCTTATTTGTTCCCTTAAAATGGTACATTTCATCAGTTTAAACATTTTGATATGTTTTCTATGTTCTATTGTGAATAACATATGGGTTTATGAGATTTGCAAATCATTGCATTCTGTTTTTATTTACATTTTAGACAGTTGTATTTCTGTAAAGCTGCTTTGGGACAATGTCAATTGTTAAAAGCGCTATACGAATAAAACTGAATTGAATTGAATTGGATATTTCTGTGTAACTGGTCAAACTGGTCCAAAATTCACAAAAGAAATGCTTTAATTTATAAAGCTGCCACTCTGTACACCCCACGCAGACCACATGCTGTGTACAAAACAACACATCTCTGCTGGGGTCTCCAAAAATAACAATTTAATTAAAAAAAAAAAAAAATTAACTTACAACGTTCATTCCACATATGCTTGTCATTCTTAAATGAATGTTTTCCAAAAGAAAATCACATGGGCGTTAAAATAAAATGCCGCCAAAAGGACTCCAAGTAGGACTTTTAGACTCCAAGTAGATTTTGACAGCGTATCAAGTGAACTTTTCTGATCTGAAAAAAGCTCAATTGAATCTGATAAAGCATTATTATATTATTAGGTGGCTATTGTTGTCAACTATAAAAAAAAAAAAAAAAAAACACTTCCTTGATTTGGGAAAGACTTTCAAGTTGTTTTGAAAGATAGTTCCCTAGCTTACTCAGTTACATTAGATAGAAAGTTTTCCAGAAAGTTTCGCAGGTCCAGACTGGTTATGAACTCAAGTGATGTAGCTGTTCAGGAGAATCAAATTATGTTCTGCAAATTGTTATTTGGTATTATAGTCTGTGAATGAAAAATAACTTTTTTTCAGCAGCCTTGTTTTTTTTTTCAGTGTTTTTATAAAGCTGGTTCTGGTCCAAAAGCTGAAGTCTCATCTTGGAGAGCAGAGAGAGAGATCAACTGAAGAGAGACAATTTCCTGCAGGTGTGTAAACCTTACCACTCGCTTTCTCCGGCTCCGCCCTCCATTCACAAACCGGTGCTCGACCACGCCCCCGCCTCCACACTGGTGTTCACGCTTAATTAAAAAAAATAATAAAAAATCCAGTCTAGACGACTCCCAGCTTCGCTGCAAATCCAAATACAGATACAGATATTTGGAGCTCTGAATAGATACAGATCGTGTCATTGTGTTACACCCCTAGTACACTCATCACCTGAAAGTGTGAAAGTGTTATAGTGTTAATGTTAAATAAAACCCATATGGATAATGCTTTTACAAAGAAATTATTTCCAGGTGCTCCTTGAAATATGCAACAGGGTGAAAAACAGAGAAAAAAAAAACATACAGTATAACATACAGTATAGCACAATACAATGTATAATATACACCAATCAGCCATAACATTAAAACCACTGACAGGTGAAGTGAATAACATTGATTATCTCAACTGGGTCAGAGCATCTCTAAAACGGCAGGTCTTGTGGGGTGTTCCCGGTATGCAATGGTTAGTACCTACCAAATTTGGTCCAAGGAAGTACAACCAGTGACCTCAAGGGTGATGTGCTCACTGATGTGTTCTGGGCAATGTTCTGCTGGGAAGCTTTGGGTCCTGGCATTCATGTCGATGTTACTCTGACATTTACCACCTACCTAAACATTGTTGCAGACCAAGTCACCTCTTCAATGGTGTTCCCTAATAGCAGTGGCCTCTTTCAGCAGGATAATGCTCCCTGCTGCACTGCAAAAAATGTTCAGGAATGCTTTGAGGAACATGACAAAGAGTTCAAGGTGTTGACTTGGCCTCAAAATTCCCCAGATCTCAATCCGATCAAGCATCTGTGGGGTGTGGTGGACAAACAAGTCCGATCCATAGAGGCCCCACCTCGCACCTTACAGGACATAAAGGATCTACTGCTAACATCTTGTTGCCAGATACCACAGCACACCTTCAGAGGTCTTGTGGAGTCCATGCCTCGACGGCTTAGAGCTGTTTTGGTGGCACAAGGGACAAGGGGGACCTACGCAATATTAGGCAGGTGGCTTTAATGTTATGGCTGATCGGTGTATAACACAGTATAACGTCCACATGAATCTCATTGCTGTGTTATTCTCAAAATAGAATTTTTGCACATTAGAAATGGAGTAAAGGACATATAGAAAAGATGAGAGATGAAAAAAGATGAGTGGGACAGAACCGAGACAAAGAGAGGAGCAGAAAGTCAGAGTGTGTAAACAATTAAAGCAAATAGAGAAGCAACAAAGACAAAAACACCCTCTCCCTCTGAGTCAGTTCTGCTTGACTGTGTACCTATGAGGCTGTTTATCGAACTGCAGACTCAACACTCGCTTGCGTGTTAACCTTTAACCTTTGTAGGAATTACGACCAGACGCTGGTACACACACACACACACACACACACACACACACACACACACACACACACACACACACACGCACAGAACGCGGAGTATGTTTACAACCCTGGATATTGCTAGTTCGGAGGCTCTTATGGAGAATCAATAAAGCGGTTACGAGGGGAGGAGATTGGAGCAGTGTAATGGTCTAAAGTGCTCATACTCAGAGGGCTTTCTCTGAGACCTACACACACACGCACCTTCGACCGTCCATCGACTTTCTTAGTCCAATGAGACCACACACGGCCTCGCTTTGCAAGGACTGCAGATTTGCTTATTGGTGCTAAAATAGTTTGCAGACGAATCATTATTACGTAGCTGCAAATTACATGCACACACTGTGTATGTTACAATCTACACAATGTGTATGTTACAATCTACACAAACCAGTTCAAATTCTACTGCATTCATACCTACAAGTGACAAATCACTACAAGGCCCTTGTGGGTGTGTAGTGACTCACACCATGGTAGTTTGCATCAGTCAAACCATGAGGTTTTCTGGCAACATTCAGATATAGCTCGGACCAGATGAGAAAATGTGTTGTCCATGCTAAATACATTTTTTGTATAATGTGTATTGATTTGTAGTCAGCTATTTAATGAAAAAATTACAAAAAACATGAAAAATGAAAAAGTACAGAACATTTTTACGAACGTAACTCATCAATAAAAGCCTTGCTATGAAAAGCTCATTTTTTCCCGTCAGGCTGATAAAAAATCTGCCACAGAAGTGAGGTACAAATAACCAGTGAGAGTGTAAGTGTAACTGGCTGGATAGGATTAAAACTTATAGTGTGCAATATATACCAAGCGGCTACTTTAACACCAGTCCCTCCAGGATTTTGCGATTCTGCGATTGCAGAAACGTACACAAAATCAAGCAAACTCAATATTCGGAGGACGTTGCAATTTTCCAAAATTACCGCAGATTGTCTGCGACATTTTTTCGAACATGAGCACAACTGAAAGGTCTCATTTACAAACAAACATCACTGTGAAAGACCGTGCAAAACAATTTTGTGCAATTGCAATTTCGCCAATTCAAGTAGCTTTCTGCAACTAAAGCACAAAAAACTCTGCAAACTGCATCGCAAATTTTGAAAAAAGCTGCACAACAATAAAAAAAAACTGCTGAAATCCTGTATGGACTGACAAACTGCTCATTTATGCAATCAGCCAAACAATTGAATCAGCACCTAGTCTTTTTCCAATCTCCACTTCCCAGATTCTGTGAGTCTGTACCCATTGTAGCCTCAGATTCCTGTTCTTCGCTGACAAGAGTGGAACTTGTTGTGGTCTTCTACTGGTGTAGCCCATCCGCCTCAAATTTTGACAAGTGGTGTGCTCTGAGATGCTTTTCTGCTCATCATGGCTGTAAAGAGTTCTTATTTGAGTTACTGTAGACTTCCTGTCAGCTTGACAAAGTCTGGCATTCTCCTCTGACCTCTCTTATCAAGAAGGCCTGCAGAATTGTTGCTCATCTGATGCAACCATTCTGTGTAACCTTTAGTGACTGTTGTGTGTGAAAGTCCCAGAAGATCAGCAGTTTCTGAACTACTCAAACTAGACGGTCTGGCACCAACAACCATGCCTTGGACAAAGTCACTGAGATCATATTTATTATAAACATGTTTTGGTGTTTGATGTGAACATTAACTGAAGCTACAAGTTGATGTTCTGGCTTAGTGGTTAGCACACTTGACTCACACCTCCAGGGTTGAGGGGTTCGATTTCTGCCTTGTGTGCACGGAGCTTGCATGTTCTCCCTGTGCTTTGGGGGTTTCCTCCAGGTACTCCAGTTTCCTCCCCTAGTCCAAAGACATGCGCTGTAGCCTGATTGGCATCTCTGAATTGTCCGTAGTATGTGATTGGGCCCTGTGATGGGTTGGCACCCCGTCCAGGATGTCCCCCACCTTGTGCCTCGGGTCCCCTGGGATAGGCTCCAGGCTCCCGGCGACCCTGTGTAGGATATGCGGTATGGAAAATGGACGGATGGATAGAAAACTGAAGTTGTGAGCGTAGAGAACTTGGAGGACATCAGACAACCTGTGCCAAGGAACACAAAGCCACTAATCTGAATTTGTTGTTTTACCACGTCATCATTAATTTGCTTAAGATTTAGAAAATCTGAGTTCCAATATCACTGTTGCTATTCCAGTGTCATTGTTGCTATTTCCTGAGACCATAGGAAACAAACAGTCAATTGCTTTGTTGTTTACTCGTGTGAATGCAAGCTGAGGAGTTTAGAGAGGCTGCTGTGCATCCTAGAAATCCAACTCTGTCCATTTTGCCATTTTGCAAATGCTAGAACACTCCAAAACCATTTTATCAAGTCTCCTTGACAGCCATTTTCTGAGTGTTCATACAGTGTAGTCTTGGTGAGAAACCTTGTCTAATACCAATAATACACCGATAATACAAATTGTTCTACAAACATATTATTTAAAATGACTTACAACAAAAACGATACAATTCACTACGTTATCTGCAACATATGCAGTAGCTAGAGGTCATTTTTTCCGTCCCTTCAAGATACTGAATGTCTATTTTCTTTGTTTTAAAATATTTCAAAATTTTAAACCTTCTGTTTATTTCCAATTTTAACTGAAAAAAAAACAAAATCCCAGGTTTTCAATGTGGTCTCATTCTTTCGGGGCACACTGTTTATGACATCAGCCCAGCTTGCGAGCTCCCAAATGATTTAAACCATCGAGCCACACTGGCTCACACTGATTATTTGTCAAAAATATGGGGCTGTAGGGCATTTTGAGTCATGCTGACCAATCAGGAAGCAGCATGTGTTTACGCTTGTGGAAATATAGTTGCTTATTTTCTCAGGGACCCTAAGAAAGGAGTGAAAATAAAACAATACTGTGGAATTATCGCAGGAGACCCAGTTGTTCTACACTATTTATTCCGAAAATGACCATGACCAGGCCCTCACAAAATAAAATGCATGGGTATAGTATTTTTTTTTTTACTGTAGTATATGGTTTGAGATAAAACCATACACACATCCCTTTACTGATACTGACAGATATTTGATCATCTATGTCCTCTTAAGGAGTGGGAGATAGTGAAGACATTTCGAGTTGAAGCTTATTATGGAGGCGCGGTGGGTCCAGGGGAGTAACAGATATGGCAGTAGATGTAAAACGGACGTGTAAAAGGGACAGTTTTTCTTTGTACCATTTGTACTACATCCAAGTACCCCTAGGAGTAGGAGCAAGGCCGTTTCTAGCTATAAACAGTCGCTTAGGAGCCTTGAGCCACCAGATGGCCCAGTAAGTCTATGGTTCAGGCTTTTTGGTGGGTAGGAGAGGGTGGTCCAAATAGGATGTCGCGAAACACTGATGCAACTATACAACTCCATACATCTATGAAGTAATCTCATAATGGCATATGTGTGACGGAGATGCTCTCCCAATGCCATGACCTTACTGAAAGTCATGCAGTATCCTCTTTTAAGAGAATTAAATGTCACAACCTGTTCAGGGGGTCTCGGAAACAATTAGTAGGAGTTCCTGCGTTTTTTAATACATACACATACACACAAGGAAATACTATCAAAGCAACATTCTTCCATACTTCAACAGTTCATGTCAGAATCTCAAGACATTACCATCCGGACCACATCAGACCTACAGAGTGTGCGCGTGTGTGTGTGTGTGTGTGTGTGTGTGTATCTGGGGTACCAGCTCAGGGAAATGTAATACGGATGAAGAGGTGTGTGCGTATCACAGTCTGTCTAGCCTGATGCATGTGTTTGCATTAACCTCCATGTCCTCTGTCCTCTCCCACAGGTCTCATCTTACCTCTTTTTGCGTGATGTGTGTGTGTGTTTGTGTGTGTGTGTGTGGAAACATAACAGAACGATGGGTGGAGAGACAGGATCTGTTTGAAAGTGCGTGTCTTGTGTATGAATGATGAATATTTTATCTGGCGGTCACCCGTCTTTTGCTGATCAAATACACGTTGTTGAAGCAGGCATCTCATTCGACGCCTCCTTTCTGTCCTTGAACTTATTCTTCCCTTCCAGTGCCTTTCTCATCCACCACCTTTTCTTGTCTCTCTCTGTCAGTATCCCTCCATCTGGCTCTCTTTAACTTTCTTCGTTCTCTACGTGACACCTCTCTCGCTTGCCCTCTCCCCTCTGTCCCTCTTTCTCTTTCTCGCACTCTCTATCTATCAGGGTTTCTCTTGTGACTGTTGGTGCAATACCAAGTCAATATGCTGCTCCGGGTGGTGTTGACACCTGTCAGTCGCTCTGTGTGCGTGTGTGCGTGTGTGTGTGTGTGTGTGTGTAAAAGTTAGAAACTTGTTTACTTACTGCCCCAGCTCTATATGTGTGTTGTATTTAGACACGTACACTACACTGTGTAACTAATGAAGCTTAAAGAACGAGCAATACACGCATTAGATGCACAGACACACACTTATTCGTTGGAAGGATTCCATTGATGCTGTAATTACCTCTAATCCCCTTTTCCCACAACAGCGCTGCCTAATTTTGAACCGTTCTGTGCATTTTCAGCACTAAAGAGCTGCAAAAAAAAACCAAACAAAAAAAAAAAAAAAACGTCTGTTCCAGCACCACAATGCTGGTCTGGAACAAAAACTGTTAACATCAGAGGTTATTTCATCACCATGACAACAACCTAAGCAAGATATCCTCATGACCATTTAGACGAGCTGTGAAGAGTGCAAGCGGTTTGGAGAAATTTGCAAAAGTAAATACCGCAACCACGACTCAGTCTGCAGAAGAAACAAGCATTTTGGGGGCAAGTGCAAAAAAAAAAAAAAAAAAAAAAATGAATAGGTGCTAAATGCAGGAGCTACTTCTAACAGATATAAAATCTTAATCAAATCTGCAGATTAAGATGCCTGTGGTCATAAATCCATCCATCCATCCATTTTCTGTACCACTTATCTGACACAGGGTCATGGGGGAACCTGGAGTCTATCCCAGGGGACTCGGGGCACAAGGCGGGGGACACCCTGGATGGGATGCCAATCCATCACAGGGCACAATCGCACATCCATTCACACACTACTGACAATTTAGAGATGCCAATCAGCCTACAACGCATGTCTTTGGACTGCAGGAAACCGGAATACCCGGAGAAAACCCCCAAAGCACGGGGAGAACATGCAAACTCCGCGAACACAGGATGGAAGCAGGAATGGAACCCTGGAGGTGCGAGGCAAACGTGGTAACACTAAGCCACCGTGCTGTCCTTAAACCATTTAAATAGGCTAAAAACTATAATAAAAATTTTTTAAAAACCTATAATATATATAACTATAATAACTAGTTGTGCTGTGTAACAAAATTAAAACCATCACAGACCCTCTGGCTCTGCTTCACTGACTCCTAAGGTTCTCTCCATCCCTCTTTGAGAACCACTGGTTTAAAATAAATAAATAAATAAATAAAAATCAATAGACGTTTTCAGTAACACCTGATAAACTGAACGCTTTCCGCTCGATGTGCAAAGTCATTCTATGTTCCATAATAAATTGATTTTCTGAAGTACGGCTCAAATGACAGCATTATTCTAGGTCTAGTAACACTTAACACAGAGTGTGCCTTTAATTCCGCTATCTATAACCTTTAATCCTTGTGAGTGAAAGATGGTTTCGAGTAAGCCAAATGGAGGCCATCAAAATGTCCCATCAGTGTCAGAATGTCCTTGTGCGCACATTTTCTTTGAACAAGAAGAGTAAAAATAGCACACGGGCACGCACGCACACACACGCACACACACACACACACACACACACACACACACACAGCTATACACCTGTATGCACAGTTTCTTTGCCTTGCTTCTTTAATATTGGTGAATCAGAGAGAGGGAGAGAGAGAGAGAGAGAGAGAGAGAGAGAGAGAGAGAGAGAGAGAGAGAGAGAGAGAGAGAGAGAGAGAAAGGTAAAGCGCTGATGGCTGTGAGATTTGTAAAGGCCAGGGCACAGAGGTCTGTCTATGCTGAGGAGTTTAATGAATACAAGAGATGTAGAAGAACGTGAAAGTGAAGACTGAAATACTTTTGAAACCATATGACAGATGTGTGTGTGTGTGTGTGTGAGAGAGAGAGAGAGAGAGAGAGAGAGAGAGAGAGAGAGAGAGAGAGAGAGAGAGAGAAAGGGAGGAAGATGTGGAAGTGATGTTCATCCTGCACTCTCACTACTAGTTTTTCCCTTCATCATTTCTTCATGTTGTCTCCCTAACTCTCCATGCTCATTTCTCAATGCTTATTTCTCCTCACACTCCTCTGCCCCCGCCATGACGTCTATCTTTTTCCTGTCGTGGTGCCAGTCTTCTCCTTGTCGCCTTGCCTTTTCAGTCACCACCCTATATCTGTCTCTTTCTTCTTTATTTCCATATCTATATCTTTCGAATTATCTCTTCATTTTGTCCTCCCTTGGCTCCTGCCGACTCGGCGCTCTGTGAGCGGGCCATATGTAAAATACCTATCTTTCTCTCTTCCGTCGGTTTCCTCATTTCCCTCGTTCCTTATCTCCTTGCATTGACCCCCTTCATCTCGCTCTCTCTCCCTGTGACACCCTGCAGTGCTCCCTCATTTCCCTCTATCTCTCTGTCTCTCCACGAACTCCCTCCCTCGCTCCTTTCCTACCTATAGAAGAACATTTGATATTCAGACTGGATTTTTTAAACATTTTTTTATTTATTTATCTGCCCGGTTTGTCCCAAAACGACTCCCGCCAGTCGCCAAGAATGGAGTTGCATGATAAAGGCGGATCAAATATCCCAACCTGAACACACTGTATCAGAGGGACAAGAACGCACACACACACACACACACACACACACACACACACACAGAAAATTGTTACCATCCTGTTGCATTTTTTAAATCTGCTTCCCCTCTGTCACACTTCCTATTTGCACCTCTCTCTCTCTCTCTCTCTCTCTCTCTCTCTCTCTCTCTCTCTCTCCATCTCTTTTATTGGATTTTGACAGCAAGCATACTGCACTAATTAAAGTTCAACACAAGTGTGTGTGTGTGTGTGTATGTGTGTGTAAAGAGAATGAGAAGTTGGGAAGTTGGGGTGTGTTAATGTTTGCTTAGGGGTCAGTCAAATATAATGACTCCCCTTTTCTTTCAGCGCCGTAAAACCCTCCCATCAGCAATCTCCCAGAACTCTTCCTCTGAGATACACCTGGGTGTTTTATGGCCTATAAAATGCTGTATTTTGCTGTTGTTGTTGTTTTTTGTTTTTTTTTTGTAATGATGTTTTCTTATGAGTCTCACGTCCACCTCGGTATGACTAAGCTCTCTCTCACTTCGTTTGTCTCTCCTCACTTTCAAACCCTTTCTGTGTGTCTCTCTACCCTCCTTCAGACGTCCGCTTTTACGTGGCGATGAATCAGGACAAAAGGAACCTTAGGAATGTGCCAATATACTTTGTACAGTTCCTGGGAAATTATTCACAGGTTGCTGAGAAAAAGGCGTCCACGGTTTTTGGGGTGGCGTGTTTTAAAACGTAAGTAGTTTGTCGATTCACTGGAAAATGAAGGAGATGTTGGCCATGCATGCTGAGGAGGAAATTCCTTGTTAAGTGAATGGTAACGGTAATCTGGGAGCAAATGTAGAAAATCAGGGTGTATATTTACAGAAAAAAGAGTCCTGGAGGGTTTTTTTTTATAATTAATAGTTAGCACTTAGGTTCCTAAAGTCAGACTTTTTCTCATGAAAAAAATGCCTAGCGACAAACTAGGGTACAAACTTATGGAATTTAATTTGTGTATTGAATGTAACTTTTCAAAAATCAATCAAAAATATACAGTGAGAAAGAAGAGAAACACTCTGAAACTGAAAACAGTGAACTCAGTGGCAAAAATGTAACACGGCCTTCAAATGAACAGCAGTCTTTGTTAACGGTTTTCTAAGCTTCGTTTTTGCTAATCATGGTTTATGAATGTGCTGCCAGAGTTTTCGTTTACGCTTTCAAACTTTTCATTCACGTTCCGCAAGTTTATGTTCGCCATTCTGGTACAAACCTCACATGTGCATGTGAGCGGGGCTTAGCAGCGATTTACTCTCAATGGCTAGTGAGATTTGGATTGACAGCTCGAGTGTCCAGCTGCGTGTGGCTCCTGAGAGCTCCTCTCGAAAAAATAGTCGTATGAGACTACCCAAACCTCACATATTAATTAAGAGCTAATATACTGACTAAGTAAGTAATTAAGCAATTTCCGCTACAAAGTACAAACGCTATAACTATACAGAGGGCCGCATACAGAACGCTCTACAAAATTCACACCACTGAAGCCTCTTCTTCCAGGTCAGGGAGTTGTCAATCCAAACCTCACTAGCCAATCAGAGTAAACCGCTGTTAAGCCCCGCCCACACGAGAGGTTTGTGCCAGAATGGCGAATGTAAACTTGCGGAACGTAAATGAAAAGTTTGAAAGTGTAAATGAAAACTCTGGCAGCGCGTTCATAAACCATGATTAGTGAAAACGAACCTTAGAAAACTGCTAACAAAGAATGCTCTTTATTTGAGTTCACTTCTTTCTCATTGTATATTTTTGTTAGTTTCTTGAAAAGTTATGTTCAATACTTTTGGCACAAATTTAATTCCATACAAACTAGGCTATTAGATTTGACCTGTGAGCTGAGAGAAGACGCCGGTAATAAACATACTCGGATGTTTGAGTTGCTGTTTGTCACATCCTGTGTAAATTCAAGGATATACTTTATACATAACTATCTACGTAGAAGCAGTGGTTACACAAGCAGCATTGTTCACACATCGTTTCCCTGTGTACCTTTTACACCTTTTACCTTTTCTGCCGTCATGAAGCTGAACGAGAAATCTCTTTACAAGATCCGGAGGTACACAAATCAGACTTTTCGGCAGGTTCCAAACTCAAACACTGAGCGTAATGAGTAAATTGGTTTGTGTTGATACTCACAAACTGTCCAGAACCGGGATAAGCATATGATTTGAGACACAGTTCTAGTTTATTCCGTGTGATGGTATTGAGTTTTCCCTACTCACAGTTTAATTTTTTAAAAATCGCAATTAACAATTGAATCATCCAGAACCAACACCCTAAGAAAGACAGGAAAGGAAAATTTTCCATTATTTCTGGCTTAAGGAGAGTATGGCAGGTCGTAACAATATTATCAGATGTGCAGTCGGGAGCTGCATGCTGGCAGTGGCAATCGTAAAATCTCAGCTGGATGGTGGATTTTCAGGTGATTCCACAGTAATTTGCAGTAAACAATTTAAAAAAAACAATATTAGTACATTTTCAGTTGATCCATTTACAAATCGTTTGTCGCGTGTCCACGTGGCTGGCATTATCACTGTTGGTGCTGCTGCTCAAAGTGTCAAAGGGTGAATGTGACTGGTGCAGGAGGGTTAATTTAATCATTCAATCATTATTAACATTATTTGTAAAGTGTGAGATCTGACACTTTGGTGTCGGTATATTTAATCTTAAGTCAAAGATTTCGTCCTAGTTTTCCTTTCACGACATCTCTAGTATGTTAACCGTACATGTCTAGTGGTCGACTGATATATTGCCAAGGCTGATATATCGGCCGATATTTGGCATTTTTTAATGATCTGCATCGGCTGATAAATCTTCCCGTTTGGCTGATATGTGACAAGCCAGACTTTTGATGTCATATAGTGCATAAGTGGGCTAAAAACGGCCCACTCAGACATGTCGCGAGTAAAAGACAGACAGTAAAATGAGCGGTCATCGTTTGCTTTTTAAAGTGACGTTACTTAATGTTACACACAACAACACTCTGGCGTGCTACAAAGTCTTATACAAACAGTACCGTGAGATGTCAGATACACAGGCCAGCAGTAGCGAACAAGCTCGCGGTGAACTCCCACAGGGACACAGACGTGCAAGGAACGAGTTCAAACAAAACCAAAAACATTTTACCTCACGAACAATCACAAATCCCACGACTGGCTCTTCCTCAGACACCTGCTTCGTCTTCGGTAACTTGTTGACTGTTTTCCTGCGGACTCAAAAGCCTGTGTACCCCCGAATCAAAACCTGGCTCGGGTGAGCTGGATGAGACCTGAACACTGTATGTGACGTAAGTTGCGAGATGCTAAGTTTGAATTCCTAGATTTTACATTCATGTGCACCATGGATTTAATTGTCCACGATTAATGTAATATCATGTGTAGTGTACCTTTTCGTGTGTTCCGGCCTTTTTTGGTGCTAAGCTACATGCTGCTAACTAAGCATAATGGTACTGGTACACAATATATGCCTTTTGTCATGAGGGGTATTATTATTTTTTACAGAGACAGACAAGCATAAATCTTTATTATTCAAATAATACCCTATACTTTGACTTAAAGTATACTTAAAGAAGTAAAACAACCAGTTAATGACTAAAGGAACTATATGAGATTTATTAGTAACTATGTATTGTAGATAAGATACATGAATTAAACATAGTATTTTTGTCTTTAATTAATGATCATTGATCAGATTTGTTCACTAAATTAATTATAAACAGTACTGTGCAAAAGTTTTAGGCACATGCAAAGAAATGCTGTAGAGCAAAGATGCCTTCAGAATAATGAAATTAAATGTTTCTACATTTAACAAAAAAAAAATACAGTAAAGAGCAGTAAACAGTAGTAAATGAAACAAAGTCAATATTAGGTGTGACAAAAAAATAAAAATAGTGCAGTTTTGTACAATGTGTGCAGTTTAATAAGGAAATTAGCTGGTAAGTTTTATTGAGCATCTTGCAGAACCAGCCACAGTTCTTCTGGAGACTTTGACATACAAACATTTGTAACATTTAATTTTGTGCTAGAAAACTAATGTTTGGGAATCTAAAATGTTTTTTGTACTGACTTGATAATGTAGAAGTCATAAAATAAAAAATCTATAACAAAGTCTGTACTAAAAAAAAAAAAAATAGGGTGCCTAAAACATTGCACAGTACTGTGGGTATATCTATAACCTGCTACTGGATTACTGCAGCATTAACTATTTATGTGGCTGGAAAATCAAATTATACATAAGTTTTAAACTAAAATGTTTTTTTAATTATTAATATTTTTTTATTCTGCTATAAGGCTGGACACAAAACAAATCCTCTATGGGAGTAAACATTATGCACAATAAATATTAATTTACTGTAGTTTCACCAATTTTCTGTATGTCTCATTTGCCGTAATTAAATTTGGGTTATATCGGCTTCATAGTGGCCATATTGGTTGCTTTTTTTTTTTTTTTTTTTTTTTTTTTTAAGATATCGGCACTGGCCATTAAAAAATCCATATCGTTCGACCACCATACTTGTCTAATGTTTGCTAACATGCCACCATGCACACATACAATGATAGAATTTATTTCACATTAATGAGCTCAAAACATTCTCCATCTACCATGACAGAAAATCAGAGCGCCCTGCAAGTCTAGTCGAGAGCACGTTACTATCGTAGAACTCAAAACACCTGCACGAATAATTCCAGAGTCAGATGTCGACTGGCTCATCTCCCATTTCTATTGGGGAAAGGGGTTTTGGTGTATTTTTTACGGATAGCTTGTAGCAGTGTGCTCGCAAAATGCAAAACGTGTAAAGGTCGGCAGGTCTGTTAACGTAACTGGAGCAAAAGTTTCGGGACATCTTGGCAGTGTGAGACTGTGGAGGGACGATTAAATCGTTATATCGTATGAGCCTGTGTGTGCCTCGCATGAATTTTTTTGGACATCAATGCACAGAATGAACGCAGGATATACACACCAGTCATCATGCATATTCAAAGACGGAAAGTCAGGGTGTGCATCGTAATAAAATACCAGCTAAAGCCTGACAAATCCTGAACATTAGCAATACATGTATGAAAATAATGTCACAGGTTTTTTTGTGTCACACACATACCCCTTATTCAGTTCATTTCTCTCTCCATTTATCTCTATCTTTCCTTCTTCCCTTCTTGCTGGTCTGTATTTCTCTCTAACTCACTATCTGTCTAACCCGTGAGAGCAATGCATTGTGGGAGAGAGGACAGAGCAGGACTTCCTTTTGAAATGATGGAAGTAAAGGAGACAGTGTGAGGAAATAAGGTCAGTCTGACTCTTTCTCCTCCTGTCTCTGTGTTGGCCTACACTCCCACTCATCCGCTGTGTGTGTGTGTGTGTGTGTGTGTGTGTGTGTGGGTGTGCGCATTGTGTGTGACCTTTGTAGCCCAGGGTGAGTCACCTCCTTGGCACATTAAATCTCATTTATATTGTATGCATAATTTTAGAACATTCACAGAACTGGAGAGTTGCCATGTGCACGCACACACACACACACACACACACACACACACACACACACACACACACACACACACACACACACACACACACACACAGGTGATAAGCGTGCTGACAAATCTTGTTTAATGGTTACAGCTATTAAATATTTGAAGGTTAACCATCCTTTCTGTGATTAATAAATAAAAATGTAAATCAATCCCAAAATTAAAAAAAAAAAGAAACAAAAAGCAGTTTATAGGTGACAGGCTTATTTCTCAGAGGGGTAAAAAACTCATCCAGCGTCTGTGCCGCCTCATCGGGTCACAATTGTTTCGGCACATCTACACGATGTCTTTGTGTTAATCGAAAGAGAAGAAGCGGCGTTTGTTGCTTTCTGGTCCTCGAGGCCAGCAGGTTCTTCAGCTCAGCTTACTACACTGTTTAATGTAATAAAAAAAGAAACAATTAGCGGGGGAAAAACTGTAACCTAATTTTCTTCCCTCCCCTGCATGTCGTTAATCACCAAGACACGCTGTGTGAAGTTTGCTTCTTTAGTTTTGCGCTGAAGCTGTGAGGCTAATGTTGCTTAAAAGTAAATGTACATCACATAGCTTAAAAAACAAAAACAAAAACAAAAAAAACAGTATCTCGAAGACGCATCACTGTCTCAGCACATAGTTTGGTTTCACGCTGCACAAACATCTTATGGGGGAAACGTTTAAAGATAGTAGTTCAACTGATAATATGATAATAACAGATGTCTGTATAATATATATTTATGTCTAATGCACTATTCGGACCGGACAAGTTTAACAGGGGGACGTTAGAGAAATTCGTGTTTCACAGACGTACTTCGCGATTTTTAATCCCGTCCGAATCTGACAAGTCTGTGTTTTCCTCACACGACCTCTGTAAAAATTCAAGAGCAAATTACCTACTGTTGTTCGGCTAACTCGGTGATCCTCTGAGAAATCTAATCCCGTCTGAATGCGAATGTCTGTGATTGCCGATAATATTTTTTCACAACGCTTTTCCTTGTGTGTTTTGGCCAACGTGAACTACCGTAGAAGCTCTTACTAAGGCGCGCGTTTTCTGCTTGCTGCGTGCAATTCAGTATGGATGTACATGTTTTTGCTACCTGGTGAAGAAATAAAATCAACAAGAAGAGCCAAATCACGTAAATTGTTAAGACTGGCCACTGTTATATCAGTGTGAGGTCAGTCTCACCTTCATTTCTGCACTCAGTTATATAATGTTTCAATTAAGTGATCACGTCTTTATTTCAGTGGCTTTATTATAAGCAGCCAGTTCTATAAAATCATGTGAAGTTTATTTTAGTACGTTTTTTTTTAATAACTAATCGTAATAAATTAAAATTAAACAATAAATTAGCACGTGATCTTCTGCAACGCCCGGGTGTACAAAACAGACACTCCCACCTCTGTAATAAACACAGAGATGTTAGTCCTGCCCGAATCGGTACATGGGATCACAGATGTTGGGTGATAAGAACTGTAACTCAAACTACGTTTAGAAAACTAGTCCTGTCCGAATAGTGCTGGAGAACACGTCTTGGCTGACTAACTACCTTTGTGTGAACACAAGACCTGCTGCTCGGGTTCATTCAACCCTTGCAAACCTGCAAAAAATAATGTTGAAACAGCGCGTAGGAAATAGTACCACTCAGTGTTTTCACACTATATGTAGAGTTCACAGCAGAGCCGTAGTGTAGCGGCTGGCCACGTGCGACACACACAGTGCGCGTGCGCTCACGCCTCACGGGGCTGAGACGGCGGTTTCGAAGTCTATCAGCTGTGTGTGACGCAAAAAAGATTCAGAAACGTGTCGGGTGTTGGCCTTTAGTGTGATTCAGTGATTAACACCAAATCCCAAAATGTCACTCAGTGTAGAGAACCTAAAAATATGCTGAAAAAAAGAAACTGATGGAGCGTGAAGAAAGATGGGAGAGGACATGCATGTTCTGAGCAGAGATAAGCCCATGTGAGTTCTTCTTAAATCCTTTTCTTATATATATACATATATATATATATATATATATATATATATATATATATATATATATATATATATATATATATATATATATATATAGAGAGAGAGAGAGAGAGAGAGAGAGACACACACACACACACACACACACACACACAAACCAATCAGCCATAACATTAAAACCACCTGCCTAATATTGTGTAGGTCCCCCTTGTGCCACCAAAACAGCTCTGAGCCATCTCCACAAGACTTCTGAAGGTGTGCTGTGGTATCTGGCACCAAGAATTTAGCAGCAGATCCTTTAAGTCCTGTAAGTAGGGCCTCCATGGATTGGACTTGTTTATCCAGCACATCCCACCAATGCTCGATCGGATCCTTAAACCATTTCTGAACAATTTTTGCAGTGTGGCAGGGAGCATTATCCTGCTGAAAGAATGCACTGCCATTAGGGAACACCGCTGCCATGAAGGGGTGTACTTTGTCTGTAACAATGTTTAGGTAGGTGGTATGTGTCAAAGTAACATCCATATGAATGCCAGGACCCAGCAGGTTTCCCAGCAGAACATTGCCCAGAGCATCACACTGCCTCTGCCGACTTGCCTTCTTCACATAATGCATCCTGGTGCCATCTCTTCCCCAGGTAAGTGATGCACACGCAACTGGCTGTCCACATGATGTAAAAAAAAAAAAAAACGTGTGCCCATATGACGCTTTCGGCGGTGGACAGGAGTCAGCATGGGCACTCTGACTGGTCGGCTGCTACACAGCCCCATACACAGCAAGCTGCGAAGCACTGTGTGTTCTGACACCTTTCTATCATAGCCAGCATTGACTATTTCAGCAATTTGTGCTACAGCAGCTCTTCTGTGGGATCGGACCAGATGGGCTAGCCTTCACTCCCCACGCGCATCAATGAGCCTTGGCCCACCAATGATCTGTAGTTGTCCTTCCTTGGACCACTTGACAGGTGGCGTTTTAAGAAGATAATCAATGTTATTCTCTTCACTTGTCAGTGGTATTAATGTTATGGCTGATCAGTGTATATAAGACAACACCTGTCTTTGGACTGGGGGAGGAAACCGAAGTGCCCAGAGGAAACCCAGGGAGAACATGTAAACTCCGTGCACACAGGGCAGAGGCAGGACTCAAACCCCCAACCGTGGAGGTGCGAGGCAAACAAGCTAACCACTCAGTATGATAAATGTCATACACAAGACAATTGTGCAGGTTTTATTTTGGGCCAAAGTGTTCCTTTGTCTGTGTACACACACACACACACACACACACACACACACACACACACACACACACACACACACACTTATGCTTCTCAGCCAGTAGTGAGTATAGTGAGGGGCTCTTAAAAATGATCAGAGCTGCTGCGTGCAGTTAGGCCTGGTTTATACTTGTTATGCTTGTGTATTTGTGAGCATGTGAGGGTGTTTTGTGTGGGAGGTTAACCTGCTGTCTGCCTTTATACCTGTGTGTAATGTGAATGTGTACACTAGGGTCTGAAAATGGAAAACTGATCAAAACTCTCTGAAAGTGATTTACTGCATAAAGTATATATAAATAAGAAGAAAGTACTGGATGTGGATCTAAATCACCAGTACTGTTGTTAGTTATTAAACATGACCAGATTGGCGATTGTCTACACAGACAAAGATGAGTCAAAGGAAAGAGTGGATATTGTCTATTAAAAAAGAATATGTTACTGATCTTCGGCACTTTCACTTTTCGACCATACATTATTAGTATCAGAAATTATTATTATTAAATGATGTAATATCCAGCTGTCAGTATGGGATATAGTTGAGTGGTTCACGCCCATGCCAACATTTGCCCATTCATATATAATAGTGCTAGTCTATTTTCTTTTTTTTTTTTTCAGTGTTGCTCTTTTGGTACATAGCATAACATTTGACAGCAAAAAAAACGCTATCTACTTCTTCAGTCCGCATTTTCTATCCCCTTATTTTTTGTGATCTTAAATGTGAGAGCTTGTGTTTAAAGACAGTGGTGGAGATCTGTGGTTCTCAAAGCGAGAGGGGGTCCTTGAAGCATAACCGGGGGGGGGGTCCTTTGGTTTATTTATTTATTTATTTATTTTTGTTACAGTGATGGAAATCATAGTGCACATTGTCAAAGACATTATATACATATTGACTGCATAAATAAATATTCACGTGACTTTTTTGAATACAATTGTACAAGGCCAATTTTGAATTATTCTGGCACGCAAATGTGTTTCAACAGAGAAATATAAACCATCCTTAAAGTGCCCCTATTATGCTATTTTAAAGGTTCCTAATTTTGTTTTGGAGGTCCACTACAATAGGTTTACATGCATCCAAGGTCAAAAAAATTTTGAATTTTCTCATAATATACATTGTAGCATCACCTCTTTTCTCACAGTGTCAGAAACAGTTTGATCGAGGATCCGGTCTCTCTGCGCCACTCCTTTCCGAGAGCCTACTCTGCTCTGATTGGTCAGATGGCCCAGTCTGTTGTGATTGGTATACAGCGCGTGTCGGAAACGAAACAGCGTCTTCTCGACATGGCGACAACGCGAACCAAACTCTTCCAGGCCTCAGCTACAACTACAGTGTCTGAGGGCGGGTCAAAGTAGACGTTGTTCGCGGGCAACCAGTGAAGACCATAGGCGGGGATTATGCAAATTTGTTACAAACCTACGTAGGTTCGAGCAGGAAGTAAGGATGGAATTCCTGACGACTCGTTTCAGGCAGGTCAGAATCGGTTCTTTCTTGTGGGAGACGATAACTCCATTTGTCGTGCACTTTGATCTTTGAAACGTTGCAGACCTTTTACATTCACAAACAGCCATATTACACTACACGAAAGGTAATATCTGAAAAAGCACAATAGGGGCACTTTAAGACTTAATAATTCAACACAAATACAAACAGGTCTCTTTATACATTTTCACGCTGTTTTGTTCCATTTCGTCAAAACTCAAAGCTCAAATGAGCTATTAGTGGAGCGGCAGCTCTACTGCGTCTCAGCGGCTACAATCAAGACCTGCAATGCGATTTCGATCTGCACAGCCTGTAAGCAGCACAAGCAACAACTTGCCGGAACATCCCTTAACGCCCTACCTGTTCTCAGCACTACAGATGAAATTAGGCTTCTCTGTTTTCAGTGCCAGTCAGCAGGATCCCTGATCCCAAGCTGTTTTCCCACAATCCTTCGGTATGTATGCAGATGGAGCCGCTGGGACTCGAAGGGGCTGCGATCGGCCTGAATCCGATGAGGCGAAGAGGAAACTGAAGAGGCGTGTTAGGAGCAACGTGAAATATTCATGGAGACGAAATGGGAACTTCGGAGCTGGAATTTTTATTTGTGTGTTTATGCTAATGCTGCGCAGCATAGGGGCAGAAGAGGGATGCATAAACACACACACACACACACTTATAGGTATACAGGGTTTTTTGGGATTCATGTTTATGGAATTTCATTTTCAGCATTGCAAAGGGTGAAGATGGACATTAAATACAGATGTGAAATGTAGTTCTATAACAGTGTTTCCATCACGGTGGACTTATGTTTGATAAAGGTGGGGGTTGTGAAAGATTAAAACTAATTAACTAACCATTCCTTTCTTAGTAACAATATGTGTGGCAATCTGCAAAAAACCGGTCAGTAGACACTAGGGTTGGAAAATTCTGGAAAATTGAACAAAATTCAGTTTTTCTGTCAATAATATACATATATATGTCATCTCTATTTTAAGAAGAATATACAGGGTGTCCCAAAAGTCTATACATAAAGGACTATGTTCACCAGCATCACGTCGGTTGCGCTTCGTCAGTGGATGTTCGTGGACGTCCACTCCTCGGTTGGTCCGCAACACTTCCAGTGTTTTGAATTTGTTAATAATTTTGGCAACAGTGTTGTGTGTGATGTGCTCGCCATGTTTCCTGTTAAAGTCCACCGTGACCTTGCGACAGCTTCCCGATCCAGCCATGAGAATGATTTCAATACATTCTTATTAGACATTTTTGCTGTTTTTATTAAGCTACTCAGTAAGAATCCAGTGTACCAAATACAGCATTAAATGCAGTCAGTGTGACTCAAAATGCTGAAAATCTAGCTAGCTAATTCTAAGTTTGTCTACTATATGATCAATATACATACTTTATATATATGATTATTTGCCTAATACACCCAATCAATTCAGCTTATAATAAGATACCGGCTGTCAAAATGTCCGAGATGCTTCTGCACCGTCACGTCATCATCAAAACAGAGAAGAGCGCTTACATTTTATTTTAAAATAAAACATAACTGACCGTGAGCAGAAATCAGCTGAGAGACGAGAGGCTTGTGTTTAAACGCTGTGAGTGATTTTCCCCCCTCAGGTGATAAGACAAAGACTGATGTGGAGGACACTGGCAATTAAAATGAGAGCCCATTTCCCAGTGTAAATGTATAATTCTTTATAATTTGTCAGTAATGTTGTTTTTCCAGTAGATTAGGTTATGGATGTATAGCTAGGCAGGGCGTCCTTCAGTGGAACTGGAATGCAATCTTTAAATCTTTAAATGCGATTTTCTCCTTTTTAATCAGAATTTAAAATGCTAGAATGTTACTTCTAGTTGATAAACATGCAGCACAGAAACATATTTCCATTCCTGAATGATTGTACTGTAGTTTTCAGAAATATACAGTACTGTGCAAAAGTGTTGGTACATGCAAAGAATTGTTGTAAAGCATTGATGCCTTCAGAAATAATTCAATTAGTGCTGTCAAATTACTGCGTTGTTCTCACCTGTAAGTGAGAAGGTAACTAATGCTTGACTAATTGGATAGTTAAAAACTGCTGCTACGATTAACATAGTAGAAGACGATGGACTGAGAGAAATCTTTTGAATTTGAATAAAATATGTGTTCCAAGTTAAAAGAAGATGCTATTAAATAATAGTATTTGAATTTAAATATACTTTCTTGGTGTTGATTCCACATTAATTCCGTGATTTTACAGTGCTGAGTTCTTCTGTTTTTGTCTAATACTAAATAGTTTTAGATCTACAAATGAAATACAACATAAAACAAAGGCAACCTGAGTAAACACACAATATAGTTTTTTATTTATTTATTTTTATTGAAGCAAAAAAAGTTATCCAACACCTATCACTAATGTGAAAAACTAATTGTTCCCTTAAACTTAAAATCTGGTTGTGCCACCTTTAGCAGCAATAACTGCAACCAAACGCTTCCGATAAATGGAGATCAGTGTTTCGCTTACTTCTAGGACTAGGATTTACTCCTATGCTTTGGATCATTGTCCTGCTGCATAATCCAGTTACACTTGAGATTCAACTTACAGACTGAAGACCTGACATTCTCCTTTAGGATTTTCTGGTAGAGAGCAGAATTCATGTTTCCCTCAATTATTGCAATTGCCCAGGCCCTGAAGCAGCAAAGCATCCCCACACCATCACACTGCCACCACCATGCTTGACTGTAGGTATGATATTCTTTTTGTGGAATTCAGTGTTTGGATTATGCCACATGTAACGGGACCCCTGTCTTCCAAACAGTTCCACTTTCAACTCATCAATCCACACAGCATTCTCCCAAAAGTTTTGGGGATCATCAGTGTGTGTTTTGGCAAAATTCAGATGAGCCTTAATGTCCTTCTGGGTTAGCAGTGGTTTTCACCTCACCACTCTGCCATGGATGCCATTTTTGCCCAGTGTCTTTCTGATAGTGGAGTCATGAACAGTGACCTTTATTGATGCAAGAGAGGCCTGTAGGTCCTTTGATGTTGTCCTCGGCTCCTTTGTGACTTGCTGGATGAGTCGTTGCTGTGCCCTTGGAGGAATTTTGGAAGGTCGGCCACTTCTGGGAAGGTTTACTACTGTGCTGAGTTTATCCATTTGGAGATAATTGCTCTCACTGTGGTTCTTTGGAGTCCCAGAGCCTTTGAAATAGCTTTGTAACCCCAGGCTGATGTATTTCAATCACCTTCTTCCTCACCATTTCTTGAATTTCTTTCAACATTGGCATAGTGTGTTGCTGGGTAAGACCTTTTAACTTTTCAACTTCATGCTGTTGAAAAGTTCTATTTAAGTGTTGATTTGATTGAACAGGGTTTGCAGTAATCAGGCCTGGTTGTGTCTAGTCCAGCTGAACCGCATTATGAATGCAGTTTCATAGATTTTGGGAATTAGTAACAATGGGGGCAAATATATTTTCACACAGGCCCAGTTGGTATTGGAACTTTTTTGCTTCAATAAATAACATTATCATTTAAAAACTGTATTTTGTGTTTACTCAGGTTGCCTTTGTTTTATCTTAGATTTTGTTTTAATTTCTGAAATCATTTAGTGTGAGATATACACAAAACAGAAGAAATCAGGCAAATAGTTTTTCACAGCACTGTACATTTAAATATCCATTATTGCTTATTTTTTTTTATCAGTCGACAGCCCTAAATTAAATGTAATGTTTCTACATTAAAAAAAAAAATAAAAAAATCTATAAAGAGGAGTAAACAAAAATGTTTCATGTGACAACCCTTTGCTTTTTTAAAATACATCAGTACACTTTACACAGTTTTATAAGGTAACTGGTTGGTATGTTTTTCTGAGCCTCTTTGAGAACCTGCCACAGTTCTTACGGAGACTTTGACCGTCACACTTGCTTCTGTTCTTACAGCTAAAACCTGACAGCCTTCATAATGTTCTTTTGTCTGAAAAGTGGTCTATTATGTAATATGTTGCATTCTTTAGTGACATTCAAAACTTTTTCTGTAATACTGAATTCTTTATTGGAAAAGTAATGTTTGGAAGAGGGGTACGGTGGCTTGGTGGTTAGCATGTTTGCCTTGCACCTCCGGGGTTGGGGTTTCGACTCCCGCCTCTGCAGTGTATGTGCGGAGTTTGCATGTTCTCCCTGTGCTTCGGGGGTTCCCTCCTCAAGTCCAAAGACATGCGTTATAGGCTGATTGGCATTTCCAAATTGTCCGTAGTGTGCGATTGTGCCTTGCGATGTGTTGGAAGCCCATCCAGGGTGTACCCCGCCTTGTGCCCCCGAGTTCCCTAGGCTCTAGGCTCCCTCGCGGCCCTGTCTAGGATAAGCGGTACGGAAAATAGATGGATGAATGGATGGATGGATGGATGTTTGGAAATCTAAAATAATGGCTCATGCAGGACATCTTCTAAACATCTAAGACAAAAAAAAGTATTAAAAACTAAGTGTCTAAGACTTTTGCACAGTAATGTATGTCTAGTAGAAAATGTCCAGATTGGACCATGTGAAGGGTTTGCTCAAGCCACCACACATATTTCTTGAAACTGAATGAAACAAACCTCTGCCTCCCACCTCTTTCAAGGCACAGAAGTCGACGCTGAACACTGCTATGACCTTTTAGCTGTCTTGCATTGAACACATTCTTTTAGTCTTGCATTTTGCAGAGCCGTATAAATCTGTCTCAAGACTCAGACTCTATGGCCAGTGTGTTTGTTCGACGTTACTTCTCACCAGGTCTGTATTTTACCTGACACTTGAGCTCATGGAATTTACACGTTTTTTTTGTTTTGTTTCAAAATCGCTAAATCCATTGGTCTCGGCCTTCCGTAACTTCTCCTAAACGTGGGTGATTTGAAGGTGTGTAGCGAATTAAACGCGTGACGTTCTTCTTGGAATTGGCCTGAGTTAAAGACCTTTTCTATTTGTTGTGTATGGAAACTCAAGTAGAAACTGCTTAAGTTGAGAAAACAGAGGGTTCTGCATCATTAAGAATAAAAACAGAGGGTTCTGCATCATTAAGAATAAAAACAAAGGGTTCTGCATCATTAAGAATAAAAACAAAGCGTTATGCACCATTAGCGATAAATAACAGAGGGCCATGCATCGTGTCATGCTGAAATTCTGAACTGGACCTTCAAAAGCACGCGTCTGAGAGAGAAGAAAGACGCGACGTTTTGTTATAGCGCTGAATCCCAATGCCGCTACTGATCCCTTTCCAAAGCCGCAGTGTCGTTTATACACTGTTCTGTAATATTTGTGTGTGCACGAGTGTAAGAATGTTTTCTGTATTGAGGAGGAAAATGTTAGATTGATAGAGATTAACCACACGGTGCGGAAGCTGAAAAAAATAGAGGGCGAGCTCAGCATGAGAAAACTGACAAGCCGAGAAAAGGTGTGTGCGCAAGAAAGAGGCGTAGTGTTAGCCGGGGAACATTATTAGGTTTAATCTGTACCTGACCGCTTTGACAAAGTGATGGTTAGTCCCTCTCTCCCTGTCTGGAAGCTGTTTATTCAGCCATCTGTGCCCCTCCCCCCCACCACACCCCCACACCTCTGTCAGGTCTATCAATCTGTATTCCTCCTGCTATCTCCTACGGTCGCTCTTCCCAATAACCTTTCAAATTAAAACTGATTTCCCCATATGCTTTATTGCCACGGATGTCCTGGGAGCATTATTTCCGAGGCAATAACCTCTGACTCAGTCTGATCCATCTCTGCCTCTCCATCTATCTGGTTTTAATCTTCCTCTTTCCTGCTCTCTCTGCTGGCATGGAGGGCAATACTGGGCCATGGAAGAAAAAAAAAAATCCATTCAATTTTCTCACTAATCGTTTACAGCAGGGCACTGAAACGGAGCAAGAACATAATCACTGACAAAGCTTCCCCTCTGTCCTCTTTTCTTCTCGCTCTCTTCTCTTCTCCATTCCATTCTCTCTCTCGATCTTTGTGTGTGTGAGTGTGTGTGTGTGTGTGTGTGTTTCTGAGGCTGGAGTGGCAAGAGGTCTGGCCAGTGGTGAGTGGATTCGCACTTCCGCTCAGAACTACAAACTGCTCCGTCCTCGTGGTGAAGAAGAGACCTGGGGGGTGAATAAGGCTTCGATTACATGTCAGACAAACAGGCCGCCTTTATGCACATGAGCTCGGTAAATAGGTTTCGATTTCTAATACTCGACAGATGCGAGTATACGCACACGCACTCGCATTCATATCCACCGCGTATCCGTGCAAATCCTCGAGAAGCTTTTCTGTCTGTCATAATACACATACACTGTGGAAATTAGATGGGTGAAAAGGCCCAGACTAGTTCCTACCTTCACTGTGTGTGTGTGTGTGTGTGTGTGTGTGTGTGTGTGTGTGTGTGTGTGTGAGAGAGAGAGAGAGAGAGTGTTCCTCTTTGCACACATTCACACTGTGGCTTCAAATCCCACTGACAGCTCAGAAGAAAATCAGCTATCAGCTGTTTCAGCTGTACAGTACCTTATAACAAACCACATCAACCTGTCACCGTGTGTGTGTGTGTGTGTGTGTGTGTGTGTGTGCGCATGTGTGTGCTTATAGGAGAGAAAGAAATGAGATTATTTGTGAGTAAAATACCTTGATGACTATTAATGTGATTATGCGTACCATGTGTTCATAGATCTGTGTGTGTGTGTGTGTGTGTGTGTGCGCGTGTGTGTGTGTGGGTGTGTGTAGGAGAGAGAGAGATGAGATTGTCTGTCAGTAAAGTACTTTGATCGCTATTAATGTGATTATGTGTGTGTCCATGGATGTGTGTGTGTGTGTGTGTGTGTGTAGGTGAGAATGGGATTATTTTTTTTTTTTTGAGTAAATTACCCTGATCACTGTTAATATGATTATGCATATGTGTCCATGCATGCATGCATATGTGTGTGTGTGTGTGTGTGTGTGTGCGTGTGTGTCTGTGTCTGTGTGTGGGTGGGTGATTACTCTGTAATGTAATTGTCTTGTAAGGCCGTGACACTGAGAGCTGAGGCTCGTGGTAATGATGTGGAATTGTGTTGCAGTGGCTGCCGAGCGGAGCATGAAAAGCTCGTTTAAAAAGCAATTCCTGCTGGTGGAACCGCACTTAAATTGTTTTATTATTTCATTATGGGCTCCGGTTCGGTTCTTAATGTCCAGGCCATTTGAAAATGCATGCAACGGAGAGAATGAGGGAATATACACTGCGATTCTGTAAAGAAGGAGTCGCTCATCTGCTTTGTGTCTGATCATCTGCAGCAGTAGATGGATTAGACATGCACTTATATTCAATTTGGAATGTCTGAGATCTCATGTTCTACTTTTACTTTTATTCAGAGTCTGCGACTTCAATTCAAAAGTTGCACAAATTGATTTTCACGTTGATATGATTAAAATACCTGTGTGTAGTTCACGCCTCTGAGGTTGCCAGAGTTTTCTTCAGTTTATGCGTTCGAGATTTGGTCTGCAAATAGCATCTTGACCATTTAAACACATTAAATACGAGTATTTATACTAGAAAATTTGTACTGAAAAGCAGGGTTTTTTTTTTCTTTTCTTTCCTTCGCTTTCAACAGTAACATAATATGAAATCTATCGTGAAAGCAAGAGACCATTTTAAAGTAAACAAATAGAAAAGGAAGACTAATAGGATGATATATGAATGAGAAAATGGCGAGCACTGAAATAAACAGCTAATAGCAGTCTAGTGTATTGCTGGTATATTGCTGCAAGAATAATCATGGTTATGATGATCACATTAATCACTGGAAACGTGGTTTAATTTAACAATATGGCTTCCACCCTCATTATTCAACAGCGTATAAAATAGCACTTGATCCAGCACAAAAAAATCGAATTTTTCCAGAGCTGCAGCAAGTGATTAGGCAGGATGCCGAATCAGCCATAGCTGATCATAGCATAAAACCGGTGAAGTGACAGGTGAAGTGAATAACATTGATTATCCCGTTACAGTGGCACCTTTCAAGGGGTGGGATATATTAACAGTCAGTTCTTGAAGTTGATGTGCTGGGTGCAGGAGAAATGGGCAAGTGTAAGGATCTGAGCGACTTTGACAAGAGCCAGATTGTGTTGGCTAGAAGACTGGGTCAGAGCATCTCCAAAACGGTAGCTCTTCAGCCGTTTCAGGGTGTTCAAGAGTTCAAGGTGTTGACTTGGCCTCTGAATTCAATCTCGATCTCAATCCGATCGAGCATCTGAGGGATGTGCTGGACAAACAAGTCCGATCCATGGAGGCCCCACCTCGCAACTTACAGGACTTAAAGGATCTGCTGCTAAAATCCTGGCGCCAGATACCACAGCACACCTTCAGAAGTCTTGTGGAGTCCATGCCTCGACGGCTCAGAGCAGTTTTGGCGGCACAAGGGGGACCTGCACAATGTTAAGCAGGTGGTTTTAATGTTATGGCTGATCGGTGTATTGTGCACCAACAGCTAATTGTGTGCACAGTTTAATGTGGGCACAAGACACTAAACCAAAGTCATGAAATAATAACATGTGCATGATGTAGGCTACACTTTTAATTCACTATGTTTAAGCTGTTGAATTAATATAATAATGTAAATGTTTTTGTTTAAGTCAATATGTTCCGCTGTAAAGAAAACCTGTCCACGGTTTGAAGGATGAGCTGATCAAGCCCTCAACTGTATACAGTTATGGCTCAATTTAATTAAGTGTTGTTCATCATTTTATCCATAAAAAATTCAATTCTTAATATAATCAATGTCCACCAAGGACAAAACAAGCTTTCCATGGACTTTACATGGCTGATATGATCAATTAGTTAATACGTACTGTATGTTTTAAATATTGCCCTTGAATGCAATTTTGTTCGTTTTTTTTTTTTGTGTATTTGTTTGTTTGTTTGTTTTTTTACTTATTTAGGCATACCTTATTTTAACATGCATTGACTTTATTAATTTTTTTTTTAATTTTTTTTTTATAGTTTCTACCTAAATCAAAAAATAAAGGACTATATGTCCAGAAATTGATAGGCAGCACGTGGAATGAATATAAATACATTATATAAAAGGTACAAAAAAATGCAAGATGATACTAACCTACACAAATACTTACCAGATTCATGAACAGAATATAATACAAATTTATCACCTCTACTTGTGTTATTTTCAAGTGTTCTCAAGAATAATTTTTTGTGTGTTTATAATGCATCACTCACAGGTGACTGCTGAGCACATTAAAGGGAAATTTTAGCCCGCAGCACAACTGCTTCACTTCCAATCATCACCTCGGTATATAAATGTGTGTGAGGAATCACAAGCAAGGATATGCCTCATTTATCGACACATTAAACCCAAGGACAGGCTTGGTGGGGTGAAAATAATACGCAGAATGCTTTGGACTGCAGCGCGTCATAAATCGCAAGCGACCGCGCGTGAACAAAATGTGAAAAATAACCGTAGGCACCAAAAGAATTAGAGTCGGAAATATTTAGATGCATGTGATTCGATTTTATTCGGTGTACTGGCGTGCGCACTTCAGAAAAATATGAGACGCAGAGACACCAAACTCTACAGAGTCCACTCTTTTTCGTGGGTAACTTTAGCACCATCCATCTAAATATTTGATTACCTAATCATGTATCCATCGATTCTCAGACTACTATCACCATTTTTCAAGAGTCCATGCTGATCATAATTCATAGAGAAAGGGGGAAGAATCTGAATGGAAGCCTCTCTCTGGTAAAGTGGTAAAGTGGAAATATATACTCAATAGTCACTTTATAAAGAAACACCTGTATCCCTTTATCCAATTATCCAATCAGCCAATCAGGTGGCAGCAGTGTAATGCATAAAATCATGCAGATACTGGATAAGAGCTTCGGTTAATTTTCACATCGTACATCAGAATGGGGGGAAAATGTGATCTCTTTGACTGTGGCATGGTCGTTGGTGCCAGTTTACAAAAAACATCCAGTAAGCAGCAGTTCTGTGGACACAAATGTTTTGTTCATGATAGAGGTCAGAGGAGAATAGCCAAACTAGAAAGGCTATGGTAACACAAACATAACGACTCTTTACATCCGTGGTGATCAGAAAAGCATCTCAGAATGCACAACACGTTGAACCTTGGCACACACTGGGCCTCTTAATGGCAATCGAGCATCCTTTGAAAGCCACAGCGTATCTGAATACTGTTGCTGACCACGTACATCCCTTTATGGCCACAATTTTCTAATGGACATGATCATGCGCCAAGTTATCTCATACTAGCTCCATGAACATGACAGTGAGTCCAGAGTACTTCAATCACCAGATGCAATCAACATGAACCAGAATCTCAACGCACTTGTTTCCAACACCTTGTAGAAACCAGGTCACAAAGACTTTTTGAGAGCAATGAAAGAGTACTGCCCAGTATTACTGTGATGTTCCTAATAAAGTGTAAATACAAAGTGTCTTGTATTGACATTTTGTCCATCAGCAACGCTTCACGTTCATTAAATCAGACATAAAAGGCTGAATAGTTCAGATCATAATTCTGGTACACTGATTATTGCAGGATGAAAATGTGTTAACAGACCAACTGATGTATCAAATGTGCTTGTCAGAGTTTTCTCTCTTATCAGGATCTCATTTTTTATATACTATACAAAGGACAGATGCTGCTCAGAGAACATCATCTTAAGGACTATTCGGATTGGACATGTTTAACATGGTGAGGTGGGGTAGTGTAATTTACCGGAATTACATATCTTCATTTATCTCTTCATCTGTCATGTCAATATTTTTTATTTTTTTGCACATGTCTGGAAAGATTATCCATCCATACATCCATTTTCCATACTGCTTATCCCACAGAGGGTCATGGGCGAGCCTGGATACCATCCCAGGGAACTCAGGGCACAGGACACCCTAGACAGGGTGCCAACCCTTTGCAGGGTACAATCGCACACCCATTCACACACTACAGACAATTCTGAAATGCCAAACAGCCTACGACGCATGTCTTTAGACTGCGGGAGGAAACTGGAGTACCCGGAGGAAACCCCTTAAGCATGGGGAGAACATGCAAACTCTGCACACACAGGGCGGAGACAGGATTCAAACCCCCAACCCAGGAGGTGCGAGGCAAACCACTAAGCCACCATGATGTGACCCCACCCCCTGCAAAGATTATGTTTTATTTATTTATTTTAAATATTTTCCAGGTAATACATATTCTGTCTGAATGGACATGTTGGTAAAGATTCCATTATATCCTGTTTGAAAAGAAGGTTTGCACTTTTTTTTTAGTATAAAGACCTTCCAGGAAGTGCTCTTTTTTATCGACTCCCGGCGAACCAAAACAAAACCAAGTACTGACTGAGTTTAAAACACATAACAATAAATCTAGATGACATTTAAAAGGTCAGAGAAGTTATGCTTCTATTGAGGTTTTAGGTAAGTTATACAGTTCCTAGCACAGGTATAGCCTGCAGACATGTTGTGGTCATGTGACCTACTAATGCACAACTTGCCATAGTCCCTACAACAAGCGCTTATAATAAAGGTTAATCAGTTTGTCAAAATGAAGTGTATGTAGTACATTAGTGTGACAACCATGCATACATTATGAAGACACTCCCATCTCTGTGATTTACACAGATCACTTATCACATTATACTACACTATAGTAACTCTCATCTGCTGACATTCATATCATTAAAATCAACAATACAGCCGCTCGCAACCTTGATTGACTAAAATTCCAAAACACACAAACTATTCATTAACCAGCAACCATTTGATCACAAACTTTCCTGAAATATTACAGGTATAAGTATAGTGTATACACCAATCAGCCATAACATTATAACCACCTGCCTAATATTGTGTAGGTCCCTCTTGTGCCACCAAAACAGCTCTGACCTGTCACGGCATGAACTCCACAAGACTTCTGAAGGTGTGCTGTGGTCTCTGGCACCAAGATGTTAGCAGTAGATCCGTTAAGTCCTGTAAGTTGAGAATTGGGTCCTCTGTGGATCGGACTTGTTTGTCCAGCACATCCCACAGATACTCGATCGGATTGAGATCTGGTGAATTTGGAGGCCAAGTCAACACCTTGAACTCTGTCATGTTCCTCAAACCATTCCTGAACAATTTTTGCAGTGTGACAGGACGCATTATCCTGCTGAAAGAATCCACTGCCATTAGGGAACACCGTTGCCATGAAGGGATGTACTTGGTCTGTAACAATGTTTAGGTAGGTGGTATGTGTCAAAGTAACATCCACATAAATGCCTGGACCCAAAGTTTCCCAACAGAACATTGCCCAAAGCATCACACTGCCTCTGCCGACTTGCCTTCTTCCCATAATGCATCCTGGTGCCATCTCTTCCGCAGGTAAGTGATGCACACGCAACTGGCTGTCCACACGATGTAAAAGAAAACGTGATTCATCAGACCAGGCCACCTTCTTCCATTGCTCCATGGTCCAGTTCTGATGCTCATGTGCCCATTGTAGGCGCTTTTGGCGGTGGGCAGGGGTCAGCATGGGCACTCTGACTGGTCTGCGGCTATACAGCCCCATACACAGCAAGCTGCGATGCACTGTGTGTTCTGACACCTTTCTATCATAGCCAGCATGAACTATTTGAGCAATTTGTGCTACAGCAGCTCTTCGCTTCCCACACGCTTCACTGAGCCTTGGGTGTCCATGACCCTGTCGCTAGTTCACTGGTTGTCCTTTCTTAGACTACTTTTGGTAGGTACTAACCACTGCATACCGGGAACCCCCCACAAGACCTGCCGTTTTGGAGATGCTCCGACCCAGTCGTCTGACCATCACAATTTGGCCCTTGACAAAGTCGCTCAGATCCTTACGCCCATTCTTCCTGCTTCCAACACATCAGCTTCGAGAACTGACTGTTCACTTGCTGCCTAATATATCCCACCCCTTGACAGGTGCCATTGTACTGAGATGAGATAATCAATGTTATTCCTGTCGTCTCTCAGTGGTTGTAATGTTATGGCTGATCGGTGTATAGTACAGTATATATGCACAATAAGTATATAGAGTTACTCCCTTGTTTGAGACCAGAGACTGGATAAGCATAAAGCAAAGTTTAAATTAGTTTAACCACCACTAAAAAGTGCACCAAGTAGAATATGTACGAAGAGTGTACGAAAACAATATCTGACACCTAAGCCCATGAAAATCCCAAACTGAATCAGCTCGGGTAATCAGAATTATGGGCAGAAGAGATTTTCAGTGGGATCCTCCAGGTAAAATCAATGCAAGAAACATGTCCACTGATAAAGCTCGCTAGTGACACAGCATTCTAAAGCTGCAACATGACATCAAGAGCTAAAAACATGGCCACATACTGTAATGTATTTTCTGATACTTGATGTATTTTAAAATATTCAAAACATGTTAAAATATATTATGCAACATCGGGCTGTTATCGATTATTAATTTAGTCATTTCCAGCTGTTTTGCATGACTGGAAATCCGGTGTGTAAATTTCCAGATTTTCCAGAACTATGTGCGTGGAAATCTGGCTGAGCATAATGGTGTTATTTAACTGAAGCATCTCATCTCAGCATCTCAAGTGCCCAACCTATTCTCAGCAGTTTTACTCATTCTCTCTTGTTCTCTGTGTGGCAGAAAATACGGGTGATATCTGAAAATATTTAGGGGACAAAAAGACAAACGCACACACACACACACACACACACACACACACACACACACACACACACACACACACACACACACACACACACACACAAACAGAGCCTGACAAGCTGTCACCTACCTTATCAAATTTAACCCATAACCCCAACAATGAAGGTATTGCGCTTTCTTCTCTCTCTCCACAACACACACACACACACCCCTGCTGCTTCAAACACACACACATATCCATATGAATACAAGGCAGGAGGTTCCTTTCAGCCTGTGCTGCATGTGTGTCGCAAAGAACAGAGAGGGGAATGAAACCCCTCTGCTTTTAAGAGTTTAGCATTATAATACGGCGAAATCTCTGGAATGAATTGCTTGAAATTCCAATATCAACCTTAAACACCCCTTTTCTTCTACACCCAGTGAGTACCGCTTTGAGCGGGATTCCTCCAAATTGCTGCCCATCCAACTCAATGGACCATGACTGTGCTTCATACGGGGCATCAGAGGAGGCTGTGGGTCCCGTGAGAGACAGAGTGAGGGAGAAATAGCTGGATAAATGAAAAATGTAAGTCTCCCCTGTGTGAATGTAAGCCGTTCTACTTTCCCCCGTGGCTCCTCTGAGCCAGGGATTTATGCTAGTCCTCTTACACACTGTCAGCCGCACACTCCGAGATCCCACACTTCTCCTTCTCTGAAGCTCCATTTAGTCATCTGTCTGTCTCTCTTTATAGCTGCTGGATCTAACCACTTATCTCTTTCAATAGTCTGTCTGTTTAACTAGGCCTCACATGGGCCTATAATGTGTGTTTGGTTGTGTGTGGATTGAGGGGGGGGGGCACGTTGGTGCTGTAGAGGAGGGCACGTTGGTGCTTTAGAGGAGGCCACGTTGGTGCTTTAGAGAAGCTGATGTTCTGAAGAGGATCTGTTTTCGGCTGATTCGCAGCATGGGGTGTGAATTGTACAGCTTTCCTCATCAACATAGCAAATCCCTATGGCTGTGTAGGGACACTTAGAAAATTATGTTATCTGATTATAGAAAACACACACACACAATGTAGGTCAAACAAAAGAAAAATTCTGCCAAAAACCAAAATGCTCTTTATTCAGGTGACCAAAAACACACATACACATAAGTTTTTCACACTTCACGAGATAAGCTAGGTGCTAGCTTTCGGCCATGAAACATTGGCAAGACTGCTTCCTGTCTGTTTCTGTCAACTTGGCTCACGTATAAGAACAAAGTAGAGACACACTCCCTGAAATAAACTAATGTTGAAACCACACACCGACAAATATGGCTCACACACATAAACACGCCTGATAACTATGATAGCATATCTATGGCTAATCTGACTGGCACTTCAAGTGCTAGATAATCCTGTCCCAGCTAGCATAAAGAGCTGCAGCGTGACATGGAAGATATAGTGGGAAAAGGTCCTTATCTAAGAGGTATAGTCCTGTTTAGCCAAGTGGTATGGCTAACAGAGAAGACATGCTCTGTTTCACATTAAATATCTATTAGCTAAAGCGACATTTGGAAGCTCGGTGTGGCAGGCAGGTGGGTGAGTGGCGATAAGTATTAGGTGTGAAAGGTTGTTAGTGTCTGATAAACTCTGGCCCCCATCCAGCAGGTTAGAACCTCTTTGCGGAAACTAGCGTGCCGTGCTGGCAATCAATGAAATCTCATTTTAAATTCCAGGCCTATGAGGTTAACGGGTGAGAAATCCTATTTGGAAATCTCTGCTGAGACTTAGCTGCCTTACAAATGAAGGCTGTGTGGCATGGCTTTTCTTGTACTCCGACAGCTTTAGCCTCTTTTTCCTGCCCAAAAGAAATAGAGCGTCTTTGTTGCCCCAGGCTAGCTCGTACAGGATGTGCTAAAGAGGGTGTTGACAGGCATTCACACCAATTCGCACCAGGTGGAAGCCAATTTAAAGGTTCTCTCATAAACCCAGAGAAGATGAAGTTGAATGAGTTAAATATGATACATATTAGATTTAACCAGAACAGTTGGTGTGCCTGGATGGAGGCAAAATTATTCGTCCCTCAGAAATCCTGCAATATTTGGAAAGTGAGCATATCAGGCTTTTTTGGCCAGCAGTCATGAAAACGTATCCAATCCTGTCAAATGCTGAGTTTAAATTTAAAGTGATTGGGTGCGGTACTCTCCTGCTGCCTTGGGATTTGATGTAAAACCCATGAATCCTTTCAGGTGCCTGCTGGACAGTTTGCACTTGAGCACTGGGAGAAGGTTCTTCTCAAGCAGCTGCTATTCTTTGACCTTGCTATAAATAGCGCACAGGTGAAAGGTCCCTGGTGAGATTCTGCTGCAATGTGGTTCGCCTGTGATAGGAGCTATGGAAGCCCTTAAATATGATTTCAGCAAGCTGACTTGCCGGGCTCGGACAGCTAGAGACAGCTGGTTAGTGTCCTGGGCTGTGTGCCATAGGATGTATCCAGAGACCATGCGAGGCTCTAAGCTATGCTTCCTACCCAGAGTAAATGTAATGTGTAACTACTTATAAAACTAAGCGGGGTTTTTTTTTGTGTGTGTGTTGAAAGTCTAAGATTCTAATTTCTGAGTTGTTGATACAATCAGTGGTACACCTAGTCTGGGAGAAAGTCCTGAATTTTGTGAGGCTTCACATCGTTTTCCTCAATGGGTTCAGTTTGCCAGCAGCCTAATAGCAAGTCAGATCAATCAGCATGTTCTGGCAAGCAGTACGAGTGGTTCAACTATAAAACAAAAGACGTGAAAATCGATGAAACCAAGCACCCTCAAAAGTGTTTCCCCTTTGAAGCTATATTATTGCTTACAGCGGAATTGACAAAAAGGGCAGGGTGCTGGCAGGCGCCGTTATACACGCTATACGATGCTGCTTATGAGCAATCTAGCCTCGGCTGCTCTGTTTAGCATTCTTCCCCACACCACCCCACTCTTGTGTAACGCTTTCAAATGGACCCAGTGACAGGTCTCCTGCTTGCTGTCAGTAACCTTAGACAGGCCTGTTGGGCAGGAACGAGATAAAGAGTGCTGAGGGGTAAAAACACCCAACAACAGATCAGAAAATTCAGCTCTAATTACAAACGACAAAGTTGCTGGTGAGAGACTTGGGAACCCTGATGGGGCATCACTGTCTTGCTTGTGCTGTCAATACACACCAACAAGTTAAATGAAAGTCCTAATGAAAGTCCAGAAAGTTTAGCTCTAATTACAAGTGACACAACTGATCCTCAGTCACACCACAAGCTGCCTCTTCTACCAACGAGTCTGATTGGCGGTGAAGTTCACATGTAATTATGTCAAAAGCAGAGGGGGGGAAACTCTCCTTCGGATATGCTTCGTTTAGCTACCCAAGGATAGCCTCGGCAATCACTGCCGCACTGTCTGTTAACTCGTTTCACACACATATGCACATGGTATTAATGTGGGCGGCCAAGTGAGTCGGTGTTGCTCAACAGGGCCTTCATTACGATATGTTCAGTTGGGTTGTGCCAAAAGCCAGGCCAACACAGTTGCCCACATGTTTTAGTGAATGGAACGGAGTTTCTTTCTGCTTTCTTGTGCTCAGACCTGCACTATTTCTAAAGCACGTCTTGGATGTTGATAAAAAAAAAAAAATCAGTTTCCAATTTATGAGTCCAGATAGATCTAGGATAGATCTAGCAATACCAAGAGCTGAGCAAAGCAAACAGTCCCCTCTCTCAGCTGGTCCGAAGCTTCAGCCCTGAAGGATCGCCAACACCTACTAACCCCCACCAAACTGACACTTCAGACCAGAACAACAAAGTCAAAAATGTCAGATTAGACCAAATTACAATACAAATGCAACAAAACTGCATCACCTATTGGGAGACCCAAAGGCAACATCGGAGTAAAATGCAATGCTATTTGACCCTGAAAAGACAGCACACCATGGCAGACTATCTGTACACAGTGACAGATAAAAAACTGAGAAATAGCAATAGAAACAGGCAGACACAGGAAATCGTGGCTCCCATACTGCAACCAAAACACAGTTGAGACGGAGCTGCACTTCCTAACAGAATGCACAAAATACACACACATCCGAGAAAAATTCTTCCCCAAAATTAAACACACACACACCAAACATTCGACAATCTATCAAACAGTGAAAAACTCCCCCTCCTACTAGGAGAATACAATATTAGAGACAGTGAGTGATCTGCCTCACCCTTGTGTTTCCTGTAATTATTGTGAGTGCTCTTCTTTTTTATTATGTTTTTTTTATATTTTTTTCTTACCTTTATTAGTAAATTCACTTTTATCCTGTAATTTTACACATTTTATCCTCATTTTTTGCAATTATTCTGTATATAGTAAATTAATTTTGTCCTTAATTTGTGCATTTATGTACATTGTTTGCACTATTTCTTATTTTATTTTAATCTATTAGTATTCTATTCGCTTTTATTCTATCTTGTTTTGTCTTTTATTTTATTTCTCTTGTGTTTACACTACCCTTCCCTTGTACTTGCTTTGGCAATGCAAATGTACAATTGTTAGTCATGCCTATAAAGCACATGAAACTGAAACTAGAACAACGTAATCCGAGTTGTGTACGGCAAAACAGCATTTCTGCATATAATGACCAAAAAAAAAGGAACAAAGACGATTGATAAAAAGGCAATGGCAAGGCACTAATGACCAGTGCAGTAAGGGCTTCCACTCAAAGCAATCAGAGGTGGCCAGAGCACGAATTGACATGCTAATGTATTTAAATCTGCAGGCCCTAAACGCCTAGCCATGTACTGGAGAGCTCCCCTTAGCCAAATCTCACTGGTATTTCCTCACTTATTCCTGACCACCGAGATGTTACAATTACTGGCTAAAGCCCAAGCTGAACACACACACGCACACACGCATACACACACACACAAAGACAGACATGCCCATGCTAAGTGGGTAATGTCACGTGAAGGTTCAGTTGAATTAGAGTGGACCCACATTTTAATTACAATTGATTGTCAGTCAGGTCTTTTCCACATCTCCCCACATCTCAGCTAGTCTTTTAGTAACTCTTTTGTCCTTCTCTATCTTTCTGTTTCCCTTCAGTCTTTCTCGCCCCGCCAACTATTTACCCTCTTTCCCGCTTTTTTTCTTTCTTTCTCTCTCTGTCCCAGAAGTTTGATTCAAATTTAAATGACCCTCGTTGGCCTGAGCACAGAGTGTGAACACACACACATACCTTTTCCCATTCAGTAACAATACCCACTAACAACATTCCAAATTAAATCTCTCTCTCTCTCTCTCTCTCTCTCTCTCTCTCTCTCTCTCTCATACACACACACACACATCTACATGTGGTCTTCTGCTGTTGTAGCCCATCCGCCTCAAGGTTTGACGTGTTTTCCATTCTAAAGATGCTTTTCTGCTCACCGCAGTTGTAAAGAGTGGTTATTTGAGTTACTGCAGACTTCATATGAGCTCGAACAAGTCTGTATATTCTCCTCTGAACACTCTCATCAACAAGGCATTTCCGCCCACACTGCTGCTCACTGGATGTTTTTTTGTTTTGTTTTGTTTTCCCACACCATTCTGTGTAAACCCTAGAGACTGTTGTGGGTGAAAATCTCAGGAGATCAGCAGTTTCTGAAATACTCATACCAACAAGCATGCCATGGACAAAGTCACCGAGATCACGTTTATCCCCATTCTGAAATTTGTTATGAACATTAACTAAAGCTCTTAACATAAGCCCCCAACCAACCCCCCAACCACCCCGAACCCCATCTTTCCACCCTCCCTTCTTCTATGGTTCTTCTGCGTGTTCTCTTGGCTACAGTTTCCTCTCCTCCTCCCCCTTTTCTTTTAATGAAGCACCTTTCTCTCTCTTTTCCGCTCTCTCGAGTCTTCCCCTGTCGCTCTCTTCCACTCTGTTAGAGTTAACTTATGACAGATGCTGGCACTGTTTCCAAAATAAATCCCGTGACAGTGCAATATCTCACAAATTCTGTGTTCATCCTTTCACACTATGTACCTCTGCATGTGTGTGTGTGTGTGTGTGTGTGTTTGTTAACGTTTGCCTGCATATTTTATGCTTGTGGAGGCAGGGTTGCCATTCATTGTTTGCCTGCTACCTGAGGCATTTGTGTCTTTGATGTGTGTGTGTGTGTGTGTGTGTGTGTGTGTGTGTGTGTGTGTGTGTGTGTGTGTGTGTGTGTGTGTGTGTGTGCAACCATTCCTCCTCTCCATACCAATATTATGGAAGCTCTTCCAAAATTAGACAAAAATGCAGAACTTCAGCTCTGTGTGAAGATTTGCTGCCGTGTGTGTGTGTGTGTGTGTGTGTGTGTGTGTGTGGGTGTGTGTGTGTGTGTGTGTGTGTGTGTGTGTGCGCATAAATTTGGAAATGTGAGAATAAATTTAGACCTGAATCTGTGTGTGTGTACACATTTTACTGTGTGTTATGTACTGGTATAGACTATAATGTAACACTGTGTAAGGTTAGATAACGCCACATCACATTACTTGGCCAAAGAATCATAATATTATGAGTCATTATGCAAATCAGCTGCATAATTTTATATCGCATTTATACTTTTTTTTTTTTTACTGCTATAATAAAGTATAGTCTGTCTACTGGTGCTAGAGTTGCATCTTATTCTTTAAATGGAGTTCTAATAAATTCTTATGACATTACATAAAATGATTAGAATAGTTATTATAGTCACTATGAAAAGCATTTAGCAGGGAAAGCTTTTTTTTTATATTGCACCATAAACATAGTGCTGAACATAAAGTGTTAATATTGGTAAAATTGAACAAAAAAAATTGATTATACTAATGAAATGATTTGATGTACTCAATAGCACTATTTTAACTACAGAGTGTCACATCAGCACTGGTTTTGGCAGCAAGATGACATACATGAGCTTCGTTTCCCATCCTACAACTAATCACATGACCCTGTCACATGCCTTCCTTATCACTCTTACCTGTTTTGTGTTTCCCCTGATTAGTGTCTCTGTTCTTTCTTTCTTCAGTTGCTAAGCTTTTGCCATGTTGCCACCTGCAGTTTTTTTTTTTGTTTTTTTTGTTTAATGAAACACCTGCATCCGCCACCAATATTAAATATTAAAGCAACCAAGCAAAACCGGCATTCCAATCAATAATTGGAGATTATATATAATAGTACTGTGCAAAAGTTTTAGGCACATGCAAAGAAATGCTGTAGAGCAAGATGCCATCAAAATAACGAAATGAAATGTTTCTACATTAAAAAAAAAATAGCATAAAGAGCAGTAAACAGTAGTAAATGAAACAAGTCGATATTTGGTGTGACAAAAAATAAAAATAAAAATAAAAATAGTAGTCTCCGGTACAATCTGTGCAGTTTTATAAAGAAATGAGCTGGTAAGTTTTATTGAGCATCTTGCAGAACCAGACACAGTTCTTCTGGAGACTTTGACTTTCACACTCGCTTCTTATTTTTGCAGCAAAACCCAGCAGCCTTCATTGTGTTTTTTTGTCTGAAAAGTGTCTCTTACGTAATATGCTGCTTTCTTTAATGATATACAAAGTTTGTACTAAAAAAAATAGGGTGCCTAAAACTTTTGCACAGTACTGTATAGATAGATATAATTCTAGAAATCATTAGAAATAATTAAAGATAGATAGGACAAACAAATGTGTTAAATATATATAAATACAGAACTGTGCAAAAGTTTTAGGCACCCTATTTTTTTTTAGTACAAACTTTATTATAGATTTTTTAATTCTATGACTTCTACATTATCAAGTCAATATAAAAATAAAACATTTTAGATTCCCAAACATTAGTTTTCTAGCACAAAATTAAATGTTACAGAAAAATGTTTTTATGCCATTAAAGAAAGCAGCATATTAGGTAAGAGACACTTTTCAGACAAAAAACACAATGAAGGCTGCTGGGTTTTGCTGCAAAAATAAGAAGCGAGTGCGAAGGTCAAAGTCTCCAGAAGAACTGTGTCTGGTTCTACAAGATGCTCAATAAAACTTACCAGCTCATTTCCTTATAAAACTGCACTAATTGTACCGGAGACTATTATTTTTATTTTTTATTTCTTTGTCACACCAAATATTGACTTTGTTTCATTTACTACTGTTTACTTTTATTAGTTTATATTATATATAAGTATTTATGCATTATTTTTTAGCACTGATAATTAAACTCCAGTCCTAAATTAATAATAAAAACTCACTTTCACTGCACCTTATGGTTTCTGTTACTCACTGCCTTTAGACATGTTGTTTTACTTATGTTTACTTTGACCGTACCATTTTAATTAGACATTACAGATCTCACTCGAGCTCCCACTGTTTATCACAGCGTCTACTTGTTACAGATCACTCCCATTATAACAAGCGACAGAATTTACACTGCAAGTGCACAAATACAGCATATAATGACAATAAAATTTAATTAAACTAAACGTTTTAAGCAATTCGCACCAGTTCCAGCACTGTGGAGCACTTCGGATATAAACATAAGCTTGTGCTCGTGCATCACTGTAGTTTGCAGGTTAAAAATGCTCCCCTGCCTTAGAGGACTCGGGGGTTGCACACTTTTTTCCCACTGTCACTTGACGATCACGCCTCCGTCTGATGGTGACTGGGGTCATGTTGGGCATAAAAGTTAACGTTGACATAAATGGTAAACTTTTGCCGTTGACCCTGGTTATTCTGCTAAAGCTAGCAGTGTTGCATTACGTGCGTTTGACGTCACGTGCCATCGACTTATACTTCCGGTTAATAAAAAACCGCTAGTGTTCCATTTAAGATGATACGACCCTTCTAAAATTCATACACTAGATGGTAGAGTACATAGTGCATAGTGTAAGTGTATAGTACGTTATTTGGGACACAACTTTGGTCTGTGCTCTCCGATGCGTGTTTTCGGAACAGAAGTAACGCAACGAGAACTAATCGATAATGAGATTCGCTGGCAGTGATTTTCACAATCGATTATTATCGATTAGTTGTTGCAGCTCTGATCTTCTCAAACAGCTGCTCATGCTGCGTCACAGGGCTGTGTAGCACACTTAGAGGAAAGCGCTATCCGCCCTCTTCCACATACATGACCTCACAGACGCACGTGATTGGCTAGTGTTGCTGTGATTGACAGGGGACAGAGAGAGAGAGAGAAAGAGAGAGAGCATGAGCATGTTTTGCAATTTTGCTCTCCTGGACCCCCGGCTACAGATGACGGTGTCATCGTCAGGATGACGATAGGGTGAGTGCACACGTTTTAACATATTGTAGCGTCTAAACGAATGAATTTGATGGTTATATAACAAGTACTTGATCGGTTGGTTATTCGTGTCGGTTACTAATTACTAACTCCAGTGATGATGTAATGGCGGATTTCATTTCATCATCCTCTCTTACCTTGATTTCATAACACCTCTTTGGCTTCCTGTCTTATCCTTCAGCATTCCCTCACAGGATATGATGTAAAACCGTACACATACACACGCCCAATGAGAGCTGCAGTGGGGCATTGATATTCAGCGCACCCACATTCATAGAAGAAGAGATTTTACAGCTGAGCATTTATGTACACACACACACACACACACACACACACACACACACACACACACACACACACACACATGCTCTGTATCCCGTGTCATATTTATTAGATGACTGCCCAAGAGTATTTACTGGCTCAAACAAATCTGAAAACTGGAAGGGAGAAAGAGACATGCTACTGGATTACATAAATAGATTTAAATGCTGTGTGATGGGAATGGGAAACACACACACACACACACACACACACACACACACACACACACACACACACAATCAGACACAAACACACAAATGCATGGTCTGACATTGCCTGATAAAGCCGGCTGTGAGACAAGGTCATAATTCAGTTTGTCCATTTCAAATCTCCTCATTAACACACACACACACACACACACACACACACACACACACACACACACACACACACACACACACACACACCATCTCCAGCTAATTCTCTAATTATGTTCATGATTAGGGTGAACTGGTGCACACTTGGCTTACCTAATGATGGCTTTAATGGCCAAAATCTCCATTAACAAACCTCTACTCTCTCTCTCTCTCTCTCTCTCTCTCTCTCACACACACACACACACACACACACACACACACACACACACACACACACACACACACACATGCGCACACACTATGACATGGAGAGAGCTATTACGAAACCCTCGGCTGTAGTTGGAGGGAAATGTAGAGAATGAGGAACACTGAGTGGAGGGAGGGATTTCAGTGGGATTTCTTCTCTTCTCGAGAAACTCCATCTTCCAGCTTAAACGCCTCTGCAGCTGCCGATCTATAATCGACTACGAAAATTACATTTCCAATTTGCAACCATTTCATTAAGGAGGCCAACCACGTTACCCACAGTCACTTGCTACATTCGCCGCTGTGTTAACGAGGTATGAAATTAGATATTTGTTCAACCAGCAGCACTTCCACATATTAACATGTACGCCAAGCAAATTGATTCGTGCGTACGTCGCTGTTGTTTGTTGTTCCTAATTGCAATGTCGCTAGCAATTAGAGATGCTAGTCTGATTGTGTGTATGTGCAAAGTTACATATGCAGGGTTCCTGAGAAAATGTTCTACAAGGACAGGACTATTCATCCAGATATATTGTCCAGGAAAAAAAAAAAAACTTTTTTTTTTGCCATGCGGTGTGGTGCGAATACGACGTGATTCAGCAAGCGGGTTCCTGGAACTGACGGGCACGGAGGTCACGCCCACTTCATCAGAACTGACACCTCGGCGGGAAAGAGAAATGGCGCGAGTGAGAAATGAAGCAAATTGATTCGATAACGTTTCTGCAAGGGAGGTATCGGATTTCAGCGATGCGGAGATCGATTCAGGTTCCAACATTTATTATTTGAATCGGTAAATCTTTCGACCCAGAGCGTCCCTGAATGCAAAGTTGTGTTGGCCAAACTTGTATTGGTGGCTTTCCTCTTCCCTTGTTGAAATTGCCCTCTGTATGCAGCTTACTGCCACAATACGAAAAAGGACAGAGCATAGACACACACACACACATGCACACACACACACATGCACACACACACACAAAACAGAGCCAATTCCCAAATCCAGGCCAGCTGTGCGCTTTCTCTGAATTCCTCTCTTCACCGTCCAGGTGTCTTTCACAGTGTGTTTGAGGGTGAGTGTGTGTACAGTCTCCTGTGGCTGTCTGTGTGTGAGATAGCAGGTGTTTTGTGTGCGGGTCAAAGCTCGGAAAAGGACAGCACTATGGGAGTGTTTGGGGCTTTTTGTGTGTGTAAGACGAATACAGAGAGAGAGAGAGAGAGAGAGAGAGAGAGAGAGAGAGAGAGAGAGAGAGAAAGATGTCTAGGTGATGTTTCTTCCCTATATTTTCCCATCCCGTGTCTCTCCACTATATCTTTAAAGGATAAAGATATACAAAGCAGCAGTGAAGACGTGATTAGATAATCAAACATTTAGACGCACAGGACTTGCAAAACTCGCATAATGTTCAGTGTTGTCACTAGAAGCCGCGCCGGTTTGATCCTCGACTAACGTCCCCCCTGTGTAAACACAAAGCACATCTCCGCTGCAGAGAGAGGAAGAGAAGGAGAGGGAAAGGATGGAAGCCAGGCTGGAAACGGAGGAACGACAGAGTTGTGACGGTGTTTCATCATTATACGTAGGTCTAATGAAACATGTGTCGCATCTGGCCCACTTCTGAGGTGAATAATCAGAGACTAGGAAAGCGCTTGAAAATATGCAGCATTTCCATCTTCATTTCCATATTTCTCCATATCCCCCTCTCTCGCTGAGCACCGCCTCCAGCTCATGCTAATAAACCACAATTCCCATGATGCTCCGGCACAGTGGAAGAGAAGAAACAACAAGAGGCATATTAAGGAGCAGAAAAAAAGAGGAATAATCCATAGTCTTCTACAGAGAGAGAGAGAGAGAGGGAGGCAGGGATTGAGTTAAAACACACAAACGGTAATCCTGTTACAAATCACTTGTCTACATGCCTCTAAGGGTGAAATGGCTCCACACAGCTGCCATTTTTACTGTTTAACTGCAGCACTTCAAAATGTTTGACTGTATCTGTGCTGACCGGAACAGGCGAGCAAAGAAACAAACCGTATTTTGGATCACTTTCTATTTATTAGATTACCATTCAGATTACTTATGAATTGTTAGATCTGACACTTCGTTTAGGCCTGTTCAATCCTTGTTCTGTCCACTTTTTTCTTTCTTCGCTTTCTGGCACAAACCTCACGTGTGGGCGGGGCTTAACAGCGATTTACTCTCACTGGCTAGTGAGATTTGGCTCGACAGCTCGAGTGTCCAGTTGAGGAGGAGGAGGAGGAGGAGGAGGAGGACGTTGATGATGACGACATCGTGCCGCTCCTGAGAGCTCATCTCGAGAAAAAAATAGTCGTATGAGACTCCCCAAACCTCAAATATTAATTACGAACGAATATACTGACTAACCGCATCCAGAACGCTCGCCGAAATTCACGCCACTGAAGTTTCTGCTTCCTGGTCAGGGAGCTGTCGATCCAAATCTCACTAGCCAATGAGAGTAAATCACTGTTAAGCCCCGCCCACACGTGAGGTTTGTGCCAGAATGGCGAATGTAAATTTGCAGAGCGTAAACGAAAACTCTGGCAGTGCGTTCATAAACCGTGATTAGAATGATGTTTATTTGAAGACAATGTTACATTGTTTTCGTTCTCATTGTATATTTCTGTTGGTTTTTTGAAAAGTTACGTTCAATACTTATGGCACAAATCTAATCCCATATCATGTTGGCTAATAAGTGAGAATTGGCATGACCAAATTGGAAAGAAAATTAGCAAAAACAACAACAAAAAAACAAACAAACAATATTTATACTGTAAAGATTGGGCTATATAGCTAAAAAAAATTCTTAATTTTGTACAGTGACTATATGATTTAAATATAAATCAACCAAATAACTAGAGTCTATTACAAGCTGAGGTAATATACATTAATAATTATAGAATTTTCTAAATTTCAATTTTCTACAGTCTGAAAAAAGTACCAAAAAGAAAAACATTACAGTTAATAATCCAGTGGTGCTACAGATCAGTCTGCCGGTGGTACAAAAACAGCTCAATGCTCTTATCAACACTCCAAAATCAATGCTTTCCTAAACAGCTCTTCCTCTTCATTGTGTTTGTGGGGTGAGTTTAACACAATGTGCTGTCTCTGTGATTTGGCTCTGTGCTACTGGTCACAACTCATTTTTGGACGGACTGCGCCGTGACACTGTGACAGTGTCTCAATGCCTAAAGAATAAAGAAGCCTTAAAATAGTGCGCCGCAACCTAACAGCCGTATGTGGAGCTGTATTCAACCTTCTAAAGCATCTTGTTTTTTTTTTTTTCTAACACTCTTAAATGAAAGAGAAATAATATCTTTTTTAAGCAATTCTACCATTTGTACCAGTACATCACCCTGATCAGGTCATTCTGACTTTAAAGTGAAATCAATCAGTTTTTTTTTTTTTGGAATAAACATACTTGAAAGAATATGAAATTAATTGTGATGTTAGATGCTAATTGATGATCTTCATCTCTTATTTCCGGTCGTACCTACAAAATCGCGTCATCGGGAGAATACCTGAGAATGAGTTTATTGTATTTATTTCCGAAAACATTGTTTGCATTGATAATAATGCAGATAAAAGTTTCTCTCCATTTGTTCATCCATCCATTTTCCATACTGCTTATCCTACACAGGGTCATGGGGTTGCCTGGAGCCTGTCCCAGGGAGCTTGGGGCACAAGCCGGGGGACACTCTGGATGGGGTGCCAACCCATCACAGGGCACAATCACACACACTACAGACATAATTTGGATATGCCAATCATCCTACAACGCATGTCTTTGGACTGGGGGAGGACACCGGCGTACCCAGAGGAAACCCCCAAAGCACAGGGAGAACATGCACACACCACGCACACAAGGTGGAGGCGGGAATCGAACCCCCATTCCTGGAGGTGCTAACCACTTAGCCGCCGTGCCCCCGACTCTCCATTTCTATTACCGTTCAGTCAAATTAGTGACTCATATAGAGAACAGAAGATGAGGATTAAAAATGTGAAGAAAACTGTTTAACGTTAGTGAGTGTAAAATAAAGAAGTAACTTGTCCTGAATACAGTAATGCCTTCCTACCTGCTGTATTCACAGCCACTGATCAGCATGATCGCGCTCCACTAACTAACACTGATTTCTCTGATAAGTGGAGGTGGTTGCACACACCCTCCTCTTCGACAGTCCCACTTTAACTGCTGTTATTAATTAACTGCGTTTCGCTCGGTGTAGCACCGTAAAGCACACGCGCACGCGCACACACACGCGGTGACGTGCTCCCTGACAGGCCGTCTCTGTGATAACAGTGTGTTGATAAATGAGCACCAGGTCTTCGCTGTCACACAGATACATCTTTGCTGTTTACTCATGAATATGCACGGCTCTATTTGCATATGCAAAGCGCACGCATTTATCTGATACACGGGCTCTACAGTCACTCCGTCAATCAGCGTGCTGACATGCCATTAATAACGGAGAAAAAAGAGGCATGTTTACTGTTTGATCCGGTTGAGGCCTCCTCATCTGTTTCATTAGAAAGTAATAGAATTGGGAAGGATGACACTTTCTGGGTTCTTCTAACCATGATCACAGTGTGAGCTCACGTGAACTATCATCTCACTAGCCATCTGCTCAACGTCTGGGGGCACCAACGCTCTCTCTTTCACTTATACATCCTTACTTTTAGAATATAAATAACTGTGTTCGACACATAAACATTTCAGAAAAGTTCATTCACTTCTACTGAAATGATGAATAAATGGTCAGTTGTGTAGGAAAATAAAAATAATAACCTCACAGTTGGCAGCACGATTTATATTTACACAGGTTAGGACACACCAAAAAAAAGTCAACATTCATATCCATACAGTCCCCTCCGAAACTATTGGAATGGCAAGGCCGATTCATTTTTTTTGTGCTGTACACCAAAGGCATTTGGGTTTGAGATCAAAAGATGGATATGAGACGAGAGGTTAGGATTTCAACTTTTATTTCCTGGTATTTACATCTAGATGTGTTAAACAACATAAAACATAGGACCTTTTGTATCAGACCACCCAGCTGTTAAGCTCCAAATCGTTGTATAGGCTATTCCCAAAGCTTGTGCAATGGCTCTGATAGATTTTCTCTCTTTTCTCAGCTTCAAAATGGCTCGCTTTTCTCCCATAGACAGCTCTCGGGTCTTCATGTTGGTTTATCCTTTTTTAACAACAAATACAGTCTTCACAGGCAGAAACCTAGGACTCAGACCAAGAGAAGATGTTCAGAGCCTTCATATCAGTCACGTGTTCCAATATTTTTGATTACTTGGAAAAAATGGGTGGGTTCAAACAATGCCAAGTTCAAATGGGTGCCATGTTCTAAGTTGTTTAAAACATCTAGATGTAAATATGAGGAAATGAAAGCTGAAATTCTGGTCTGTCGTCTCATTCATCTTTTGATCTCAAACCCAAATGTCTTCAATGTATAGCGAGAACAATAGTATGGTTGCCTTGCTGTTCCAATACTTTCAGAGGGACTGTATATGTACAAATTTACCCTTTGCACCCTAAAATACAATCTGTTACAAATAATGTTGTATTCTTCAGCGCCTTTCTTTAGTTGCAGTGTTTCTTGTTTTGTTTCCTTTTTTTCTGCTTTGGCAACACTGCTATTTAAGCTGTTAAATAGACAAAAAGGAACTTGCACATTTATGCAGGTATAAGTGCACTATTACCAACATATAAGCAAGGTGAAGCTAGAGCGCTAGCAAACCAAATAAAACGAGATCCCCAGGCAAAGAATATTAAGCTGAGAATCCTATGCACAAATGAATTTGATTCATTTTGGCCCTCGCATACAGAGAGTACAGGGGCTGGATATAAGCAATCCTTTTCTGCTTCTCTGATACTGAGGTAATAACGCTACAGTGCAATTTCTTATTTAATCAGTGTCCTCCTTAGTGAAAACCTGCCCCTGCCCCATCATGCTTAGTTGGTCAAACTTCTGCATCCATCAGAGACAGCTAACCAGTGGGTCCAAGCACTGGTATAAAGCTAGCAGTCTGTTATGCTGACAAGCACCAGCAGCCATGTGCACCACAAAGAACAAAAAGTAAGGTAGAAAACACTAAGCTCACCAAAACTGTAATCGTTCTTTAAAAAAAAAAAAAAAAAAAGGTGAGCATTGTATATCAGAGTCACCATACATCATCACTTTTCAGTATATTACACATACAACCTGACACCTATAGGCAATTAAGTGTAGCTAGTCCAACCACATGCATGTTTTTGGGAGCTGGGAGGAAACTGGAGAACCCAGAGGAAACCCACGTGGACACATGGACAAAATGCAAAATTCTGCACAGACAGTAACCAAAGGTCAGGATTAAACCAGGGACCCTGTTGTTGTGAAGCAGCAATGGTACCTGCTGTACCACCGTGCTACCTTAACTGCTGTTATAACTGTTATGCAAAGCATAGTAAGTAAGTAAAGGTAACTATCTACAAAACAAGGAATTGACTTAAATACACTATATTGCCAGATGTACAGTATGTGGACACCTGACGATCACACCCATATTTACTTGTTGAAAAACCCATTCCAAAGTTGTTCCCCGTTTGCTGCTATAACAACCTCCACTCTTCTGGGGAGTCTTTTCACATTGATTTTGGAATGTGGTTGTGGGAATTTCTGCCCATTCAACCATAAGAGCATTAGCGAGGTCAGGCACTGATGGTGGGTGAGGAGGCCTGGGGCAAAGTCAGCGTTCCAGTTCATCCCAAAGGTGTTCAGTGGGGTTGAGGTCAGGGCTCTGTGCAGGCATCTCGAGTTGTTCCACTCAAACCTGGGCAAACCAAGTGATGGGAAATCTACAGTTACAGCATACACAGACATTCTAGCCCAGGGGTGTCCAATCTTATCCGAAAAAAGGTCCGGTGTGGGTGCAGGTTTCAATTCCAATCAAGCAGGAGCCACACCTGATTCCATCTGTTTAATCAGTTGATCTTGCCTTTCAATACACTCAGGTGTGGCTTGGTTGGAATGGAAACCTGCACCCACACCGGCCCTTTTTGCGGATAAGATTGGACACCCCTGTCCGAGACAACTGTGTTATTTCAACTTTGTGGCAACTGGTGGTTTGGGGAAGACCCACATATGGCTGCTTATGTAAACATATTGTGCAGTCAGAGTGTCTGTAGTCTGTAGTCGAGGAGAGCAGCTCTCCAGCGACGCAACAGAAAAGTATTTGCGAGTTTGAATCCAGACAATGCTACAGCCATCCATGCACAGTCCCAAGAGCCCAAGAGAGCAAAATTGGCCTTGCTCTCTGGGTGGGATGGATGGCATACTCTTTCTCCCCTGACAGTCACGGCGACACCAGTCAATCATGGGCATTTGTGAGGTCGTGTATGCGGAAGAAGGGTAGTGCTTTTCTCCAAGTGTTACACTGCCCTGTGATGCAGCATGAGCAGAACTTTGAAAAGATGCAATTGCTGGCTTCATGTGAATTGGAGGAAGCGTCTGTTAGCCTTCACCAGCTGGTAGCTGGGTGGTATTTGGTCAACATCAAATTAGGGACAAAATGCGGGGAAATGCCCACATAATGCCCAAATAATAAGGAATCATAGTGGGCAAATGCCATGGGACAGTCCTTATCTTGAAAGCTGCCCAAAAACGTTGCCTGCTTCGGAAACTGTGCTCCAAACAACTGACAGTCTGACCGTTTTTCAATTCTGCATTACTGTATTTAATTCTGTGAATCTGTTTACAATGTGTGTCTGGGAATAGCAGGAGTGATGGCGAGAGCTTTGTGTTTGTATGCTGCTGGTGGCATCATGTCAACGTCTGTTGTTTTTCTGTTTTCTGATTTCTGTGAAAGCTTAGTGCCCAGAAGCTGAGTGCTGCAGTGTCATGCAGTCAGACCCCTCAGTTACTCCAAACGTCTCCATCTTTCTCCATCATTCTTCAGCTTACCTTCTTTTCTGAGGCCAAAATGCAACAGGAAGGCTTCCTCAACCGGAGTGCTTACCCATCTCATAATAAGCCAAAACACAGGCACACTCTAAGGAATGTAGTTCATCTCTCTCTCTCTCTCTCTCTCTCTCTCTCTCTCTCGCTCTCTCTCTCTCTCACACACACACACACACACACACACACACACACACACACACACACACACACACACACACACACACACACACACAGAGTTTCCTTCTTGCTGGGTGGCAGGCTAATAAGTAACTGAATAAATAAATGCTGCATCCATATTATTTGTGTATATGTGTGTGTGTGTGTGAGAGAGAGAGAGAGAGAGAGAGAGAGAGAGAGAGAGGAAACAAGCAGGCTATTCGTATGTATTTATTCACCTGTGTTTCTCTGTTATACGTCTATTTTTTCAGGGTCTTGCATCAGTGAAGCGGGAGTGTAGTGGTTTTAGCATCACTGACTGCCCAGCATTCGGTAATTGTCAGAAATCTGTGTGTGTGTGTGTGTGTGTGTGTGTGTGTGTGTGTGTGTGTGTGTGTGTGTGTGTGCCTGTAGGAAAGATGCTCTCTCTGCTATAAATCTCAGCGAAGATGAATGAGGAGAGTGTGGTCCGGTTGCTTTGTTTTTTTGTCTGCTTCATGGCCAACATACCTCTTCTTGTTTACACCAAATCTGCACTGTACAAAACAAAGCTGTTTAGGTTTAGAACAACACACTCGTTCACTGTCTCTCTCTCTCGCTCTCTCTATCTCTCTCTCTCTCTCTCTCTCGTGCACACACACACACACACACACACACACACACACACACACACACACACACACACACACACACGCTACGTGTGCCCCTGCTTATGTACCCCACCCCTGAGTTAATGCCCAAGGCGGTTTTAACACTGCTGTGCCTCCAAGCGCAGAGAGGGGGAGTAATTGGATTGCTGTGGGTAATAAAGCGCTCATATCCTGCACAGCATCTGGATAATGCAGCCATCAGGAAGAAGAGCTCATTAAACAAAACAGTCACCTCTACCACTACCAGATATTGATCCTACCTCCTAAAACCAACTGCTACAAAACATACAACACACAAAATATACCCAAAACATAAACAAAAAGCATTGCAAATTATGATACGTGGATGGTAATGGAATCCATCCATCCATTTTCCATACCGCTTATCCTTACTGGGTCACGGGGAACCTGGAGCCTATCCCAGAGAGCATGGGGCACAGGCGGGGGGGGACACCCTGGATGGGGTGCCAGTCTATCACAGGGCACAATCACACACGCACATTCACACACCCATTCACACACTACGGATACTTTTGAACATGCCAGTCAGCCTACAATGCATGTCTTTGGACTGGCGGAGGAAACCGGAGAGCCCGGAGGAAACCCCCGAAGCACAGGGAGAACACGCAAACTCCGCGCACACATGGCCATGGCGGGAATCGTTCCCTCGACTCCGGAGGTGTGAGGCAAACGTGCTACCTTTCAATATGACCATAAAAGTTGTCTTCTCCAAAAGATCTTTTCAAAGCTTTCACTCGGGATTAAATATAATTACTTCTTTTAAATGTCTTTGTACCACGGCGCTCTAGAATTCTCTAATCTGATTGGTCAGAAGATGCGCATCATGTTTGTAGAACTGCACGGCTCTGGGTCCGGCTGTAACATAAGCGTTAGTGTTATATTGATGTGCTCGTTCTTGTACGTTATTGTTTCTATAGTAACAGTTAATTCACAGGGACTTGTATGGCGGAAACAACACATAATCTAAGACTAATAAACGGATTTAAAAAAAAACTCCATCTATGAAAGGAGTCTCGAGTATCAGCTTGTTTTGCAAAGTTTCCCAGCAAGTCTTCAGGAAAGAAGAGTTTACACCTTCCGGTTTCTCAGGAAAACTACTGTTTATCATCGTTCCAACATAAAAGATAACAGGAACTAACTTGTCTCTTGGACATTCCAGAACAATGAATTGTTAACTATAAACTGCCAAAACGTGCAATGCATCATTCATTAATAAATTAATCATTGTAATCATTGGCAAATCGCTGTGATGTCAGTGGAATAACACGCTCCACTTCGCCTTGTGACGCGTCACTCCACCGACTGCATATCTATCGTGTGGTATTCCTTACTTATACCACAGTGCTGATGAATTCTCGAATCTGATTGGTCAGAATGTGTGGCTTAATTTGCTATAGCAGAACAGCTCGGACAGTAAAGGTAAATCACCGGTGTATGTTAGTGCGCTCTTTTAATACATTATCATTTCATTAGTGCTCTTTCACAGGGACTTGTACGGAGGATGCCCCACATCATGAGACTAAAAATAAAAGTATTAAAAACACACACACACATATATATATATATATATATATAATTTTTCTGTATAAAAAATAAAGTTTTCTGTAAGTAAATGTTTATTTAACATTTGTGTTAGGTGTCAGTGAGGGGAGTCTTCAGGACATTCTGGTGTCATGGTAACATGACGAGATGCGTATTTGTCTTATTAATGTCAAGAGAGAGACAAAAAGAGGCTGTCTGTAGCTTATTACTATTAATAAATCTGAATTTTAGCAAGTTGCTGTGGTGTAAGACATTGACTAGGACTGTTAAAATTCAAATGTGCAATATCAGCCTATCACAATTCCAAATTCAGATTTATAAACAAAGGATCTTGGTTTAATTTGATCTTCTTTCCTTTCTCCTATTCGCTGATCTGAGCTTCATGACCCAGGGCCGTAAAGGCAGAACATTTCTACGCTATATTCAACAATCCACAGGAATTAAAATGGAATTAGCTATTGCTGTGATGAGGTTTGCTCAAAGAAAGGTCTATAGAATCTTACAAGATGTCTTTAACAGATTAGTGTATTTAGAAGAACATGTGCTTTCTGCTTTGCAGGCTTTACACATTGACAAACTGACTTAATGGTGCCATCTTTCCCGTATTCCTAACGTAAAGCTGTCTGGTGCCTTAAATAGCTCATCATTTCTAGAATTTTCCTGACCTCCTGCCATTGTTGAGCTAATCATCCTCATTTGTCAGGATGCTGAATGCTACGAAATACAGAACATTTTCATGTGACTCGGGTGAACTGAAATCTCTTAGTTCCTAATAGTACTGATTCTTTGTATCGTACGCGCTTGTAATGGTCTGATTTACATTCAAATGCTTTCAGAACAATGGCGTGGAAGTGATTAAGTGAAGAATTGATCGAGCTAATGAACTGTCACAACTCTCACACAGAACTGCTAAACATTTATTGGTCAAAAAATGAGTAAAGACCAAGCTGAACTATACAAATCCAGAGACGGGCGTGACACGTGCACACCTGAGAGGAAGTAGCTCGTTATCACATGGTGTTTTGAGACTCGTAATGCGGAACACTGAAATGGATAAAGAAATGTTAATGGCGCTGTAGTGTGAATAATAGCTGTCAAAGAGTGAGAAGGAAGTGAGAGAAGGGAGACTTCTTTCACTGAAAAATGACAGACGGAGCTCCTATTACAGCTGAAAAGGTGCAGTCTTTTTTAGGTCTTTGTGTGCGGGTTTCATAACCCACTCCCAAGCCTTTTTCAGGTAAACCTTTAATTACTGAATCACGGTCACGTCCATGCTTACTCGCTGTGTTAAACTACTACGGCAGATTACTTATTGATTGGACAAATGGCATGAACGAGGGAAGAGAAATAAGGCTTATCCACATTCAAACACACAACAGTGCAGTTATACACGGACACAATGCCTTCCTCTCTCTCTCTCTCTCTCTCTCTCGCTTCTCTGCGCACGGTGTAACTAGGGCAAGCTGAGGTAAGAGTGTGTCATCACGACTGGAATATAGTTAGTGAGAGAAAGCACACACACATAGACTATAGATAACATAAAGCATACAAAACATTCTAGCACCTATTATTCATGCATTTTACTATGCTAAAGTCTCTGCTGTTCACAATGTGATACACATACACACATACTGCACTGCTTACACTGGCACATGCTGTACTGTGTTTTGCTCATACTGTTAATGGAATGGCAATTTATTCGAAATGAAATAATAAAACGAATAAATGCAGCATATATATATATATATATATATATATATATATATATATATATATATATATATATATATATATATATATATTCACATGTAAAGAAATGCTGTAGAGCAAAGATGCCTTCAATATAATGAAATGAAATGTTTCTACATAAAAAAAAAAAAAAATCGTAAAGAGCAGTAAACAGTAGTAAATAACTCAATATTTGGTGTGACAAAAAAATAAAAATAAATAAAATAGTAGTCTCCGGTACAATTTGTGCAGTTTTATAAGGGAATGAGCTGGTAAGTTTTATTGAGCATCTTGCAGAACCAGACACAGTTCTTCTGGAGTCTTTGACCTTCGCACTCGCTTCGTATTTTTGCAGCAAAACCCAACAGCCTTCATTGTGTTTTTTGTCTGAAAAGTGTCTCTTACCTAATATGCTGCTTTCTTTAATGACATACAAACATTTTTCTGTAACATTTCATTTTGTGCTTGAAAACTAATCTTCGAAAATCCATTACAAAGTTCGTACTAAAAAGAATAGGATATATATATATATATATATATATATATATATATATATATATATATATATATATATATATATCAAGTCAATCCGGTGTGAAATAATTCAAGAAATTAATTATACTGAACTCATTCTAAAAATATGATATTATTACATTTCATCATACTTGTATTTCATCATACATATAGTGAAAACATCATACTTGTTTTCACTATAACTGTCACATTTCAGTGTTTATTCTCCCCCACCCAAACACCATTTTCTCTCTAATTCTTCCCTTCATACGAACAGCTACTAACCGTACTTCTTCCAAGACACGTAAAGCCAGCCGACACATCTTTTCGAATTACATGGCAGAGTAACACTCTTGGGGAAAAAAAGCGATGTCCACCCTCTTTCACATACATGAGCTCACAGATGCCGACAATTGGCTGTGATTGACAGGCGTGAGAGACTGTTCCATCCCTCCCACCCAGAGATCACAGCTCATTTTCCTGCCTTGGACAACCAGACAACAGATTTCAGTTTGTTTTAATTTCATAACAACAAGTTTCTCTTTATTTCAAAATGGCTTTTGTCAAAAGAATACTTTTATTTCATAATGTCCTTCTTCATTTCATGATGCTACATGTAGTTCATTAGGATTGTTGTAATGTGTCAGTCAACACCAGTGGGGCGGGGTGAGATAAGATCATTGGTTGCTCACGCAACATTCTCCAACAAGCCATTCTCCCCTGAGTCATGCTGGCTGACGCACCAAACAAATCTGCAATTTCTCAAGTCAACACAAATGTCTGCGCATATGATCCAAAATTTCCCGGGGCAGACGTCCCGCACCAGTGCTTGAGGAGACATCCTCATGGGCATCTCCAACACGAACCCGGTGCTCAATGACAACTTCATCCTTGATGTCTATATCTTAACGAGCGCTTATCCGCCCAAGAATTTCTAACAAATGTTCATATGGGTCAAAACAGCAGCTGGTAAGTCGTGTCTATCTATTTGGTCCCCTAAAGAAAGCATCGCATTTCAGAGCTCAATGAGGTCTTCCATGTGGTTCCATCTTCCATTACGCTAGCATAACTTTGCCACACAACTTCACTAGCAGGTGGTTTAGTGCTAGAAATGTACTGCTGCAGGCACAAATAATCGATAGCAATGGATTAGCCAATCACTGAACAGGTTCAGTCCCATTTCTGTTGACTGACAGGTCACAACAGAATGAAATAAAAGTGTCGTTATGGAATAAAAGTCTCTTCATGAAATGAACAAGGGCATTATGAAATAAATGTAGGCTTCTAAAAAAAAGCTATTTTAAAATAAAAACCTGTTATTATGAAATAAAAATTAAAAAAAAAAAACTCAAATGTGACAATGTCATATTATAAATATAATATTTTGTAATAATGAGTTCAGTATTATTTATTCATTGAGTTATTTGACAATATAATGATTCATTTATGTATTTATTGCTGCATGTATTCATTTTATTATTTATTTCAAATGCATGTTTTTAAAATTAATTCTGAATAACATGGTATTCAATAAACAGTTTTTAAATAGAAGAAAATCAGATATTCTAACATTTAATAATAATTTATTTATTATTAAATATTTTTTTTGTCTGTTATCCTGCTTCTCCTTATTTTCATGTTACAATCAGGGTATCAGGGTTGTTATGGTGTCACAGATTCACTGTATCAACTGTTACCTGACAACTTTTCCAAAATACTGATTAAAATATTTCCATCGATTATCCTCAAGGTGTTCATTTTTTTTTTTTTTTTTTACCTGATCGAATTCCTTATGGCTAAGACACCCCAAATATTTTGCAATGACTACAAGTCATTCCTCCATGCAGGGGATGTGGGCTACCCTGAAAAGCCTTTGGCTGTGTAATCTGTACTGCTGTAAACACGCTACATTGCTACCTCTGCCACTCGCTGCCACTCCTAGCATGTCCATAACTTTATCATAAACAGCAGTTATCAAACGTCCAGAAGAACCAGAACTAAATAAAACAACACTATGTTGTTGTTTTCTCTGGCTCAGCGTGCCACCTTTCCTCACAGCCTCACTGTCTCTCTCTCAGCCTATAACAACGGTGTGATAAATACCGACAATGTAATAAATATTTCCTTTAACTTTCACCACCGGCTTCTTGTGGTTTTATATGGTTGATTAATACCGTAAAAAAAACATGTCTGAAAATTTCACCCAATCAGCTGCCAAGTCAAATTCCAAATATTAGTTATACCAATGATACTGGCTCGGATTCGGAAATGCTGGTTCACACTTTAATTTCGACATCCTCGCTTCCCTCACAAATCGCTTCGAAAAAAGTGTCAACCTAGAACTTAATCAAGCGTCGACTTAAATCATTTCTCTCTTCCCGACAAATCCTCCTACTGCATCACTAACAGCAGTCCTGCTCTTTAAACAAGGCCTCTCAACAACTCGGAGATGAATTTAGCATTTTGATGAGTGCATGCCTTCTGACTTCCATTACTGAAATATCGACCTCGCTCTCCACCTGCTGAGGTTTTTGACTGAAATTTCCCTCCTATCATTGATCCGGCAGAGTGCAACTACATAATCCGGTAGACATCTTATTAAAGTCAATTATGCCTAATTAAATTTCACGTCCCGTCGTGCGCCCACTGTGCCGCGTCTTTAGCGTGAAGACTAACGCTGGCTTCTCCGAGAGGTCTTTTGAAGCCAGATGTTACAGAAATGTCTACTTCTCTGCTTACGTGCCGACCTGGAGCTCAAAGAACGGAATATATGAATACATGTGGACAGATCTGGGCCGTAATCCAGATTTTCTCATGAACAATTCATTTGTTTTATTGATGCTGTTTCTGAAAACTCGATAGGGTGGATAATGTTATTGCACTGTTGCAGAGTACAGTTACGGTCTCAGTTTCTGGGTTTGGCAGCCGGCGAGAGAAAGACTTCACACAGAGACTTATCTGACCTAGCGTAATTAGAGCTAGCTCCATTCGGTTATAGCACGCGCTTGGATGGGATGAACAACGGATTAAAAAGCTAATGACTTTTCCTCAGAAGATCTTCTTCTCACAGCAAAAAGGAGCGCGATTATTTATATTCGACAAGCAATGAAATTAGAAAGCAGGTGAGATTTACGGCAGCCTTGAGTCCGTCCGAATTAATGAGGGTCTGAAGACTGTCTGCGATTCAAGAACATGCCAGCAATAAATAATGTTGATGTGAACTTTCGTTTGGTTAATATTTGAAAGTGGTGATGGCATCAGTTGCATCTTCACTGTCATTAGTTATGTTTCAAATCGTATACTAATGCATTATTCGAGGCAGTCTTTAGTATACATTACTGTCTAGTGCTGCTCATACTGAAATAAGAACAAATGCGGTATAGTAAACAGACTAGCATAATGTGCTCCATTTGTGAAACAAATGAAGCATGCAGAGTGGATATTTTTTGCGCTAATCTGTCCCATCGTGCAAAGTGCTCGGAGCAGATAACAGACAAAACCGCTTCTGTGCCTGGTGCTGCGTCTGTCTCCGTCTTAAAACGGTATTTGTTAATGAACTGTATACTACACTGAAACTTAATGAGGCACTCTTGTTTACATCACATGCATTTTAACAACGTGCATTTCCCTTAAGTAGCAAACGCTTAGTGTTTGAATTCGATAATCCTCACGTTTAAAGTGACTCTCCACAAAAGATATGTTGTCCATATCATATTGTACATCGTTTAGATCTAACAGTCCCTCCAGAATTTCGCGATCACAGAAACGTATGCAAAACCAAGCAAACTTAATATTCATGTGACATCATCACAATTCAGCCAAAGCCCTCTTCAAGTCACGAGCGTTGAACATGAGTGCAGCTAAAAGGTCTCATTTATCAATAAACTTTACTGAGAAAGACCGTGCAAAACAATTTCGTGCAATTGCAATTTTGCCAATTAAAAAAAAAGGCTACAACAATCACAAAAAAACGATAGGTAGTATAAAATTAACTTTTATTTGGTATTTGGTCTTAATATGTGATTTGCGAAAGCTCCTCTCCTTAAATGTTTAGCTTATAAATTATGTAAATTGGTCTTTCTGGGTCTTTTTGGTCTTTCAGGGCCTTTTTGGTCTTTCAGGGCAGTGGTTAAGATGTTGGGCTACTGATCGGAAGGTCATGAGTTCAAACCCCAGCACCGCCAAGCTGCCACTGTTGGCAAGGCCCTCAACTGCTCAGTTGTATAAATGAGATAAATGTAAGTTGCTCTGGATTAGGGCGTCTGCCAAATGCCGTAAATGTCTTTCTGAAAGTGGAAGAGTCACTAAGGTGAATGGATCGGTATCAGTCACTGAGTCGTTCTAGTTCAGTTGCTGCTGACAGGCTTCATATCTACAAATCAAAAAAATCTCAGTGCTCATCAACAACCGACTTTATGATTATTAAGTAGCGGTTTTGCTGTGATTTACATAATATGTTTATCTTCCTGCGTCTTTTTAAGCATCTGTGAATTGTGCCAAACCTGATTCGCAGACCCTGAGTCAGTGGATTTTTCCGGACTCATCTCCATGCCGCTCTCATTCAGCGGATCGGTGTTTGAATTAATGAATCTCTCTATCGTGACCAAGATTTGCTCCTCTCACGTTCAGCAGGTCGGTGTGTGAATCAGCAAATCTTTCCGTCATTCATTTTTTCAGCTCTATCTTATCGTTCAGTGTATTTTTAAACATTTATGAATTGTGTAAGTCATATTTGCGAGAGTGTGTGTGCCTAACCTTATCTTCTCCTCATCCGCTTGAGTCTTTTGGTCAAGTCTGAGATTCACACCTCTCTTGTTCAGCGGGTCAGGTGAGTTCAACGAGTACCATTCAGGTTTTTTGTTTTTTTTTAAGGTCTAAGCTGGAGGGTTTCAGTGTTTCAGTGCGTGTAATAGTAATCTGTACTCGTGTGAAAAATAATAATTGTTGAACGAATCAGTGCATTTACAGTGCCCTCCATTAATATTGGCACCCTTGGTAAATATGAGCAGAGAAGGAAGAAAAATTGTCTTTATTGTTTAACCTTTTGATCTTTTGTTCAAAAAATTCACAAAAATACTCTGCTCTCATGGATATCAAACAATTTCAAACACAGTACGGGTTTATCCCAAAAAATATCTTTGTTAAATATGGGTGTGCAACAATTATTGGCACCCCTATGAATTCATATGAGAAAAATATATTTGAAGTATATTCCCATTGATATTTTACATTTTTTTAGTACACCTGTGTGACTAGGAACAGGAAATTGTTTCACAGGGGTAAAAATATGAGGTAACACATAGGCCAAATTCCTTTAGTCATTCATAACAATGGGTTAGACCAAGGAATATAGCTATGATGTGTGGCAAAAGGTTGTTGAGCTTCACAAAATGAGAACTGGCTATAAGAAAATAGCACAAGCATTGAAAATGCGCATTTCCACCATCAGGGCAATAATTAAGAAGTCAACTGAATTAAGAAGTCAACTGGAAATGTTATGAATCAACCTGGAATTGGACGTGTGTCTATATTGTCTCAACACACTGTGAAGAGGATGGTTTGAGTGGCCAAAAAATCTCCAAGGATCACAGCTGGAGAACTGCAGAAGTTAGTTGCGTCTTGGTTTCAGAAAGTCTCCAAAACTACAATCCGAAGTCACCTACATCACCACAAGTTGTTTGGAAGGGTAACTGAATGGATTCAAATGACCCGAGTCACTGAAAACTTTTCATCTCTAATTCCCTGAACACACCTCCTCTCCATTTTTGTTCGTTCCTTGACATGACCAATGTGTTCCTTGACACGTCCCCTTGTAGGTGGTAAAAATGGGTCATGATGAGAATGTAAATGGAACAAAAGTAATACTCAAGGAGTGTGGTGTGTCTGTAATTTAATTTGAATTAGATTTTTAAACCAATGATATAAAGCAAGATTTGCAAGCAAATGGTATTAACAGCAAAAGTACTACTACTTTTTCCCCTAATTATCAGTACTTTGTTATTATGTTAAAATATTTCATGCTACAGTTCTTGCATATTGCCCAGCTTTATATGAGCTTTGTGCTTAGCTGTAGCTCTGTCTGTGTCTCAGCGTGTGTGAATGTGCGTGAGCTAGTTGTGTTGTGTGTATATAGTTTATTGTCTTTCTCTGTTCTTCCTAAAATTTGATATTAAGCACGGGTTTGCTCAGCCATGCTTAAAGTCACCTTCCCATCATGGCAAGAAGGGTAATGTTTCTCCTTTAATATTCACAACCCAGGTACAGTATAACTGTCTTCTTTTTCTTTTCTTTTTTTAACCCTTTCACTAACGACTATGAAATATTCAGTAACTACAGTGAAATTAATAGAAATACCCACCAACATGTCCTGCAACTTTAATAGAAAAAGATTAAGTGCTGCAGTAATTGTAGCACATTAAAAAAAAAAACCGGCATTTTTACACTGAAGGACTAAAATATTAGCGCAATCCTCCTCTAAGTTTATTCAAAATGATTCCTGAAACCAATCATTTGCATTAAAAGCTATCTTCTTGTAGTTGTATCAGGTGCTGTGATATAATGAACACTGTAATATTGTGTTGGAGTTAACATGCTGTACATTTTCTTCCTGTTCAACCCCTAATTTCAATGTAAAAAAATATCATATAAAAAAATATTAATCACAATAACTCATCTTTTTCATTTGATGTTAAGTTTAATGTTAAATATCCATCAATAAAATAAACAGGCAATAAAAATGAGAAAAAACTCCAAGATTTTTTTTTTTTTTTTATGTAACGCTCAAGGCGTCAAGGTGTCTGCAGTTTGATTGTAATTTGATTTTTAACCCAGTGCTGTAAAGCTTCGACATTTTGCAAACTAAATCCAAGCTGGATTTTCTCAATCCAGTGTCATGTTGATGTGTAAAGTAGTACTGCTTGCTATTATTTTAAGAGCTGCCTTTAATTATATAGCCAATGAATTAATTTTACTCAGGAATAAGGGTATTAAACTGTACCTTTCCTTGCAGCATATTTTGTACCTTTAGTGTGTAACTTGTTCCTGGAATTGTGAAAATATTGTACCTTTAAAATGATTAAAGGTGGAAAATTAGACTTTAAGAATGCTGCTGTATCCATAATTACTTTTGAGAAACACACTGTATGCACCTTGCCAGGTAAAATATATATTCTAAAGATATAGATGTACACTTCATGTCTTCGATCACAAATTCTGATTTCGGTTCTTGGCGTTTATAGATATTAATGATATCTGTTGGAATTTGGCGTTTGACTGAATTGAATTTTAAATCTTTACAATTTAAAACGGAAATCTGGCAAGATTTTATTGGGGTCATCGCCTACAGTGTAACAAGTAATAATAGTATAACATACGGTAGTAATAATAATAATAATAATAATAATAATAATAATAATAATAATAATAATAAACTGCTGAAATCGTACAGTCTAAACCCATTATAATAATCGTGACGTTTAATGTGGCAACAATATATAATATAAACAGTATGCTAAAGAAAGTGTAAACCTATGAATTTTCCTTATAATATTCCTCAACCCTGGAGATAAAATCTGCCAAAAGCAATACTGTACACACAAATAAATCTGGGTTAGTGACTGTCAGAAATATGGTGCAAAAATGTTAACGTGAAAATCTTGCCCTTTTACATCAATGTCTATCCTCTGGGCTGTGAACGGGAGAAAGATATTAAGTAAGAGTCCCTCCGATCCCATGGCACGGCCCCTCTGCTCAGCTGGAGCATATGTATTTAATTTCATCATGATTATCATCTAAATTTGTATTCTACCCCGGGCTACTGCGTTAACGGTGTGGCCAGCACCACCTGCAAACTAGGGCAGTATCTGCATTATTTCTTACACGTTTAGGAAAGAGACCAACACGGTGCACAGCTTTACATATACATCTACATACACAAAGACACAAAGATACGTAACTGAACTGTTATATGAGTAGTCTATCACAGATATCCTGGGCTTGAAGTCATTTCGACTTGTCTGAATGTCAAGTGTGTGTGTGTGTGTGTGTGTGTGTGTGTGTGTGTGTGTGTGTGTGTGTGTGTGTGTGTGTGTGTGTGTGTGTGTGTGTGAGGAGAGAAGGAGAGAGATGGAATTGTGGAATGGTGACACACTGCTAACACATTGGGGTCATGGTGAAAAACGGCTGAAGAGGAAAGAAGGGGAACAGAGAGGAGGAGAGACAGACGGAGACTCCCAGGGAGTAGCAGTGTGCTGGAGAAAAAGGGATTGAGGGAGAAAGAGAGAGGGGTGAGATAAGAAGAGCAGGACTTTAGTGCTACATATTATCTAATAAACAAAGTAGACGCTAACGAATACATAAAATCTGTGTGTTTTAAGTTATTTGTTTTAGAGTGCTGCACTTTTGCTTAACATCGACAGCTGATTCCAGGCAAAATGTGTCAGTTATGGCACTGGCAAGTGGCCCAGCCACATTTGAGGTTTTCACAGCATCTGGAATCGGCACCAAAAATAAATAAAACGCAACCAACCATATCGACTGCTTGGGTGATCTTTCAGTTTTAAGTAAGTTGCATGTTTTGGTCGACATCATACCTGAAATATGACCTTATAAATGCTGAGTTGTGGCTGTGTTTTGGCAGGATGGCTCATTCCACTTTGGTATGTGGCCTGGATGAATGTGGTACGTGTGGCTTGGCATCAGGCCATCACTCATGTAATATCTGCGATTATTCCTATTAAGGCTGAGGCCCATTCTCCATTCTGACATGATCATGACAGAAATCTCCACAGTGAGAACACTGAATTTTTCCGTTATATGTTCGGGTTGAAAATTCAAAATGAACAAACATCATTTTTGCAGCTGGAAAAAATTTAATTTAGGTAAATTTAAAAAAAATTAAAAGGCGAATATACAGCCATTGGTCTGGTTCAGCACTGAGTGTACTTCGCTAAGCATTCATTCCTGCTAAAACGCATTTCTAGTTATCTAAAATTTATTTTTTTTTTTTTTGAAAGTAAATCTAAGCAGACAAAAGAAGATTTACCTCCTTCGTCTTTTTTTATTTACCAATATAGGTCTGTACACCAACATTCTTTGTGTAGGTTAATCACACACACCCCGTGCTCCATTAGTGTCATGGTTAAATAACAAACAGACAAATTGACTAGCAAAAACATCACTATGCAACCATCCTTTACAGTCCAGGACCTTTTTAACTGTAAATTCAAAAAAATTAATTAATTAAATAAATAAATAAATAGAATTACAGACCCCCTCAGTACAGTTTTTTTTTACAAACTAAAAAACCAATAATATTTTTGGCTAATTGATGGAGTTTAGAGACATAATGATTTTAATAATAGTGTGTCATGATTTCCAGAACCGTAACAAAATTTTAAAACTTGCGAAACTCCTGGCTGCTCTTCACAGATCCCTGTCGATCCATACATCTCACCATGGATCTATAGACTGAGTTACAAACTTAAAAGGTGTACGTTTACAATTATGTGTGAATTATGTGTAAATGCTCGGCTCAATAAGTATCAACGTATGGGCGTTTAATACACTTTGTGCTCGTCTTTACACTGTATCATTAAAACAGTAAACGTTAAAAACAGCAATTTGGCTTTAGATATTGATGTTGATTCCCCCCCTGCTGTTGCATACAAATTCACAAGCTATTCCATGTTACCTGAGATAGTGACAAAAACATGGAATCTGTACAGCAGTGTTCACTTGCCACTATCAAATTTTTGCCTGTTTTATTTTTATAGATGTTGTACTTCAGCTTGACCTACGGTTAGAGGTGAAATCAGCGTTTCTCCTGGCCATTTTTCCATTCAGAGTAATAACAAGCAATTTCGAGGGCCCGTTATAGTAACTGTTTTTCATTACTTCAGTTTGAAACGATTTTGCAAATGGCTGCCGTGGCTCTTTCACCTTCTGCCCTTCGAAGGCCAAAGCG